>MU280191.1:600000-796460 GCA_022385635.1 Xylaria scruposa | reverse complement strand
TATTATATAATAAATTAATTATATAAAATAATTTTAATAATATTAATAATTATATAATTATTATTAATTTTATTATATATATATAATTAAATATATAAAAAAAAATATTATATATTTATTAAATTTTTTAATAAAAATTAAATTATTAATATAATAATAATTAAAATTTTAAAAATAAATTTTTTTTTATAATAATAATATTTTTTAATTTAGGCTTCGGCTTATTTATAGTTACCTGGTGATTTGTGTTTTATGTAATCTGGTGGTGTAATCGGATGGTTTATTGCTAATTAACTACTTGACCTGCTGATAACGCCTTTAACGCCTTTTTTTTCTTCCTATTAATCGTACCAATAGCTGAAACGCTAGAAATTGTAGCAATAACGCTTTTTAATCCACGTTTTTTAATCCACGTCCTTTAATTAAGCCCTTTAATTAAGCCCTTTAATCGAGCTCTTTAATCAAGCTTTAGCTGTTAAGCCATTTAGCCTGCCGCCGTGCAACAAGTTGACCGATTTTTTTATTCGTTAATTTCTTAAAGTGCTTTAATAAAGATTACTTTTTTAATATTATTAATTTTATCTTTAAAAATATTTATTCCTTTTCTTGTCTAATAATTTTTTATAGCCTTATTAATAACTTTTAAATACTAAAAATCGTTAAAATACATAAAATTATATATAATAATAAATTAAATCTTATTAATAATAAATAATATATAATTTATATAAATATCCCATGTTTTAATCTTTTTAACTATTATTAATAATTTAAAAATAGCTTTATTTAAAGCTATGTTCTTAAGGCTCGCCATAGTTATTAAGTCTAAGCATTTTTTAGTTAAATGCGGCGGTAATAGGTTTCTTTTTTTAAGCTAAAATAATACTCGAAAAGACTACTAAAAAGGACTTTTCTACTAGTCGTAGTAGGGGATGTAGTAATAACAGAAGTGCAGTTATAACAGCAGCAATAAAAGGTTAAAAAAATAACTGCTCCATAAGCAGAACCTCTGCTCACCTTTTATCCTTGTGGCATTTTATCTAAATTCAGGTATACGCGTTACATCTAATAAAGTTCGGTCGGCAAGCTCGAAACAGCTACTTTTTCTGTTAAAGTTTGGCCCTTAAACGCCAAGTAATAAAAGAGAGTTTAGCTCAGCGCGTGCGCCAGAAGTTTAAAGCTGCGCTTCCAAGTTATTACGGTAATAGACTAGCTATATAGGATAGTTTTAGTAATATTAATAACTATGTAGCTATTACTAACTTTATTATATATATATAACTAAGTACAAAAAAAAAGCAAGCGTTACGTACTTATTAAACGTCTTGATAAGGATTAAATTATTATAATATTTTTTAATTTATATTTTTTAATTAAATTATTTAATTTATTTATTTATTAATTTTTTAAAATATTTAAATAAAAATTATTTTTTTAATATTATTATTTTTAATTTTAAAAATATTTATTTTTAATTTTTTTATAATTTTATTAATAATTTTTAAATATTAAAATTTATTTAAATATATAAAATTATATATAATAATAAATTTATATTTTTAATTAAAAAATAAATTATAAATATTTTATATTTTAATATTTTTAAATATTTTTAATAATTTAAAAATAATTTTAAATAAAATTATATTTTTAAATTTTTTTATATTATAATAAAAATATAATAATAATAAAAATATTATAATAATAATAATAAAAAATAAAAAAAATAATTATTTTATAATATTTTTATTTATTTTTTATTTTTATAATATTTTATTTTATAAAATTTAATTAATAATTTTAAAATATTTATATTTTTTATTAATATTTAATTTTTAAATATTAATAAAAAAAATAATTTAATATATATATTAATTAAAAATTAAAAATTATATTTTTAAATTATTATATATATTAATTATTTATAATAATTATAATAATATTAATAATTATATAATTATTATTATTATTATTATATATATATAAATAAATATATATATAAAAAAATTATATATTTATTAAATATTTTAATAAAAATTATTAAATAAAAAAATAAAAAATAAAAATTTTTAAAATTAATATTAATAATATTAAAAAAATAATTTTTATTAAAATATTTTAAAAATTAATAAAAATAATAATAATTAATTTATTATATAATAATAAATAAAATAATTTAATAATTAAAACTTAATTAAAAAATTTAATTATAAAATATAAATTAAAAAATATAAATTTAAAAAATATTATTATTATATAAAAAAAAAAATATTTTTAATATTTTAATTATTTTTATATAAATTATTTAATTATATTATTAAATTATATAAAATATAAATTATTTAATAATTATTAATAATTTAAAGCTTAAATAATTTTATTTTAATAATAAAAACAAATAATTATATATATATTAAAATATTAATTTTATATTATTTAAATCATAAATCGCAGGTAATACACCGCGGCAAAGTTTAGTTCCCGGCAGAAAGTGACGGCCAACAAGCAGAGTGAGCGTTAAAACCCATCCATTAACGGCCCGATCGGTCTGCCTTCAAAATGACCTAGTCACACTTGTTAGCACGCACCGCAAGAATGAATCTTCGGAATCTGCAACACGGCCCCGGTCCCCTCCGAGGCCGAGCAGTCCCAGCATAAAAGACTTTCAATCCCGGCGGCAACAGGGGCCAAATGGTCAGCATTTACGCGCACATAAGTCGAACTTGACAAGACTCCTTAGTCGTCACTGAAGATAACGTACAGGTATAGTTGTAGGTGATTAATTAGTCTATTTTCCAGCAAAGGCCTTGATAATGACTAGTTACTACACGTACAACAGACCCTGGGGCAGACGAGTTAAGAGAAAGAGAGAAGTGCACTGAAGCGAGGCGCCACTTCAAACATGGATGTGATACTGAGGAAGCGCGATAACGCACAGAAGTAGGTAAGGAACTATCTGGAGTTTAGCCGCCGTAGTCGCTTAGGTTTCTTTTATTCCCCGTAGACCCTAGGCTCACCTAAAGTATACACCTTGATCTATGGCGCCTCTCGTTAGGCCACACCGGAGCCCACCCACTGATGAATCTCTCAACACCACATTTTTATGTGGCTCCTCGATTGACTTGTGGCACTTCGAGCTCCCGAGGCTTATAAACTGTGGCCTGTGAATTGTGGTTTGGGAGTTGTGGCGTCCAGGGTAGGAGAAGAGAAGGCGGAATGAAGATCCTTTTGGAACTTCGCTCCTTCAGGCACAAGGCAACAGTACTACCGAGCCCGCAAACGATTTGGCAATAGGGAAAGGGAATGAGGATTGATTTATGGTAGCTTTGTTAAAAGGCATGGGAGTTGTCTGCCTCAATAAGACCCCTATCCGATAAATGTGTATTAATACATAGCGCATATTGTTGTCTCGAATCACAGGGATCCTCGAGATCGACGCCGCAATGCGCATACCAATGATTACGTACGAGTTGCTGCTGGAAGACTGTGCCAATCCATAGCGAAGATAGCCCCGACCGGCGGTTGTTTACACGCCAAACCTGAACTCCCTGAGCTTCTTTTGGTAGTAAAAGGTTGCTAGTGCACCAGTTGCACCAAGTGCGAGAGGCACAGGCGCCCGTGCACCTGTTTTGATGATCCGAGGAATCGCAGACCCCAGGAGTGCTACACTGTTGCCTAGCGCCAGCTCACTGCCGTAATCTTTGTTCTCCTTAAGCAGGAAGCCTGTCGCGAGCGGTTAGGTGATATCCGCGTTTATGTCAAGTCTGGGGCCAACTTACCAGCAACTGCGTATGATGCGCCAAGACCCAGGCCAGCCACAAGGGATGGCGTAGATTTGGTCCGGACATAGCCAATAGTGCCGCCGACGGCCACTGAGATAGATCGACGTCAGCATTTGGCTCGATGGATTGAGGGATGGCAACAACTCACAAAGGCCCGCGAGAGTAAATGAAGGATGGTGAGCCATGATTGCAGCAGCGACACTCTTAATCTGCACGACGTCGTGATGAATGAATTTGCAGTTACCGATCTCTTGAACATGGACCCGGGGATTTCAGCAAAAACGCAACCAGTACCGAGGATTTGCCGCCTAGAGAGACTCTTGGCGATATGAATCGCTATGACAGGAAAATAGCGGACCTCTTGTTCTCCGTAACTCCGTCGCTCGGTTATAAGCGTCAAATTTTCCTGAATTGTATCTATAACTATTAACATCGAACAACCTTCTCTGAGTTGAAACCCAGAAGGCTCAAGAAGAGTAGTTGAGAAGTTGATGTTATTGCCCCCAACCCATGGCAATCCAACCTTATCCCCTTCGGTATCTTAATCCATTCTTAAATACCACCCTTAGACACACTGCATGGCAGATACTCGAAACAACTATTTTCTCCAAATATGGCAGCGTCTCAGGCAGATGTCAAACGTGCGTATCATGGAAGCTGTTACTATGGTTCCGCCCGCTACACAGTCATGGTAGACTTTAAGGAGCCAAGAGCTGCCAACAGCAACTGCTCAATCTGCTTAAAGGCCAACTTTTTCTTCGGCTAGAAAAATTCACTCTCGACCACCCATCTTTGACTAATTTAGGGGACTACGTATGGGTAGCTAAGACCCAACACCTCTGCTTCTGCAAGACGTGTGGAGCTCACCTATTAAGGAAAGGACTCTTACTTGACAATGGAATAAAGGTTCACAATCTTGACTTCAACATCGTTATTTTAGATCCAAACAACGATTTTGATCTGAGGGACTTCAAGATCAAATATTAAGCTAGTGGAAATGACAGGTAGGAACAAGGTACGGGGAGTTCCCCTTATCTAGGCGGGTGTTATTAACCCACCGGTCACTGGGGTTAGATATACGGGGCATGCTTATGTAAGGCAGTAAGGCTGCGCCACATAAAGAGAAAACTCTTCAATCAATCAACAAGAACATCATCAATTCCCGATTGGCTACATAACGCTGTGTCCGACAAGATAAGTCAAAGGATCGACGTCCCATTCAATTTTTCAAATCGCATGTGCATTTTACCAAGTTCTCCTTGCCAGCTATCTCGTATCGATAAGAGAGTTTAACTTAGGTTGCCAAAGACAGCAGATAATTAATTAGCAATTTAAGTTCAAGTAGCATGGCAGCCAATGTTTGCCCCTCAAGCTTCGGACCTCTCTCTCTTTATCACTCCGTAGTGGCGTAGTACGGCAGGCGCTTCGCGGCATGATCGCCTCTGATAAAACTAGCAGTAATTGTAGATGAAATATCGGTGTACTACGCGAGCTTGCGGACTTACTATATATGATCCGAAGCAGCAGTCCATAACTTAATAACATGTTTTCCAGCCGGAATCAGCATAATAATCACGGCGAAAGGATTAACCTGTGATTGGTTACCAAGTCTCAACAATATCCTCTCTCAGCCACTGATCACATTAAGATCGCCGTTACACCAACCAATGTTCCTGAAAGGGCGAGAAGAGTACGGTAATAATCCAGTCGGCCCCAATCAACTACCATCTGCTTCAAGTCCTTGCCGTCAGTACTTGCTTTTATTTCGCCATGAACTCCACCCAATCGTTCATTGATTGCTTCATTGAATGGATAAGACGAAATGATAGTGAAAGGCACTATAGATCCAACCAATCCAGCAGCCAGTGCCAGCAACTGGAACCTTGGGTTCCCGAACTTCGCTGGTTCTGAATAGGCCAGGTATGTGAAGCTGACGGCCGTGCTTGTCACAATGAATTTGCCCACATATCGGCCAACATCCCACGCACGCCTCCACTGTTGCGCAATCAAAGGTGGAGGAGCCTTGATAACAGCTGGAGTAAACACCCAAGCGCCGCTGAAATAATATCCTACGTATCCAAATTCAGCAAAAGTAAAAATTCGGGACGTGCTAATCTAACATACCAGACATAAACCCGCTTAAGGTCAAGGTTACAACTTCTGCTGAGATCGGCATTGTATAAAGCGTTTACTAAGAAACAGGGATTGTGATAATAACAAGGATGACAAAAAAGAAAATTTAGGAGGGTCGTAAAGGTATTCCGAGCGGGTTTCGTTTGTATTAAATATCCTTGCGTTGTTGTGCGGAAATGTTATTAAACTCCGATTTTAACCGGAGATTATATCGGCCGAAGGCAGACCTACTCGTACACCAAGAGGGGTCGAGAAGCTCCGGGCCTTATCGGCGCTAAGGTGAATCTTAACACGCTGTATTCGAGGACAAAAACAACTGGTCGTTTTCAGACTTGTTCTAGAAAGTATCCTCAACAATCCTATTTAAAAAGTTGGTTGGCTTTTTAAGGACTTCCTATTTAACTGCTAACTAATTAAAGCTTCTGATTACAGAGTATTCATTCCTCTCTTTGAGAAGTCTAGAAAGAAAGACTAGACAGCCACTATGACTGGTCCAACCAAATCATTCCACGTTGGTATAGCAGTATACGAAGGCCTAGAGCTGATGGACTTTGCCTGTATTGATCTTCTCGCTGGTTTGAGCTACGATTTCATCATGCCATTGGTGAAGAAAAATTGGATGGATAAGGCCGTTCTCGACATGGCGCCATCCATTCAAATTGATTGGATCTATTCGAAAATAGAAGTGATTCCAGCAACAGCTGGATTGTCCTTCAAGCCTACAACTACTTACCGTATGGCCGAAAGGAACCTTGACCTGCTGCTGGTGCCAGGTTGTCCCATAGGCAACTATCCAGAAGACTCGGCCGAATTTTTGAAGGAAGCAGCAAAGCATGCGAAGGTTGTCATGAGTACTTGTGGCGGTAGCATATGGCTGGGGTCATTGGGCATTCTGGACGGAAAGAAAGCTACAACCAATGCCAATGCACTGGCGCATGTTAGGGCGTCGATGCAAGAGGTTGATTGGCAGGACGGTGAATGGGTCTCAGATGAAAACTATTGGACTTCAGGGGGTGCCGGACATGGTATGTCACGTTTGTACTAATGCCGAAGCTCGAGACTAGGCTAATATTTCGTACTTGTAGGTTTCGATATGATGGCTACTTGGATCCGCGAGACATTCCCCTTGGCATTGGCAGATCAAGTCATAGGGGGTTTTGGATTCCCTGGTTTGGGACTAAGGGCTCGTAATTGATCATGACGAACGGCCTCATCATTACGGAGATAATAGTAGTTAGTTTTATGGGGATCCTAGCGAAAGACACCTAAACAGATGACGTAGTGTCACAAGGCATAGGCACAGAACAAAGAGATTGCTGTATATAGCTAGGTAGCGTCTACGAAGGTGTTTAGAGTCCTTCGCGCAACAACAAATGTCGATTGCCTACCCTAAGTACGGAGTCCCTGACATGTAGGATTTTATATCTAACTGGTGTCAGACAAGAAGAAGATTATAAGAGGGGAACGTCTGTCCAAGGAATTCAAGGGCTTAAATTTCTACCCTTTGTTAAACTGGTCGCTTGTTTCTATCTACCTTTAACTTTGAGTTAAATGTAGCTCTGGACCTAATATCTACTTTAAGTGAGACGTGGAATCGTAACTTATCTTTTTAGTATTTCTATTATTAATTTTTTTAATTTCATTATTATCATTAGGGTTTCTTTATATAGCTAGAATAAGTTACATCTTTAAGCCCCTCGGTAAGGTTGATGGGCGGTATTATAGTTTGAAATACGTTGATTTGTTGGCTTGATTTTCAGACACTGACTTATATGTTCGCGGCTTTGTCATCGATTTCCTAAGATGCAACTTGTAGCTTGCTAGTAATATAGTGGAAATACATTGTTATGTGATCAGCCTATCTCAGAGTGCCCTTTATTACTTGATGAGGAAATGAGAAGATGTAGACATATCAAGTAATATAGGGACGTAGACCAAAGCTCGGGAGGTTACTGTGATAGAGAACGCACCACCGTCTGTCCTCAGTCACCCAGGATGAGATGCTGGAAGAACTCTTCATGAATACCCAATAAAGAGCCAGTACTGTCCCAACGGATGGAGGCTCTAGATCTGTGTATCTTCTGACTGCCTGGCTACAGAGAAGAGCGTCGGCGATCGTACCTGAGTGGTCTAGAACGTGAAGTCAAAGGAACCATCTCATCGGAGTCCCCTCGATAGGCAAGCTTCTCAAGGTACATGGTGCAAGACCCTGCCGCGACGGATAGGCACGAAAGCGGTCGAGAGGTCACGTTACTCTCCAACGTCAGGACAAGGCAGTACTTGAGGAGGTGATGCTTCCTTACTTCGCAATCTTGGTCTTTTTCTCCTCTTCTTCCCTCGCCCTCGACCCTTTCCTCCTCTTTCCCATTACCATCACCCGATCTCCCTCTCTTCGCGCACCACCAACAAGCATGGACAGCCCAGCTCAATCTCCAGCTATACAGCCCTGAGTCCCGGACTAAGCCTGCCCTCCCCTCTCTCCTTTCTCCCCGCCTCTAAGAGGGGATGGCAATCACACAGACCACATCATGCACTTGGATGACGGCTGGCTCCCCCTTACCCCTCTGTTCTCCCCCTTGGCAGGGGATACGGGCAATAGAAACCACGCCATGGAATCAGAGGGCCCCTCCGGGCCCGAAGGCCACGACGAACACGCTGACCACACGAGGTTAGACTGGAGTTACGGTGATGATGCTGTGTGGGATCCTTTCTTGAAGTCATCGCCAAGTTCCGCGACTATTGTGATAGCCTCCTGCAGTACTTGTTTTGACCCTGTTGGCCTCATCCTGGATGGGAGTAACGACGACGAGAACCTGTGGTCTCTGTTCGTGAACCAGGACCAGCCAGCCGAGCCAGCTCGGTCGCAGAGTCCAGCGGCAATCAAACCAGCCCCCCACGGCAGCCATAGCAATCCTGTTGATCTCACCTGGGATGACAACGATGATAACCCTGCATCCCGAACGCCTAGTGGGCAACCAGTCCTCCCACCATCTACTTTCGATCAAGTCTCGCTGTCGTACGATCGTTACTCTCACCTAAGGGTTTGTGGCGCATGGTTCAGCAGTGGGGGACTTCTGATCTGTTTCGGTAGACGAGACGAGGTTGGAAGCGTAGAGCAATGACCCCTGGACTAACGGATGACGACATTTCACAGCTGCACTCAGCTGCGATGCACGACCTCATCCTGATCGTCAAGGTCACTGGGGAAGACTTTCCTGTCCCATTGATTCTCTCACTTTTTCTTGAAACGGAGGGGCGAGACAAAGGAACATTCTAGGGAATTGACGTGGTGCACGGAGCGCTCACTGTAGACATCGAAACTGTACAGCATAAGCTTCAACACCCGGGTGATACACATATGGTAGCTTGGTAGTCCAAGGGACTGTTGGGTGAACGATGCAACTACGCAGGAGGCGACCTCACATGACCCCTACCCATGTATATACATTTAATATAGGTAAAGCCCGTTTATTCAGTGTGGATACTTGACAACGTAACATGCCTATCTCATCACGGCTACATAAGGTGGCAAACCTGAGTACTACAAACAACTTACCTAAGTAGGCCTCATGTCACCAAGCTTACGCCTACCGCGGCAGCTGCGATCATTAATGACTTGAGTTGTGACGGGGGCTATACAGGGGTCAAACGAAACTCGAATCTACCAGTCGTACGTAAAAGTGTGTTTTAGACGTCTGAAGAATCCAAGTGTATGGGAGCCCAACAGGCTCTCTCGTGGCTATATACAGTCTATGGACCACGTGACGAGACCTCCGAAGACAGGAGAGTTTTGACGCGGGTATCACGTGACTACCTTTGTAGACTCCTCCGGCCACTTGACCTGCCCACACAGAGCTTCTCTTCTTAAGGTAGGTAATCAAGCAAAAGTTGTCCCCAACTAGAAATTATTGAACTCAACCCTGGTAGATAAGAACGCAATCGGCACATCATGGCATCTGGAACGACACCTGCAGAAAACATGCTTTGGGTTGGACGCTTCACAGGTTGGTTCTTCATGGAAGTTCAAGTGCAATGTGCTGATCTCATAATGACAGGCGGCCTCGATCACCTCATGCTCAAATACCATGCGAGTATTCTGTACGACAAGCTCCTGTATAAGGAATATATCCTCGGCAGTATTGCGTTTGCACGCGCGAACGCTAAGTCTGGCGTCATATCCAATAACGAAGAAGAACCCAGATGGCCTAGAACTCTTGCGAGGAAAAGCTGGTCGAGCATTTGGCCACATGGCTGGACTTATGATGACCCAAAAAGGGTCACCTAGTACATATCAAAAAGACTTACAAAAAAGTCAAGAACTATGTTAGATCACGTGAAGACTATCTATGATAGCCTTCAGATCGCAAACGGTATCCTCGCTACCCTTACTGTTAAGCCAGAGCGGATGAGGGCTGCCCTAGATCCATTTATGCTGGCTACTGATCTTGCTGATTATCTCGTACGAAAGGGTGTACCCTTTCGTGAGACGCACCATGTCTCTGGGTGATGTGTCGCTAAGAGCGAGGAGCTAGGTATCCCGATGAACGAGCTCTCACTGGAGCAACTACAGGCTATTGATAGCTGGTTTGGGGGGGTGTTTCGCACACGTTTGACTACGAGAGAAGCGTCGAGATGAGATCAGTCAAGGGTGGTACTAGTCGGGCACGTGTCCTGGAGCAGGTCAAGGTTCTTAAGGCTGTGCTGGCTTAGAGAGGTTTGATAGCTTAGAAAGTCAAAGGGTGTGACGACTTTCACATTGGGCCTTTACCGGCTCCCTACCGGCTCACTAACCGCTACCCCGTAGGCTATATAAACCTATCACGGCCACTCTACACACTTACGTTAATTTTTTCCCTTTTTATTTTTACACAATCCATTATAATTCATCAAATCATGTATGTTCTGAGTCGTTTCTGTCGTCTCTATTTCGCTACCTGTCTGTTAGGTCTCACTGCACTAGCTGAAACGCCAAGCCCTCAGCCCGACGATACAAGTGTTGTCCACATCGGTATCATTGGCGCGGGTATTGCAGGCGCATCTACCGCGTACAGTCTTCATCGCCTTTCAGCCTCTGGCATTGAACAGAACCAGACGTTGAAGATCACTGTTTATGAATCTTCCCCTATCATTGGTGGGCAGATTAAGACGAATTCCCCTCCGGGTTCTGAAAATGTTCTTGAATCTGGAGCCCCATATTTCTTCTCGGATGACTGGTGTCTCTCTGATGCGGCGCAGTCTTTAGGCTTGGAACGGCGAGCTGCGCCTCAGGGCGTGGGAGCCGTGGTTTGGGATGGATATCGACTTCAAGAAGACGGCTTCTGCTTTAATGACGCGCCAAGAAGAGTCACGTCTCATTCATGGAGTTCGATTACAAGCAATTTTTTGCAAGAAATCAAACAATTCATCACCAAAAACTTGGCAAGTGTGAACTCCGAGTGGGGGCTGGGAGCTTCATCTGTCGGATTCCGCTTCGAGATAGTTGCTATGCAGGAGAAGCTCAAGTCGCTTGGCAGGAACACTATATTTGGCAGTCTACACGACGAACTAGGCAT
Organism: Xylaria scruposa; assembly: GCA_022385635.1. Lineage (NCBI taxonomy): Eukaryota > Fungi > Ascomycota > Sordariomycetes > Xylariales > Xylariaceae > Xylaria > Xylaria scruposa. The sequence goes on along the minus strand of MU280191.1, from coordinate 784,993 downwards.
AGTCGGACTAGGAGACACAATCAAAGGCTCAGCTCGGCGATTTCTTGATGGCTTCGCAGTACCTAACTCATTTCAAACTAGTGTCGTAGAGCCATGTATTGAAGCCTTATTCGGGCTCAATATCGAGGAGGCAACTGGTTTGCATGTTGTCGCATCTATGGGCTCTAGCCGCCCTGAACCAGTCGCCATTGTGTCCGGAAATGACAAGCTCGTCACCCGGATGCTTCACGAGTCTGGAGCAGGACTGCACCTCGATTCACAAGTTACTAAGGTCGAAAATGGAAGCCAACGACGATTCTCTTTGACAATAGAGTCTACCAACTCGAAAAATCGGTCGAGAGAAGAACATGATATCGTTGTGTTCACAGGGGACTCCATGGATCGCCTACGATCGCAGGGTTCGGAACCGTCACTCAAAACTCATCAAAGTCACGTAACGCATTTCGCGACTGCCTATCCGCTTAATACCGAAATATTCGGAGTAAAATTGGGCTGGAATCCATCAACACTTTTCACCACGGATAATTCATCATATCTTGATAGCGAAACACGGATTATACGCCTGAGTACATTTCCAGAGTACTACATTGACCGCAGCGACTGCCATTGGGACGATGAGTGTGACCAGTTCGTCACTGTCCACCGAATTGATTCACGATCCCCTGTATCTGAAGCGAAACTCCGCTCAATGGCCGAGGGTACAAAGACTCGACAATTCAACCCTCCTGTATGGATTCATACACAATCCTGGGATTACAGACTTCCAACTACTAATAGTACTTACTTCAATGCCCTAGGCGACGATATTGAACCTGATCCCAATATGTTGAATGCAAATAGCGATATCATCAGCACTATGGAGATGAGTTGTAGGATGGGGAGAAACGCAGCTATTAAAACGTTACAGACAAGGATATTGTCGAACGGATTATCAAGTTGGGGACACTATGCTTAGTGTCACGACCTCTGGATACTGATGGCAACGTAAGGTAAGTCTTTGACACTTGTTGTTGTAAGAAGAGTTCTAACTACTACATCTAAAGACTAGATATCCATATACAAAGTGCCCTCTCTGTTCTGTCACTCCAGGGGAGTTGTAGGTACCGCGAGGCATCGCGAAAGCATGACACACCTAAGGACGTCATCTGCTGGGACGACTCACAGTTGGTTGGAATGATTGCCACATATTATTTTTACCTTGGGATCTCTACAATGTAGTCCTTTGGCAGCCAATAACACTTGTATTAGATAACCCAATCCTTGAGTTCACTCACATCGGTGTCCTTCCCTAGCCTGAGTTTCCGTCGAACCGTGACGTGTCAGCACCTTCACCAGACTTGCATTACAGCCCAGGGGCGGCTCACTCCCATCCATTCTAGGTTCCCAGTCCTTGGCATGCTCTGCAGAATACTCCCATAGCCGGCAGCACCTCAGTGCGATCAGCGCGTCCACCTTCACCCGCAGCAGTAGCGCCGTCACAATCAGGCGATGCTTGTCGTTGCCATTGTCCTCAACCGCGACAGCGTTGCTGTCTCCGTCGGCCCACTCCCACCGGCCGTCTTTCTTACGCAGCTCAAAGAGGGCTACGCATCACTAGGGAACCCCGGTAGGCCAAGCTTATTGTCCTTGCCAGCAACATCGACGGGCAGAACCGTGAAGGCGGAGCGCGGGCGGGTTGTCCTTAGGCCTACATGCCCCAGCGCCCGCTTGGAGACGGCGCGCCCGAGGGTGAAGACATGGGAGCGATGGTCGCGTAGCGAAGGCTCATTATCGGGGCTGGTGCGCACGGTACGTTCGACGCGTTCGAGCGTTACCTTGGAGGTTGTGCGAGACAGCGCGGCCCGGTATGGATGGTCTGACTCACGAGAACTAGGATCATCGGTTGGATGACGTTGTCATCTGCGGGACTAGTATCCGCTGTCTCGATGTAGGACGGCAGACGGTCGGCGAGCTCGATTTGCGTTGGCATTGGGAGTATGAGAGTCAGAGTAAGAGTGAGAGGGGCAAGGGCGAAGCTTCGAAGGAGGAGAGCGTAAGTATGTGATTTATTTATAGTAGCATCTTGGTGATAGATACCCAGGCAGCTACACCAGCTTGCTCCTAACGACCTTACATGGTACTTACCTCCCGTTAGCTGAGAGGGAATTCGAAGCATTGGGACAACCACGGAGTCGGGAAGGATGGCCCCTAATGCAAGTGATCTATAACAGCAATCACCTACATTAGCGCTAGGGGGGGGGTGTACGAGACGATCACCGTAACGGTCACGGATTTTGAAAATGGTCTCAGACGTATGATATTCTTTTAAACGTCTTATTATTAATATAATCTTTAGATCAAAATAATCTCCGTTTTAAAATAATCTTTACAGCTTAGTTTAATTTATAAAAGAAATATTTATTTATTTATTTATATTTTTTTTTTATTTAATTATAAGTTATAAGCTATAAATTATAAGTTATAAGTTATAATTATATAATTATAACTAAATTTAAACTATAAGTTTATAATTATTATTATAAAATATTATAATTATGTTATAAGTTATTATATATAAAAAGTAAACGTTATAATTAATTATTATAAGGTTTTTAATTAAAATAATTATAATGGTTTAATTTTTATTAAAACGTTTAATAAATATATAACGCTTGCTTTTTTTTTATACTTAGTTATATATATATAATAAAGTTAATAATAATTATATAATTATTAATATTATTAAAATTATCTTATATAACTAGTTATAATAACTTAAAAGCATAGCTTTAAACTTTTAATTATTATATAAGTAAATTTATTATGTTAAAGCGTTAAAATTAATATAAAAACAGACCTAGTATACGCGCCGAGCTAAACTTTTTTTTATTATTTATTAATGTTTAAAGGTTAAATTTTAATAAAAAAAGTAGTTATTTTAAGCTTATTAATTAAACTTTATTAAATATAACATATATATTTTAATTTAAATAAAATATTATAAAAATAAAAAGTAAATAAAAGCTTTATAAAGTAGTTATTTTTTTAACCTTTTATTATTATTATTATTATAATTATACTTTTATTATTATTATATTTTTTATTATAATTAATATAAAAGTCCTTTTTAATAGTTTTTTTTAAATATTATTTTAATTTAAAAAAAAAAAATTATTATTATTATATTTAATTATAACAAGCTTTAAAAACATAATTTTAAATAAAGTTATTTTTAAATTATTAATAATAATTAAAAAAATTAAAACATAAAATATTTATATAAATTATATATTTATTATTAATAAAATTTAATTTATTATTATATATAACCTTATATATTTTAATAATTCTTAATATTTAAAAATTATTAATAAAGTTATAAAAAATTATTAAATAAAAAAAAAAATAAATATTTTTAAAATTAAGATTAATAATATTAAAAAAGTAATCTTTATTAAAATATTTTAAGAAATTAATAAATAAAAAAATCGGTTAACTTGTCGCACAACGGCAGGCTAAATGGCTTAATAGCTAGGGCTCGATTAAAGGGCTCGATTAAAGGGCTTAATTGAAGGGCTTAATTAAAGGGCTTAATTGAAGGGCGTGGATTAAAGGACGTGGATTGGATTGAAAGGCGTTGTTGCAGGTCGGGTAGTTAGTCAGCAATAAACCATCCGATTACACCACCGGATTATATAAGACACAAATCACCAGGTGACTGTGAATAGGCCGAAGCCCTTAATTAAAGTAGTTATAAGTGGTTATTATAAATTATAATTAGAAGTAGTAGTTACAAGTGGTGGTTGCAAGTGGTGGTTAAAGGCAGTGCCCCTTGGGGAGAGGTGGGGGGGGGGGAGGGTCCTCCGAATGGTTTCTAAAAGCCAACATGGTCTCTAAAAATTAAAAACGATTATAACGTTTTAAAACTATTATAAATATATAAAATTATTATAAACTAAGTATTATTTTTACATAAAACGTAGTATTTATTACAAGATAATTACCATAATTTTATTTAAAGCTTAAAATAATATTAAAAATTACAAAACAATCATAAAGTTAATAATAATCACGGTGATCGTCTCGTACACACCCCCCCTGGCGCTAATGTAGATAGGCAGCTACCTTTACTTGAGAGACCAACGGAAGTGCGGCACAGCGTGGCACTCCATACCCACATTTCTTTCCAATTTATAGAACCAACAGAATCAGCAACATGACAGGCCCCAACTCTTAGACATGATGACGTCCAAAAGTAAATCGCATCTCCTTTGCAGTGCCTGCCTCGCCTGCCAACGGTCTACCTAGTTCTCAAAGCCTCATTCTTTTCGACAGGGATGTTAGCAGATACTGGTACCCCGGAACAATCTACATGGAAGGAGCGAGCACCCAGCAATAGCCTAGCAGTTGGATGTATTGGTTAAAGAGGATAGACTTATGACTAGCAATCTTGTGAAACTCCCCGTCCTTATTCAACACCAGCGAGGCAAGAGCGAGGCAACCGCTATGCCAGTCACTCTAGGCGCCCTCTGATGAGCCGCAAAACTTCTCCTTAAAGAACCACCACGTATGTATCAGAGCAGACGTGGGGGGCTGAAGCATGTTTGGGACTACGAGCTTCGCATGCGAAGATAATACCCCCGGAACGATCTTCCTCAGATCCCCCTCAGTGAACAGCCATAGCTTCGTAACCTCGGCAGTCTGTCTCTGGAATAGTTCCATACGCGTGAACATATCTTTTTCGAACGTCTTGACTTGGGCGTCCAACTCGTCGAGCTGACCACCCTTTTGCACGGCCTTGATGATCGCCGCTGCCAGCTTCTGGGCACTACAGTAGCCAGAGTTAGACGATATATGTTCAAGTAAGCGATAAACAGGTTTTGGGGGCATGGCGAGCCGAAGTGTCAATTTATATAAGTGGCCAACGTTGAAAGAAAGTTTTGGGGTTTACTCACTCGTCTAGACCTAGATTGACACTGCAATTCTCCAAGTCAGTTATTGCCATTTTGAACTGTGTTTTGTGAGTGTTTCTTCTCGATAGGGTTGGTACTTGGGCCTCCATGAGCTCTTGCCAATAGCCAAATAACTTAGTTTAGCTCTTAACAAGAGCCCATGGGGGTATAAATGCCAACCCTACTTCTCGACACTATATTGGCCAAAAAGGAAATCTCGTGCTTTGAAAGTAGTTGAAAGAAGAAGAATGCGTACCCCTCGCCAGCAAACGGCAACATCACATGACTTGAATCCCCTATGATAGTCGTTCCCCGGACATGATTCCAATGCCAACCAGGCGGTAGCTCATAAAGGTTCTTGACGGTGTAAGGGCCCTGAACCTTGTCAAGCACCTCGCGAAGCTCCGGGCACCAATCATGCATCTCCTCAAGTATCAGCTTCCTAACACCCTCTATGTCGTCCTCAGCAAAGCCGCAAGTCTTTATCCACTACAACTCTCGGGGTTAGTTATCGCCAACTAGAGCGTGTTTTATGAGGGTTTCGGGAGTTTTCAAACGCTTATCTTGCCCTAAAAGGAAATATCGTGCTCTCGAAGTTGCTAGAAGAGGAAGAAAGTGGATCCGAGATTTGCTTACATCCTCAGGGCGGACGGCGCCCAAGCCCACATGAATACTACCGTCGCCCAGTTGTTGCACCGAGAACTGCCGTCCCGTGGAGTGCGCGAATACGTTGCCGCGGTTGACAAGTCGATACACCTCGTTTGCAGTTCTCTCGGCGTCCGGGATTATGAACTGATGATAAACGACTCCACTGTACCTCAGTGGTCGATCCGTTGATATATAGTTGCGAACCTTGGAGAATGCCCCATCACACCCTACGACGAGATCGAAGCCCGACTCGGTTGTGTGCTGAAATACTAGACGGTTTCCTTCTTCAACACGCTGTAGCTTATGGTCCCATTTAATCGTCCCCTCTGGCAAGGAGTTGATGAGAAGACGACGTAGTTCTGCACGATCAATCTCAGGTCGCTGGCTCACTGAGCTGCCAGTCTTGCCGACCTCAACATACGGCTTCAGGTCTTTGTCGCACATTAGCATGTATTGCGAGTCAAAACGGGCTTTCTTTTGGTATTCATCCCATAGTTGGCATGTTTTCATGGCTTGAAGTCCTGTCTGTGGGTGTAAGTCAAGAGTACCTCCTTGGCCGCGATAGTCCGGGCTGGCATCCGCCTCGAAAACTGTGACTGGAATATTGGCTAGCGTCAGAATGCGCGCAAGGGTACAGCCTACTGGCCCAGCACCGACGATAGCAATCTTTGGTGTCGTCATCTTGATATGATTCTCAAGTCGTCAAGGTATCAACCAACTATAGGCTATGGTAGTGGTTGAGGAACAAGTGTTGCGTGCAGAAGTAGGCCGGTTGGACAGCCATATATACCCCGGGGACTATCCATAAATACCAAAGGTCCTTAAAGGTTCCCAGCTGACTTTCTATTCTCTTGGGTACAATATTACTCCGGCTAGCATCGAAATAGTACGATTAAAGTTATTTAAAGCTAGGATTTAGCCCAGTAGTCCCGCATTCGCTTTCGGTTCAAGGCTTGGCAGCATGCCTGGAAAGCTTGAACAGTGGGGAATTAAACCTCTTAGTCGGATTTAGGCCTTAATCGTACCAGCCAGTCCAATCAGGATACCCTGACCTATCTACTTCTGCAACTTTGTAGGTATTGTTTGGTTACGGCGTAAATCCGATTATGAGGATGCCTATGAGGGACATGACGATTACTCACGCCCATGCATGTTTGGCCCGTGCATGAAATGGTATATGCATGGTTGAGCCCAACACACCTCCTTCATGATCTATCTGTATTGTTAGTAGAATTTCAAAGACCCCGTCGCTTTAAGCATCAATTTGCGTATATATTAACTTTCAACTTATATCCAAACCTAACGCCTCTAGGCAATTATTTTCAACTCGCCCAGGGCCCCGGTTAGGTACCTTTGATTTAGTGGATAACCAGCAATTTCACAAGTCTTGAATCTATCTATCTCGATTATGTGGCGGGATGTGTAATCGTTGAGACAATAAATAAGCGCTTAGGATTGCGCTGCCTTCTCCAACTGCTCGTTTCCTCCCGTTTTCTCCTGCTCATGGGGTATCTCTAAACTAGAAACAATTAGGACAGGAAAAGGTGAAGCTTGATTCACCCCATGTTTAAACCCCAGAGGGGGCTTATATCACGGTTGCAGGTCATTTATATATATAATATATTTATCAAACTATTTCAATTTATCATAATTATATGACACGATATTCTAAAGGGTATAACATTCTGTGTCTATTGTGGTGATTATTGTCGTTAGAATCTAAGTTGTAGCCGAAGGCCACTGCCACGGGCCACCTTAAGTGGGCGCCAAATAGCTCCAGCCCATCAGCCACTGCGTGGCTTGTGACCCCCTACCACTCCGCATCATTGTAATTCTTGAAATAATTTCAAGAATTTTAAAACTTTTATTATAATATTTTATTTCTTTTTTTCTTTTACAGAGAACCCTTTATTTTACTTAGTTGTACCTCCGTCGCTAAAAACAAAAGCATAATATCACCGGCTTAATAATCAATTCAACATTCTGCAAGTACTAAAAAGTGGCGTGTCGATCAATGAGTCTGCTTGCAAGCTTGGCGAATCTCGATAGCTTGCCTGAATTATGCACTGAGTATCATTCGTGCTGCCAGAATTAGAACTGCTACTGTCGCATTTAAAAACCTCAAATCTTATTGGTAGTAGGTGCATCATCAACGTGCAATGTTCCCTGGAGAACTATGCTATGCAACGCACCAGAGGTAAAAATAGAGTCCAGTCACAATATTGTTATCAGGCTACGATATATTTAGGGGGGTGTTATAAGACCGCCGGCGAAGTCTATCTAGTCCTTTAAATATATTTCTACGTATATTCCCCAATGACATGATTTGCGAGCAGTCGAACTTATGACCAATAATCCTCCATACTATTTATTATCACCTCCCTCCGGTCGATATCATGGAAAACGGCGTCCACCTTGGCACTTGGACTAATTGGTCTCGGGGGCCGATCTTTGGTAGGACTCTCACAACTACAAAGGAGTCCGGAAATCTCCTTATTGCGTTGACGGCCGTGTTCGTTGGCTTCGTGGCTTCCCGATTCTGGAGGATTGCTTGCCTCTGCCTCCATAGATGGTACTCAACCTCAAACCCCAGAGAAACGGCATATCACCAACGTCAAGTCATTCTGCGAAACTCTACAGCGCCCGAAGCCGGATTATGGAGCATCATGACGCTTCTCTGGGCTTGGAGAAAGCTACCAAGCAAACGGCTCAGTGAAATCTTACCCACTTGTCTGCTTGCAATTATTTGTCTAGCCGCCTTTACAATTGCAGGAGGTTTCTCCTCAAGCATTTCAACTGCGGTGGGAGATGAAGTTTTAATCTACAGCCCCAATTGTGCTGTAATTGATACCTCGAATGCATCGAACCCAACATTCATCTACAGTTATTTCTCCGAGCAACTGAACAATGCGGCAAACTACGCGCAACAGTGTTACGATAGTAACACGCAGAGAGATAGCACAGCGGCATGCAATAAGTTTATTCGTAGTACCTTGCCAACCGCATCGGCAAATAATAGTGCCGCCTGCCCCTTCGACCAGAAAATTTGCCGAAAACCAGATGCAAATATACGCTTAGATACGGGGTATATCGGAAATAATGAACTGGGGCTAAACAGTCCAGATAACCTAGGTTTCGCGTGGAGATATGTCTTGCAGTGCGCTCCTCTGGTAACAGATGGATATACAGTACATGTTATTGATGAGCAGGGTATTGGACATGTGAGATTTTACTATGGCGGCGATCTCATGGGACCACTCGACAATCAGACTGTTGAACAATTCTTGTATGAAGTAGAGGATATTGATTACCAATACCCACGAGGTGGTAGGAATAACTTGGCAGGGACAAACTTTCGAGTGAGGTAAGTCAGTCGTGAACTCTCTGATCCATCAAGTACAGCTAACCCACGGTGCTACAAAATAGTTTCTCAGAATCGGTTATATCCCGCGGCCAAGTCTTGACTGGGTTCTCAAAGCTTATTCCAGAGTTGACGCGATCAGATGGCGATACAACGGTCATTTTCCTATCCGGGAACGGGGTTGTTTTCACGCAGCGAATGGATGATGATTGGTATCGAGCAACGGAACGCTCAACAGATCTGTATACGCTCGGGGGGTTCGGATACAGACCGTCGTATATCCCGGGTATAGCGGCGTCGCCCATGGGATGTGTCGAGCAATGGCAGTGGTGCGATTCGGCCCATCCAAGTGATGAAGCTCACTGCGGACCACTCGCGAGTTTATTTGACTCCTTCTACGGTGCTGGTCCCTTATTCAATATCACACAAGAAGACTTCGACCACTTGCCAAGGCCATCGTCTGCAGATGCCTCCAAAACTCGATTTCTCTGGCCAGCTCAAAGCACGATCCAAAGTCCTACTGTTCTTGCGCAGCTTATTGCTCAGCTAGGAGCAAAGTCCCTGGCGTCTCAGTCACAGCTGTTGAATGTCCAATGGCCGTTACCAGATAATCAGTGGCAACTAGATGTAACAAGATGGTGGCACACTATCCTAGCCTCCGTCCAAGCATCGTGGTAAGTGGAAGCTATATCCGATTTAAGCATCGATATCTCTCAAGTCTTATTCTATCTAATCCTTAAAGCTAATAATATGCTCCCAGTATGTAACGCAAGCACAGAAATCAATAAGTAAAAAACAACACTGAATTCTGACGCGTATTAGACATCTTTACCGCCCAAGGCTCTGATGACCCAGAATTTCGCCAGTTTCAATCGCGGCCCTTTAATAACCAGGAAAGGGAACTGTGCAATAGCCAGGTATAGTCATAAATCTCTCTAAGTACCCGCGACTTAGGTGTGAGGTATGTGCTAATTTCAGAGGTAGAAAATCCGCAGCTCGCAATACACCTCGTTCAGCCTATTTGGCCTGTTGTTTACATTTGTTACCGGAGCCGTCATTATACTCGTATCATATATATTGGAGCCAATACTTAGCTGCTTTTACCGATACAAAAAGTATCAGCCCTATGCTCACTTTGAGTGGATGACAAATGGGAGTCTTCAATTACACCGTCTCGCTCACGAGGAGCTAGGACTCCAGAAATGGTCGAACTGTACCGACGATATCCCTACTACGGGTCCAGACGTCTTTCTAAGTGGCCTTAATTTTACCAATCCTGAGCACCCTATACTAAGCAGGCAAGCGGACATTCAGAGTCCGTATCATAGCGAACAAGAGAAGGTAGTAGTGCATCACAACGAGGCTCGTCTTCCGACCGCGATCAATTCAGAGGCCGTTACAGAAACGGCGTTAGAAGGAGAAGTACCTAGACCAGAATGGGATGCTATTTCGAGTGTGACCCGCGAGTCTACAGAGGACGACACCACTAGCATTAACGAATATACTCAACTGCCTCTGGAATCACCTTCACCGCTGCCTACCACTCCACCAGGCAAGGATGACAAAACATCTAATATCACTGCGATTGAAGACGAAGGGCATTGGTAAATGAAATTCAAATGCCACTGTGGCGCTGCTGATGAAGATCGTGGTTACGACTAAGATTGCAGTACGAGTAAGTTGAGTACGGCGATATCGCTTTATGTAAGGTTTCTTTTGAGTGATGTAGTAGTTCAAAGGCTACGAAAACTCGAGTTAGATATCTGATGATAACAAATTCACGTTGAGGTCGTAAGATGGGAAAGCTCTCAGAAGCGAAGCAATTCATTGATGAGAAGCCTTCGGATGACGTTAGCTATTATTGCTTCTTTAGTATAGCTGGAATAGGTCTAGCTAACAGTCACTCATTTCTGTCCTCATCTTTCTCTTGTTCTGTGACGGAAAGTATAGATTTGCTTCCAGAGAGGCTCGAAAAAAAACGATATGAATTCGCTACCAACGATCGACATGATATTCTATTTAAACTCTAGTGTATCTGAAGCTGGTATATTGGAATAGGAACTCGCTGTCGCTATTTATTAGAGCACACTTTAGTATAGACCTAAACTATAGTGATTTCTCATTCTTATTAGAAGTTGTTAGCTATTAATTTTAGGTTTGTTATCTAATTGCGTCTTAAGGCAACTTGACCAACACGGGCGTTGCTTGGGCATATCGCGATATTGCGGGGGAAACTCGAAGAGGGATCGAAGTAATGCTAGTCGTAGCAGAACTTACTCGCCATGATAATAAATTGATGATCCAAGTGGCGAAAGACTCAAAGACTATTGCAATGGCGACAGCACGGGACAGCGCCGCCATGAAGGTTACGATCTTATTCCTTCTCGCTACTTTCACTCCAGTGAGTTATCCCGGAAACTTCAAGTATGTGGAAAATGAATAGTGGTAACTATAGATATTTTTCTTTATGGCATTCTTTAATTTCTTGGACGTAGAAAAGCCACGTGTATCTCCATGGACTTGAATACAATTACAATCCAAATTAGTCGGGCCACTTTATTAAAAAGAAAGGCAGCGAAAATCACACGCGGCATTACTTTAGGTTTATGAGTTTGCACAAGAGACTTTACGCCAATTATCATACATATTATCCGGTATAATACGGCCCACTAACTAATCTCCACGCTTAGGTCGGTCGGGACGATCCGGGTCCCACTTCCTGCAGGAGGGGCCGGAGAAGCGGTTTGTCGAAAGCGAGCCCGGACCGGACAGATCTTAATGATAACACACACGAACAACAGGACTCAATACTGAGTGGGCAGACCTGGATAAATTAGAAAGGACTAGACTGCCTGGTGCCTAACTACGGCGCTCGGATTTGGTACATAGAAGCTCACCCCACCCTTCAGCCACTCCGCTACTCCCACGAATGTACTCAGCCTCTCCCTAGTCGAGCTTGCGAAGCGGGAGAAAGACATCATGCCACCCGAATCGAAGCGCATGGAATAGCCATCTTCGGCCAAGCCTTCAAGCGGTCCACGGTACAACTCTGATGTTAAGATTGTCAAGATTGTCCAAGTTCGGAGGCCTCGACCAAATCCCGCTCCGTTCCTGCCCAACTAAAACAAATCGGTTCTCATTGGTGAAGCGCTCCTCGCCGACTCGCTTGCGGAACTCAGTCACCTCCTTCCCCTGGGCCACCCAGGCGCGCACCTCGGCGAACGTGATGGTAGCAATTAGGTTTGGCACATTAGCTCCGGGCGCTCCAACATTGCGAAAGCGGTGCCCTGCGTGCTTGGACTCGAAGTTCTTGTTATCGCGGCCGTCCCCGAAAACCTCCAACGTCTCCGTGTCGAGATCCACCACATATGCAAATCGGCAATACATTGACCGGTTAGCGAATTCGGGCTCGCGGTAGATAGGGAGCTTGCCCTTGCGGGCGACACGGGCGACTACGGGTGGCATCGTCTCGGCCGTGCTAGGCCCTGTCTCCCGGGCTGGAGCCATAGCCTGCTGTAACCCGGCGAGCAAGCCCGTCATAACGACGGCGCTAGCGGCACCAGTGGCACCTTCTGCGACGATGGAGAGTTTAATTTCCTTGTTGGGCGTGTCGGCCAGGTGATTCCTGCCCAGCTGTGCAACCAGGTCAAGAATTGCGGCACTGGTGCTCGGGCATAGGCTCGGGTACAGCTGACGGGAGGGCGGGTTGTTATCACCATCGGTCTGGTTTATCATGCCCTGAATAAAGTTCCAGGTGTGGCCCATCTTAGCCTCTTCGGCGGCATTTGCGTCGGTAACATCCTTGTCGACCATGGCCTTTTCTTCGGCGTTCAGTGCGTAAAGGTGCGGAAGGCCGGCCTTGAGGTTCTTGACGTTGGCTGGGTCGGCAAGAAAACGGACGATGTGGAGGCCCGCACGGTCGGGGTAGCCGTGGTCGTCACCATACTGGGCGATCGGCCACTTCGTCGGGTTAGACGAGGGAAGGGCGGGGTTTGAGGGCGAGGAGTCGCCGTTATAGACAACACAGACGAGGTGGCGGTTTGTCATGGTTGTGGTCTATGAAGCTCTGGTTATTGTCATGTATGAGGTGCAGGTGCGTGGGTTTGAATATGTGATAAGGGGTTTAGCTAATGATTCACGCTGGAGGTACCAGGGTCCTAAAAGTCTAGGTTTAATCAGATTTGACTCGGGCCTTCGCTCTATACTTATAAACAGAATTCTAGGCAGGACAATCTACCCCTCTATTGTTGGAACGCTCGGTTTGCTTCCTTCACATGTACCTGCAGACTCGCCTACCAATTGGCAAGGTTCCCCGGCGTGATTGCTGTGGGTGTCATTGGTTAAGCCTCGTTTGTCTCGGGAACGAACATACACGATCATCCCAATTGTTTGTCTATCGTCTATTCTTGAACTCCCCGGGGTCGGCAACCGTGACACGGGCTAGAGTACTAGGGCTTGGAAGGGTATTCGGTCTTGAGCATCAAGAAGGCCATACACATCTAAGTTCCTCCTTCGAGCCCTAGCAGCCAGTTTAGGTTTTTATATACACGAATAGCTTCGCTCTCGCAGGCCTGGGTAATTCGGGCGTATCGTTATTATCGTGGCCTTAAGCAAACACGGGTGGCTGAATATACGAAACGCCGCCTTGCAGATTGCTTACATTACATCGCCGACCTGACCCTGGTATACGGGTAGTTGCATTCCCCTACCTGGGGGTCAGTCTGTGTAACAGCAACGGTCAATTCTGCTGTGCGCTTATCGAATGATACTGTAATTTTTCTCTCCTACCGGGCACGTTTAAACGGCTTTTCGTGAATGCTTGATCTCCAGTACGGAGATAAACCTCCTTCTACCGTCCTGATTTCCGTGTACCACTGAGGCGCAGCGCCACCTGTTTCGTTGATTAGCGTCTCTTGTACAACTTCACCATAGCGAGTGGACGCAAGAGATCCGCGGCGCGAAGTCCTTCAGGAGAGAGAGTTTCGAAGCAGCCCAAGTCGAAAAGGCCAGTGGCTTCTTGGACCAAGTGCTGACACCAGGTATGTACGAGATACGGCTTCTCGAGGTGCTGCCGGGAAGGCCAGACAGCCGTGTGACGGTTCGCCTATTCCATGTTTCGCTCGACGATGAACCTCACTTCGACGCTCTAGGCTATATGTGGGGGCCCCATGGCCGACTTACGACATTAAAATAATATATAGCCCAGAACGATCGATGTGATATCCGATTAGTTACAATCTGCGCAGAGCATTGGACGACCTCAGGCTCCCCGATCGGCTACGCGTTCTGTGGGTTGATGCTATTTGCATTAACCAAGCGGACCACCCTCCCCATGTGCATCAGGCAGCAACACTATCCCAGAACAATTCAATCTTCTCTCGCTCGCTCACTTGCTCATTTCCGTGCGCGCATGGCTTCATGGCTTGAAAAGGCATAATGCTGTTTAACCTGATCATAGGCGTCTTGAAAGCCGCTGCATAGAAAGGCCGGAAAAGACACTTCTGATAATACTCTTGAGACGGAAAGGGGGAATTCATCGTGTACTAGCGGGTAAGTTTATAGTTAAAGGCCCTGAGCATTCGTATATTGCAACTTCTATCATCCAACACGTATGAGCTAAGCCGTGAATAAAGCTGCTTAATTAGGTATGACTATGATCCAGCGGCCTCTCAACCCACCAAATCCCAGTTTATAGTCCGCCCCCACTAACGGGATGCTGCCACGCCTGGTATGAAATCCAGGTCTGGTAAGAGCTAACGACCAGCGAGAGTATACCGAGTAACACGGCAAATGCCACTCCTGCCAGAGTCGCCATCATCATATACCTATTTGCCGTGCGTCGCTCTATCTGTCTCTCGAGCCAGCCCCGTGGTGGAGGGTGTTCCAATTCATCGTGGAGTTCGGAAAGACGGTCAGCAAGATAAAGATAGGGTATATTGTCCTCTTCACGGTTCCGTATCGTATTAAACTCGTAGATCTTTATCTCGGGATCCCACTGTTCGGCTGCCACCAGTCTATCTAGTAGCTTCCTTGCCTTTTTACTCGCAAGAGGGAAGAGGATACCTTGCAGAGAATCGATCGTCTCCAGCATCAGTTGTCTGGGGAGTGCCCCGCAGCTAGTGTCTTGTGAGCAATCAGAAAGGATACTTCAGGGTATTCAATTAGCAGTTCTCATACACTTTGATTGACTGTGCAAAGCTTGCGCCGCATGGTGTTGTCTTCGTCAAAATTAATTGCTCCTTTAGAAATCCTACGTGATGGTAGATGTTTAGGATCATCCCATGAGACGTGTAACTTAATCGGAGATGATCCCGCAAGTCGCTTGTGCCTCGGAAGGCGACACCGAGCCTTTTCTTAAGTCTATCGGCCCTAAGCTCGAGTTTGAGCTTCGTGACTCGTGGGTTGTTTGTGGAGCCCAACACGTGGTGCTGATTCTTCGGGAAGGCCTCTTCGAGAAACTTGGACAATGGTAGACCATCGCCCCAAGGAAGCCTCGATTGGCCCTCCTCGAGATATCCAATGGGCCGGTATGAAGGTGCACAATCAATCATCAACATAGTTCTGACTGAACGATCTATAGTTGCTAACATTATTGCGGGCGAGACATTGCTGTTAGTGCCCCATATGATGGTTCTTAACTCTTGACGGCTCAAATCGGGATTGAACTTTATATTGAGCATCACCTGTAGATGAGGGTCGTTCTCGTCTATTAATATGGCGCTGAGCGACTCATCTAGCGGATCGGGGCGCACTGACAATCAAGTCAGTGAACATTCCTCATCGCAAATCTGCCAGGGTTTCGAGTTCTAGGAGCACTTGGTCCGAAGAACAAAAGAACATTCTCCCGAGGCTTCCCTAAAATACGAAACGAAATTGATGTTAGCTCACGTATGGCTTCACAGAACTGATAGTATCTCTGTATGCTGCGATACCGTTGACCCGGACACCTCGGACTTTGACATTCTTGGTTGGCACCGCAACGAGGACACAGTTCCCACCCCCAGAATTTCTCTCCTAACCTGATAATGTTTCTCTTGTCTGCTGCCATTGTGTGAATGCAATGTAGCGATTCCACGACCGTAAGACAAGGCTCTACCAGTATGAGCCTCCGCAATAAGAGTGCATCTTGTGCCTAAATATCACACAGCCTCAAAGAAAAAACCAATCATGTTGACGCGTATTTTGCTGTTGTCACGTGCAGACCGACATAGGGTCGCATTCGTGAGGGGGAAGTGCTTACCAGCATTAATGGACATTCTCCCCAACTTCGAAAGTCCATACAATCATCTCCACCATCTATGACGAGTACAGGTATCCTGCAGAGTGATGGCCTCGGATACTGACGGGGCTATCTGTCAACCCACTGGAGCTACCACCAGATTAGCAAAGCAACTAAAACCAATCCATGTTCAGGCTACACCAGTCGCACCGGAACCAAGGCTTTCCAATTTGAATGAGGCAGCGTCGTATGGAAACCAAAGCTCTTTCGCCTCTAGTCGGACTACTGCTTTTTCGACCAGTCCCTCAGCTCTGAAAAGAGCGGCGGTACCCAGCTCGCCTACAACGTCAA
The DNA here is from genome assembly GCA_022385635.1 of Xylaria scruposa. Lineage (NCBI taxonomy): Eukaryota > Fungi > Ascomycota > Sordariomycetes > Xylariales > Xylariaceae > Xylaria > Xylaria scruposa. The sequence goes on along the minus strand of MU280191.1, from coordinate 768,483 downwards.
CTCAAGATACCCAATTCTCCGGAACAACCGACTCTGGGGCTTTCCCAAAGCTACTACAGAAGATCAAGACCAATGGCCTTGAGAAAGTCCATCGAAGGCAACCTCTTAAGGTATTCAAGGAGTTACCTGTACCAGACGATGCTCGTCGACGGTTTGAAGAATTGCAGAATCTCTTCAAGTCCGGGCTGGCAGCGCACGTGAAACTCGAATCTTTCCAGTATACTATTATATGGGCGGTGTACATGGTAGGCAAGTCGGAGGAGGATGTTGAACCAATGAGCGTTTTCTACAGCGATAAGAAGCTGGCAAAGAAGATTAACAGCTTCTTCAAACAAAGCCATATCCTAGAAACCATGAAGTCATCTAATACGGACTTTCCCTTACATTTCTCAAAGAAGTCACCAAGGCTTCTGAACAACGGGTTCGACACGAGGCCAATTCAGACCAGCCCTCTTGAAGGCATTCTTTCCTTTTATACTGCTCCCCTCGAGAATGAAGTTTTCGCCACGGCTTGTGGGCTTCCGATTGCCGCGACGTTGGGTAGTTCATCAACTTGGGCTACCATTGGGGGCAATGTGCTAGTAGATGGAACAGTATTTGGTATGACTGCTGGGCATTTGCTATCACAGCTTCTACCTAAACGCAATGATGCATCGCAAAGTAATACGGGTTCTGACACAGAAGATGATTCCCCGATATTAGAATCAGACACATCCGAACCAGAACTCGATAACTTCAGCACCACAACGCCGCCATTCTTTAACCCCATCACGGCCCAAAGGATTCACTCAAGGAATTTGTCTGAGTCAGAGTACTGCGAAGATATTATCAACCTAGACTATACTCTTATGCGTGTACCTCCCGATCTACACCTACCAAATAGGATAGACAAGTCGAAGATTACTTTCGGACAAGAGAAAACCTCCAAAGGACTACTGGATATTATTGAAGCTCGTGCCGAGGCTCAATTTGACAGAATAGAAGTCGTACTGATGTCAGCGAACGGGTATAAACCAGCGGCCTTGAAAATGCGCAGCGCATCAATTCTGGTCAGTCCCAGCATCGATTTTGTGGATACCCTGACCCTGTCGCCCAGTCAGGGGTATGGCAAGTTTTATCAATCCTTTTTTTGATGCCTGCTGACGATCGAGATCGCAGCTCTTGAAAAAGGAGACTCGGGATCATGGATTGTCGAGCCAACCCAGGGGCAAGTTTACGGGCATCTTGTTGCTGGTTCGGCAAACGGTGACGGCATGGTCGTTCCGATTCACACCAGTCTTAAGAATATGAAGGAACTCACAGGAGCTAGCACGGTCAAACTTCCAGCCGCCGAAGATATACGCAACTTATCAAAGCGCATAACAGACAACTCCTCTATAATTCCAATCGCGCAATCGGCTGCGAAAACCACAAGTCACGATGGTATTTCGAGCACTAACACCTGGGTAACTTCTGTTAGCTCCCAGCCTAAAGTTAGTGGACATGTACGGTCGGCGCTGCCACCTCTGTTAGAGATACCTGTTAGCAATACGCTGCCTGGCCAAAGACCCGAAGGCAATTTCGTGCTTTCCAATACAGCCGTCAGAACAGAAATGCCTGCCAGCGATGCCCAAGCTCCTGCGAATGATACTGAAGATGCCAAGGATATCAAGGAAGAGATACCTGGAGCGATAGTTTTTGATGGCGACTATGTGAATGCGATACACAACCGGTAAGATAGTCCAAGCTCTAATGCAGACTTTTATGACACATTTACTAAAAACTCTCAGTCGGTTATCATCTACACGCGACTCTAAGACGCTCAAGAGCCCCAGCGACTATCGAATTGCAGAGTTATTGGGGAGTCACCGCCATGATAGCCTTCGTGTCTTGACGGGAGACTCAGAGTCAGCGGTGGAACGGCAATTGAAATCGGAGGCGTTTTGGAAATCATATTACGCCATCGTAGCAAGTCTTCCACGACCTGAATAGCCTGACGGCCCCAAAGCACAGAGACTATACCATGTGGTCGACTTGGTGATCGTGTACAGATCACCCATAGTTGGCAGATATCAGCCGATGACCAGCAGATACTGCGGATTCATGGAACCGGAAGTACCTTGCAGATCAACGATAGGTCGGATCGCTGATTGAGGCGTGATATTTCTGCCACATGCAGATTCTCCTCATACTTCTAGCTTTCCGATAATAGATTGTGAAGCTTGCAGGAGAGCTAGTCAGATAACATAGCCATCGATACACCGTGGAGCAGGAGACCATTGCCCAATATTTGGACGTCAAAAAACTTACTAACAAGTATCTTTTATTAGTCGCCAGACGCCATAGCCAAGAAAGATCGCCATCATGGCTCACATTGCCGGAGGCTCCAGAGTAGCACTGGCGCAAATCAATATTGACACTGTTTTTGGGTAACAGATGCTATGGGGCGAGAGCCAAAAAACACAGAGCAGCAAGGTATATCCTAAGCGTAGTATCAAGCTGTTGGATATTCGGTTGAACCTAGAGCTATTAGAAGCAAGCGTTCACCAGGAACGCCGGACAACGTCGCTCAGCGGGTGGTGGACGATTCTCCAGGAAGTGAAAAGCGAGAAGCCTTGAGTAGTATTTCTGAGGCAAGCAGCCGGCTTTCGGGTGGTTCTCCGCGCATAGTCTATGTCGATTTATGCTTATGGCGGCCCAAATATCACAGTCTCGTATGTATTCATCCTGATGGCCATCTTAATGACATATTGGTGCAAGCAGAGCAAACATCTTAACGTGAATTTAGTTGCCTGCGAGGAGTCAATGGATGCCGTTGTTCTACATTCTTGCTTGCATTGTGTACTTCGAGGTCAGTCGCCGCAGCATCCAAGTATTAGGGCATCGTCGAGATACAGAAAAAGTCATAGTAGGGTTCGGTGCAAAGTAAAACGTTTTCTGATAAGCTCTCGATTCGGATACTCATCCTCTTCGGTAAGTTTCAACTTCGATTATATCGACAACTGCATTCAATATCTTACATGTCTAGGTCCCGCCCGAATTTTGGGTATACGAAGCGTTAAGTTCGGACACTGTATCTATTTAAACCCGCTAGCTGAGGATTTCAAATCAACCCTCTGCCCAAAAAGAGTGCTTGCCCTTGCCAGTTTTAGCCACGTCACACGCACGCAAATACACATATAAAATCGAGAGTCTAAACCATGACTACGGTCACTTTACAGATTTCTAAGATTGCCTGCGAAGCTTAAAAGGCATCCATCGATAAATAGCCCAGTTTCGATAAGCCATACCTTCTTAACTACCCTGAGGTTAAATCGGCGCTTCGTATTCGAAGCAGAGACGTAATCTCTCTAAAGATCAACCAGCTTTCCAATAAGTGTGAGTTGGCCAATGTACACGCAAATGGAGATTCGGAATCACTAGGTTTGCTTTGTAAAGTATAGCTGTCCCTTATCTCTAAGCAGACACTGTCACGTCAATACACGACAGAGCCGCGGCGCTGTCCTTCCTTCTATTGCTAATGCATCAACGGTTAACCTAAGAATTACACGAAGCAATCAGTGATCTCAATATAGAATCCACGGCTACTAAGAGAAAATGCTAATCCTCTGGTCTAAATGAATATAGCCGCAAATTGCAAGTACTCAAATAAGGTAGAAAGATCTCCTGTTTGGGCTAAATAAGAGGTTGATAAGAGATCTTTCGCTCCACTTAGTCGTAAACTAGTTTAGAAAAAGATGGAATATCAACGAGCATCGTCTCTTGAGGAGACAGCTTCCTTGTCAAAGCCTTCGTGGCTCTCTTTCTACCTTTTTGAAAACTGCTCTTTCTCATAGTCGTTCTAACTTTAGCGTCAGTATTATTATACATTCGTATCTCAACCAAGAAGTTAGGTAAAGTATATATATAATATGTAGGATGTAGAACGAAACCCACAAATTGCAGTGCTTGATTCTATTCCGTATCAAGTTTTAGCCAAAAAGTTCTGCATCCGGATTCATCTCATCCATCGCCCGCCTCTCCTCTGAATCCTTCGCTCCCTCTAGCTCCAGCAATTCAACTCGGCATCGCTTCTTATCAAAGCGATCCGGCCATCCATGGCGTGCGTATACATCGTAAACCTTCTGCACGGAATAGCATTAGCCCGTGTAATCCAATTGATGAAATGACAAGAGTCATGTAACTTGGTTACTAACCGCCGCATGTTCCCTCTCCCGTTTAATCGTTTTTCCGAGCTCCCGATCAAGCTCGCTCCCGCCCTCAAAATCTACATCGTCGAGGCCAGGATTATCCGATCGGTTGTAGAACCTCACCATGTCCGGACGCGCAATCGGGTTCGGCACGAACATCCACACTAACTCCTCGTACATCCGGGACCATTCGTCTAGTAGTTCCGCGAGAGGCAATGTTCGATGAGCGTGCCATCTCTCCACCTCGGGCAACAATTCATACTCATCATACGAGCTAGTTATGTTGCCCGATGCGAACTCTGTCACGGCGCCATTGCTCGTGTCTAGGATGAGATCCCTACCTAGGTAATCGGCGCGACGGGCGAGGTATACGCAGTGCGCTGGAAGAGGATACATGTCTTCCTGGCTCCAACCCTCGCTGTCTAGGTAGCATATTGGAACCGTCCCGGGAAAGATAAGCAGGTACCCCGGCAACGGATTTTTGGGATGGAGATAGGGCAAGTGACGAAGGAGATCGACAACTGTTTCGTCTTTTCCTGCCGTCTTGTTGACAGATCTCCAACCCTCCGGGGGCGGAATAATGAGTATGTCATCATCGTCCAGATATGGGTGACGAAGTATCTGGCGGTAGAATCTCAAGACGCTGTTGCATATCTCATCGCGCGAGTACATTTCTGCGGCATTAGTGGGGTTGGCTAATGCTTCAGCTTCTGGAGGATGATGGCCTTCCCGGAACCCGTTATCCGGCGCCCAATACCTAGCACTATTACTCGATTCAGCATATGACTAGAGGTTTTCTGCTTACAGAGCACTGGAAGAAATCGTGAAGCTAACGATAAGTTTAGACTGTTTCTATAAGAGCTCTATGACGACAGATACAATTTGAGAGGGGCTCCAAAAAGCGATTTCGACCTGTTGATTTCGGCCGCACCCCGGTTTCGGCCCGCTTTTGATCGGGACGTTTACTAGAAGCATACAGTACTGATAAGCAGTAAAGCTGCCTACGACCCGTCCAATCTGTAAGTTTTGCTCAATAGATTTGCCTTGGTTGTAGTAACTGGATCAAACAGAGCCAGAAGAGCCAGATGACCTCTTGTAAACCTATGCAATTGATTCTTACCGGTACTACCGATTTTGCAATCAAGGGCCCCTCACGGAGATTTGTGTCTCAATTATCCCCATTAATATACTATTAATATCCACTTGCTTCCAGTTGTATGTCGTGGAATACTTACGTAATTGAGCTACTTACTATTGCCCCCACACGGATGGATATCTAAAAACAGAGGGCTACACCACGTTTTGCGTGGTGGAGACGACCTCACTTTGTCGCTTCTGATCAGGGGCAACCTGAATACATAGTACTGTTCATATAACGCACTATGAATGTTTAGTGTTTAGGAGTTAGACGACTGAAGGCAGCGAAATGACATCGTCCACGACATCTGCGTAAATGATATTTCGAAACATAATGGACCAAATGTATTGCGGGGTGACTAATCCACTGTACTACCTGCCTGAAGATTATTGCTGCGCGCTTTTCAGCATCAGCTCCAATATCTTGGCGTAGCGACCCAGTCGAGTGTTTCGCAGAATGCATGCAATAAATAACTATGCTTATTATATCAGTATTTACTAAGCCAACGAACTTTGCTAGTAATCTACTCAGCTGCCAAGGAGATCGTCGCGATATCGACTACCGCAAGGCAGCCTCCTTCATGCGCAATGCATCTCGATGGCCAAGCGCATCGGTGTGATCAAGGATCTCTTGGCCTCGTCAGGTTTCGCGAACCGCCTTATACCCCCCTTCACGAGGGGAATATTATTTACGTGCGACTCGGGGAGTAATCACCGGCTCCCCCGCTTGGAGAGCGAAGCATATCGTGCATGTCTTGGCCTACCCCAAGACTGCAGGCAATGCTTGATCTGTTTAATTAAAGAACTAGGTTGGGAAGGTCAGGGGTAAAGAACAACCAGGTACTTGGGAGGAAATTAGCCAAGCAATTCTCCATGGAACAGATTTTCTTGGCAGCAGCCCAGAAGGCTTACGAATCGCTACGAGATCAAGAATTGGTCTCTATGGATCACCAGGCTAGGATTGGCTGTCTATCAGCCGTGCGCTACTTTCTTTAACTTGTGTTATATTTGTTGCTACGATGAGTGACCCAGTGGAGGGACTTTGAAATCCGCAGTGAATGCCAAACGCTATGATGAAAAAGAGACCAGAGGATAGTGACTATGTCCGCACAGATGCACCCAAGAACGCTCAGAGAGTGAATAAAAATTATCGTTTATATATACAACAGAACAGTATCCAATATGTGACGCGTGGAGCTCATCAATGAATAATCAGGTTGTAGCGCCCTCGCCCTGAGCTTCTATCGGTAACTGCCCGCTCATTATGTACAGTCTAAGGGTATCTTCGAAGTGCCGCCCATCCCAGTTTCGCCTTTAGTGCTTGTTGCTGCGCTTCTTGCACTTGGGAGGAGTGGGAGTGGTGTCGATAGCCAGGATATCCTCGGTGACCTTCTCCGACATCATCATGATGGGGAGAACAGGGAAAACACCAGGGATCTTAGGGAAGGCCGAAGCATCGACGACACGGAGACTCTCAGTACCACGGACGCGGAACTTGTTGTCCAAGACAGCCATCGGGTCATCATCTCCACCGATCTTGTTGGAGCAAGAAGCATGGTGTCCCCAAGCCTCTTCGACGATCCACTCCTCAAGCTTCGCATCGTCATCGTTAACCTCCTTGGGGGGCCAGAAGATAGAAGCAGCGCCGTCAATAGCGGGAATGTTCTCGAAGAAGCTCATAGCCATGCGCATACCCTCACGAAGAGCACCGACATCCTTGTCAGCCTCCTCCTTGGTCTGACCTTCGTAGGTGTTGTGGAAAGTAATAATAGGGGTGTCACGGGGGTTGGTAGAGGCAAGTTTGACGGTACCAGCGTGGTTGCGGGTGTGGGCCTTAAGAACCAACCAAGACCAGTAGTTCTTGTTCTGTACGGTAGCAGCGTTTGAAGAGTAACCAGGGTAGAAGCCGTTGAATAGAGCAGGGAAACCACCAATCCAGAGATCGTGCTCGCCATCGTCAGAGTAAGAGGAAGTGAAGAAGCTGCCCATAACAACACCGTTCGAGGCGTAGGTACCCTTCTCCGCACCCTGGTTGTTGCTGTCGGTGTACTGGGCCCAGCACGGGTCTCCATCAGCAGCAAGGTAGTAGCAAGCAAGAATACGGGTGAAGTTGGTAGGGAACTCAGCGTTAACACTGGTCTCCAGACGATCTTGCAGATTCTCACCGACACCGGGCAAGTCTAGTACCACGGGAATATTGAAAGACTCAAGTTCTTCCTTAGGACCAACACCGGAAAGCTTCAAAAGCTGGGGAGAGTTGAAAGCACCACCGGCGACAATGACCTCCTTAGTAGCCTTCACAGTGCCGGGCTCGCCGCCGTTTTCGGTATGGCTGGCACGGGGATCGGCGCGGTAGAGAGACTGGCCGTGGAGGAAGTCAACACCAACAGCCTTGGGCTTGTCACCAGTAGTATCGAAAAGAACCTTGGTAGCCAAAGTGTTAAGAGCGACATCCAGCTTGTACTTCTTGCTGCCATCGGCGTTCTTCGCTGTAGCAATCTTGTAGACATAGTCACGAGGGGTAGAGCGACGGTAGTTGGTAGCATCCATGTGCTGGGGAAGACGCGCAAATGCTCGCTTGGTGTCTCTGTCAGGCTCATCGTTGTTGATATCCCATACAAGCATATCTGCCATGGCATCAGTGATTCCCTGTGTCATGTTGAGCGGAAGCAGTCCAGTCTCGTAGTCGATGCTGTTCTCCTGGGCTAGAGCGACGGCCTCGTTGATGGCATTGGTAACCGCCGTGTTATCCACGCCGAAGGCCTTAGCGGCGCCGGCAAAAACGGACATCAGCTTAACGTCCTGAGCCGGAATGCCTGCGGGGTTGATGGCCATGCTGATGTAGCCGTCGTGTCCGTGGCTGCTATCATTGGCCACTGGTAGAGGGTACTCAACCTTCTCGACCTTCTTCAAGTACTTCCTCATGGCGCTGTTGTCCCAGGTGTCGTCGCCAGTGACATTCTTGATGAAGTCCCAGTCATTCTTGCTAGGTAGCAGAGCGACTAGAGCGTTGTGCTCCGCGCAACCACCCAATCCACCGTAACGAGGGTAGAAGTTACCCAATTTCGTAGATCCCTCGGGGACATTCACTCCACTGTAGAACTTACCATCTGGTGTCAACCAGGTAAGCTTACGATCCTTGAGTGCGATCGTCTCGTTTTCGTAGTGGTGTGTGAAGAAACCCCAGCTGACCTCGTTCCTCTCGGACGACGGGTTGGCTAGAGCAGGAGACTCGCGTTCACGGAGGTGACCGTAGTCACCACCGGCGTCGATAAGCAGGACGTTATGACCGGCAATGGCGAGATTGGCAGCCAAAGGAGCACCACCGGGTCCGGAACCCACAATGACATATTCATATTCCTCTTGAGCTGGCTTGGCGATAGGGATGAGCTCGTCGCTTGTTTGAGGATAGCTGTTCTGGGGCTGGATGATGTCGATCAACACATCCACGCCGTCGGGGCCAGAGCTGTTCGGGACTTATGTTAGCAGATATATAAACAATGATCTTTAAGCTCTCTCTTACCCGGCCGAGGCGAGGGGGGCAATCGCGCTAAGAAGCGCGAGATACGAGAAGGACTTCATGTTGAAGTTGATCTGTAGTGAGTGGAATACGAATAGAATAATCAATCACCTAAAAATGAGCGTCTAAAAGGGGGGAGAAAAAGGTTAAATGATGACGAAGAAAAAGCGAGTAGAGAAGCTACTCAAGCTCTTAGAAGTAAAGGAAGAGGGGTGAGGAGAAGAGAAGGTTGGTGATGGTGCTAGAGGTTCTTTGAAGTGGCGTAGGTCGATCGTGACTCTTATATACAAGGTCGTTGCCTCTTCACACTCATTTCCTTACCAAACCAGTGTGTTCTACTGTACTCGTAGTCCCATCCATGACTTTCTTGGCCTACTATTCATGTATCAGTGTATCTATTTTGGTGGCAGTAGTCATCTCCAGGTCCCCGCAGCTGGACTAAATGCTGACTGCATCCATGGACATGACAGGATGCTGACGGGGCTTCTACCAATGCAGTAATGGAGCACACATATATGCCAAGCAGTATAGATCGACAGGGCCAGCCAGGGCGAGCCAGGATCGCTAGGCGAGAAAGGGTCCAATGGACAGGGCCATGACCGACTTCATATGACTAGGCTTCCATGAGCTCAAGGGCCCGTGGACTTGAGTTACAAGAAAGGCCTGATGTTTCAATAGGGGAGAAATGAATCATCCAAACACGCGGTTACTTGATCTATACGCCTATTGCTCGCTCCTCTGTTAGAGAAGACGACTGATGATGATGAGAGCTGGAGGAGGGGAGAGAAACGGGTCAAGCTGTGTTTACTGTACTCAGAACAGTACTGTAGGATTATCGAGCACCCGTCCCTCCGTCCTCTCCTTCTAAGTACAGTATATTCGTTGTATTCGCAGTATATATGGGTGGAGTCAGAATGGAGTGCCTCGGGCTTGGCCAGTGCTTGGCCTAGCGACTAGTGTCCGTAGATAGCGTAGTGTCAAAGAGCCAAGAGCCGGCCAACTGCCTAGTGGTCTTGGCTGCTGATTGGCTGAGAGCCGCTGAAACCGGGCAGCCTATAATGTTGTGCGCACAGCCCTGACCCAGCCATTTTTGGCGTCCTGACTCGGTGGATCCGACCCTAGAAAGAGATGAGCTGTGGATCCTGTCATGCTGCGGGCGACGACTTGCGAGAGTGCGAGAGTGCGAGAGGTTGCAATCTCGTGCAGTTGGACGAGCTGTTGTGTCCCGTGCTTTTCTACGGTGAAAAGCTGCCTACTTACAGTATGGAAGTGATAACACGTATATGAGGTAAGCCATCAGGAGTAAATAGGTCGCATAGTTAGTAAGACGTCTAATTAATTAATTAACAAACACACAGTATTAGCCAACCAGATAACTAGTCTGCCCTTCCACTATGCTGAACGGCTTGACCGAGCTCTTGTAACTTGCTGACAGGCGTTTCCCTGAATACGGTTTCTACGTACACAACCTAACGGGCTTACAGGCCTTGAGAGGTTCCTGCAGCGAAAACGTGTGCCCCTGGCCGAAGAGTTTTGCGTATAAAGGGGGTGTGGGGCTATACTGAGAAGATGATGTGGCGGACCAGTGTTAAGATAAAAATCATGGGCATTACCCATCACAGTTGTAGTGTAGATAGGCAACCGATCAGAGTAGTATATATTCGATGCTTACTTTACGGCATGTACTGAGGACTCTAGAAGGTTGCAGTTTAGAATCGACTAGGTGCTTGATCAGAGCGTGATTCATTGCGGTAGGTGTTGTTTTGTGCTGGCTGGATGTGGCCTTCGGTCCAAAAACTTGATAATGCTTACCATATCGAAAGTTAACTATTTTTTCCCGAAAACGCGAAATGAAGGATTTCGTCTTGCCTGACTTGGCTTGGATCCTCCTAAGCGAAATCTGGGGATAACGTTGAAAACCACAACCCCGTACACACGTGTAAACCCAGTCCACAGTACTATATACACTGCCTATTGCGGCCCCCAGTGTGTGTACCTACACGTAATTCGGGGTATCTACCCGGTATTTTGGCAGAATTAACGAGAGTTATTATCTCGTGCGGAAATGTTGGGAATTTTCTATACTAGATGTACAAGAGACTATCAATACCAACAGTCTAACCGGGTTTGTGTAATCACAAGTCACCATTCGTCTTGGCTCTTTTACTACTGCGTACTCTAATTACTATGGCGTAACCCCAATCGTGCATCTACCGCCCGCATTTGCGAGAAACCGATCTTCCGAGGTCAATACGACACTATAGTAGCAAATCGGATCGATGTCTATATATCTGTGGGGTGCTTGTAGTATTGCATCGCTTCTGCAAACAGCTGAATAGTAACACAAAGTGCTCTCGCCATACGAACTCGACAGTCGCGGGCATGAACCACGCGGGATGCTCCATCCTATCCCTCTTCCGCCAATCGAGACGCCACAACATGGCCCCCTTGGCCAAATACCCACCTTTTAACCTTAATTATTATGGGCCAGGACTTTTACACTGGGTTCTACGAATGTGTGCGAAGAAAAGAACCTGCTAAACTCCGATACAAGCTCCTACGCCAGCTTAGAACGGTTAGACTCCCAAGACAACTGCCGAGCCGCTAGCATTCCTTAGCGCAGCCTCAAACTAAGCCTAGTAACTCAGTAGTGCACGCATCCGAGCATCCAGCCCAGCGTGCTGGTACTAGTTATCTATCACTTCTCATTCATTCAAAGCTGGCTAGCTGAAGGACGGACCGTTGTTCTCGATCATTGAGGGGTTCGTTAGTGGATGGACAAATAGTCTCATGGTTGTTTTTCGTAGCGACTCTATGACGACAACGCACCCCCATGATAGATTTTGGCTGGGCGCTTACTATTCTAGAATCTTTATTTTCCCCTTACTGTTCGTACTGTGCGGCATCGCTCCAAGGCCCAGGCTGTGACCGGGATGACTTGCACTCCGACGCCATCGATCCGGGAAAAGTTCTTAACAAGACTTGTGAGCCGCGGACATGCTAAAATCGTAGAGTCAAGGGATCCCGGTGTATCGGAGGCGAAGCCAGCCTCGAAGCCACAAAGTAGCCTTTTGGGTTGGCAGTTTCAAGGGCCAACCTACTGTCTCGTTGGGCCAGGGCGATGATAGGGTTCTCTCCCATATGCATAGGACTATGCCTCTTCGCTAATCTTAACTAAGAATCGAGTGCCGTCTATAGACGCTCACACACGTCCATGTTAATCGCTATATGCCCATACTTATCTATGAACACCATACATTCGCACGGCACGTGCTAGGTTGGATCGCCCAATCGCTTGATATCGAGACTTATATTCTTACTGCGATCTACATTGAAGCTTCACCTCGATGCATCTAATGGTTTATCTTGCTTACTAGTCTAGTCTACTCATCGATCTCCAACAAGATGTCAAGCACGTGGCTTTACTAGATACTACTCTAATCATTCTAATACCGCCGTAGCCGAATGGTGCTCGGCCCGGCCCATAGCTCGAAATGGGTAACGATACGCTCTAGACTCCCTACATAGTTGCTTTCCTCTTACCTACTGGAGAGCTATAGATATGGAAATATACTCATTTGTCTTTGCTGATCTATCACCCCACACCTTGACATCTCCGGGAGAGCCTACTCCTCTCAAGAAATATGTACTGGCTACCGTCCGTTCCGCGTTCTTAGCACGGTTTCCGCAGAACCACAGTCGTCCCTCTGGATAACCATCTCTAAGGGCAAGATAATTATCGTCGACATTCCCGGCTCAGCTCAAGAGCTTCGACAGCTCTCACTACCGCGTAGTCCAACTCTAAGCTATTCGGCCCCGAGGATCGCTTCGGATGGCGAGTCTCGCTTCCGTGCTGAAACCCGGAAGCCGGGAGTAGCAAGGAGAGAACGCTTAGCGGCACTTATGCTTCTCGTTGTAAACGAAATTACACGACGCACGGCGAGTAGATTTTCTTCAAAGTAGAAGAAAATATTGAGATGTTAGGTACCGCGAAGGTTACTATGTTCCTCCGGTATGCCATGGTGTAAGCTGATTTACGTCTAGGGAATTCCCTACCTGTGAGGCAAAAGGCTGAAGGAAGGGTGATGAAGCTCCTTCGCCCGAGGCAATTCCAGGTCATCAGATACGACTCTCCTTAACGCTCAAATGCAGCCGAGATGTTTCTGCAGCCGCCTTGCGTCATCGCCGCAACAGTTTCACAGAATAATAGGCACCATTCTCATCAGTAGTTAGCTCTATGCTCCGGGGCATCGTTTCGGCGTTTGCACGGAGACGATTTTTGTACCACGAAGAACCATACCGAAAGGTTGTCGACTCCACCTAGAATGGCTGGGTAGTTGGGCTCGACAATGATACCCTCTGGGCGTGGTCAAGGAGTGCCCTGCGGTCAGTTCCAAAATCCGAGTGATTGGTTTTCGCATAGTATTCCTCATGCAGGCTCGGTCTCCAAATAAGCTCGCCCGCATATGCACTCGAGTACCACCGAGCCGGCGCATCCACCTAAGATCATTGGCGAAATCTCGCTCATCTACAATGAGTTTTCTTTCATTGTTGTCGAGCACTTCTGCTCTTATCCCTATAAAATCGTCTAATCTCGTTGTCAGGGTTAATCTTTTCATCATCACGCTCCTTTCGCAGCTGCACTATTTAAGGCTTTGCTGATGTTTCAGAGTGACAAGACGGTTCTGTCCTCCTCTTCATCTATTAGCGGCAGATCTGCGGAATAATATGCAAGCTACCTTACCTTCAATACCACACGGGAGCATCGGCTTGCAGTACCAATACCTGATTCGAGCGGATTTTACCGCTCTCCCAAGTGTGAATTTGATCTCCACCCCTGTAGTTCCTCGGTTTGCGACGTGCTACCTATTGGTAGCAATTGACTGAACGCATACATCAACCGTGCAACCCAGCTTGTCAGACTATTATATTCACGAGGTCTATGCTGTCACGTCATCCCACTTCGAAGCGACTCATATTTAATGCACATGACGTACTCTGCCGACTATTGGATTCCTGGTATCAAGGTTCAGAACTCGACAAGAGGATATTGGTACTAAGAGGGGGCATACACACCTACTCCAATAAATCCAATGTATGAGCGCTCATTGGTCTCACTGAGATTGACTCCCGTCTGACTACGTGTAATGAGGCGTGTAGTGTCCTTGACTACACACATGTTTGAATCATTGGTCGCTGTCCGTTTCGCACTTCCAAGGTGTGATTTCTGTGGCTTTGTAGCCAGCCGTGTGCGAAGGCCACTTACTGGGTTTGGACTGAGCAAACAAGAAACCAAAACCCGCCTGGAAGCTAGCAGGACAATACTAATGAGACATCGTCCCTGAGGACACCATCTCAGCGGGACAGCTTCCTGGAAATATTAAAACAAACCGTTCGCTTGACGTTAACTGCCCTAGTAAGAACTAAAATAGACTATTATCTACGGTGATACCAACTCGAGTTTAATACCACCCACATGGATAACTTCTCAAAAAGGGGGAGATGGAGATTATACGTTCGGAATCATTTGCCTGCCGCTTAGAAAGCTCCCTCATGATTTCAGCTGGGCGCATTTTGCTATCTATCCATCAGCTGCCGTGCACCTCATTGTGCACATGGGTACCGAACACCTGATACGTGGTAGTATTGAAGGGTTTAGGGGCTGTGGTGCAGCTCAATGATAGCTTGGCGCAACGTTCTCGAACTGGATAGATACTTACCGTGTTCCTCGGCATGCAACATACCAACAGCGTTGCCAAGATAACGGTCGTTCGGAGCTCTGCTACAGTAAATATCAACATACAAGCTCAACAGACATGATTATAACCACGACACACGGTAACTTGCAGTTCATAATATTTATTCTAGTTTCCTATAGTCCAAGCTCTTGTACAATTTTATATATACCAGGCCGACAAAAAGGGAAAGTGAAATCCACGTGAGGGGGTATAAAATATCTAACCAAACCATGCAGTCAATAGTACACAGTATATGTTCTAACGCCACGCAATTATTGTGCGTATAATTAATTCATCATCAGCTTCCCCCTTTATACCAGGACAGCAGCGAACGCTCCCGGGTGCGATCCAATTAGACACGCAGACGTCCACCCACCAACAGACCAATAAACGCAACAATACGATAGATGGTGCCGATCAGGAGCAGAACCAACAGATTCGACCAGAGGCGGTTGAGACTGAATCCCGTAATAGCTGAAGCAAGGTCGACGTCGTACAGGTACCTGAGGGGCTCGATCATCTGTCCGAAGTAGATCTCAGCAAGCCAAGTAGCTGGGGATAGTCGCCACAGCCATTCCAGATGCCACTCCTTGACCTTGGAAAGGGGCGGCGCAGCTCCCGAGAGGATACCCACGACCAAACTGATCATAGTAGCGAAGAGGGGTGCATCTTCTCTTCTTACGATCACTGTGGCAATTGAGGTTAGTATCTTGCTTTCTATCTAGAGGTGTTTAGTGAGCTGGGGGTAGTAGTAGACTTACTTGACATGATACTGGATAGTCCGTAAATACAGTAAAAATGTAGGAAATTCGTAGCAAATGCAATACCCCACGGAATGATCGGTGTCGAGAGCACGAGGATGAGAGTCGAGAAATGCAGGCATGCGAAGACCATACGAGGGAAAACAGACAGGTTCTTAGCGATGAAGTAGGCGATTCGAGAGTGGCCCGCCTCCGCCTCTCGGCGGTACAGCAACATCTCTTCCGAGAAGACCTTGACGCCAGGGGCGCCCGATATAAGTCCGATAGCAATGACCGTGAGTAGCGCCAGTTCCGGGACGGACATGAGATCCGTCGCAACAGAGAGGATCTGGAAGGGTGGCGTGTAGATGCCCTTGAAGAGGATGCCCTGCTTGCTTTTCTCCGCGAGGCCGAGCAACAATCCGGACAACGACGCCAAACCCATCTCGAACCAAAATGTCGACTTGCTGCGCCATTGCTGGAGTATGGCACGTTTAAAGCACAGCCAACACTGCTTCCACCGCGGGGCACCACGCTGCTTCAGCAATCCCCGATGTATCGCCGTCGTCTTCCTTATGGAGGCGCGGTCTGGCTGGAAAGACTCATGCCGGTCCCTGATCTCGGCGTTTTGGCGAGAGTTTTCCCAGTGCGATATCAAAGATTCCTTGGAAATGTCTCCCGAAGTTTTGTAGATGCGTCCATTGCCGGTGATGATGTCTGTTATGACATCTCCCGTGTTGGCATACTGGGGGAATCGGAAGCCGACGTTCTCGAAAAATTGCTGGACGTTTTTGCCGACGCCCTCGTATATGATCTGGCCATTGCCTAAGAGTATCAATTCGTCGAGCATCTCGAAAATTTCCATCCTAGGTTGATGAACTGTAGTGCTCGGGTTAGTGATATACATCCAGAAACCCTCAGTCTAGTCGCGAGGATCTAGGAGAATATGACAGGGCAAATACTTACTGATCACAATTACAGAGATTCCCAATCGTGCAATAGCTTTTAGCGTCCGCATAATCGATGAGGCCGACGTAGCGTCAAGTCCACTCGTAGGCTCATCAAGGAAGATGGCCATTGGTGCAGCAGCCAATTCCATACCAATGCTCACACGCTTCCTCTGTCCTCCGCTGATAACAGGTTTGCCAACACTTCCGACCCGGGAGTTGCGCACGTGAGAAAGCTCGAGACAGTCGATGACTGAATTGACATGGGCCTCAATTTCGGCGGATTTCCACGTTCGCGGCAAGCGGATTCTTGCAGAATGTAGAATATTTTCGTAGACAGTGAGTTCCGGGAGAACGATATCGTCTTGCGGCACATAGCCAATGAGCTTCTTGTATTTTTTGATCTGGCCCGGAATGTTGTTCACCGTCACCGAGCCACCGGTATTGGTAGTCTTTCCCATTAGTACGTTAACGAAGGTCGATTTGCCGGCTCCCGAACCACCCATAACGGCCGTGAGGGAACCCCGTTCTATAGATCCGGTAACGTTCTGGAGGATGGGCTTGGATGCGCCCTTAGGTTGGAAGCTTAGGTCGGTGTAAGTGAAAGAGAGACCAAATTGCGAGGCATCCGTCGCCTTCCGCATGGAATCAACAAATGCTCGAAGCTCAGGCGTAAGGCCTGAATCGTATTCTTCCGTGTCCGAGTCCACAGGAATTGGAATATCGAGCGCAGCTTGGAATCCAGCCCAGGCATCCTCTCCTCGCGGCATATAAGTCGCGGCCATTGACAAGGGCTCGTTATTGTCTGTGTCGTCAGGAAGCTCTTTATAGCCTAGCATGTTTCCTGGGATGGCGCTGAAGCCTTTTGATCTGGAAAGGCCATGCGCTTCTCTGGTGTTCCGGAACCTCCTGTTTATGACGTACCAGATAAGTGCTATGGTGATGATCACGTCTAGGACTAGGAGAAGAAAAACAGGTACCAGGAAGGTCTGGAATGTAGATCTTACGGGGCACCAACTTCCCACCGCACAGGGAGTAGGTGTCGGAGCTCCTGGTTGACAATATGTCCCGGCGGGACAAGGCAGCGTTTCACGACCTCCGGGAGGGCAATAGTACCCTTCCTGGCAGATGACCGGCTCAAAGGGGCCCATACCAATATTTCTCCCGCCGAGTTGGCAGACCTGGCCCGCGAGCCTCGCCTCTTGGCACTCAGTGATCGGCGGACAGAATTGCGGGAGCGAGTTCACTGTATTGTTTGCACCTGTATGTAATTAGCAGCGCGGACTTGAGCGAGCTCCGGGGCAAACGAACAAAGAAACCCCAGAGGACAACCGGTAGCGGTCCATGAAGTTACATCCTGTATTTGAACAGGAACTGCTCCACCAGGGCGCCAGCAAGGAGCCGCAGAAACGGGCGTATCATTAGCCTGCTGCTCCGCGAACGCGCCGTAGAACGCTGTAGAGAATGTCGTTTGGTTGATACCCGTACATGCTACGTCGTATGGTGTTAATTGTGATAATTTGTCTGGGTCGGCATTTGTGAAATTGCTGTTGCTTGCATCCCATATCAAGGCTTTGCTCGTATCAGGGCTGTTCGACGCGTCGTAAATTGGGAGATTAATATCGTGACCGCCGTGAAGGCTTTCGAACCATTTGCCCGTAGTCACTTCGTATACTCCCTGCGTTTGGTTTCCAATGCATTGCCATGCTACCTGATTTCCCTTTGCATTACTATTGCCTTGCTCGGGTTGCCGCAGCGCGCAAAGGCAGGCATTATTATCAAGAAAACTCGGTCCGTAATTCTGCTCTCTTGGCAGAAATGGATCTTGCGGTGCATCCTGCACAACCGCCGCGTACGTCGTCGTCAGATCGCCATCCATCACTTCACTAAACCGAGTAGTAGGCCGTGGGCGAGGACAATCCCGATACCCGAACAAGAGGTTCAAATAAGCATTCGTTAGGTAAGAACTACACCGAGGGCAACTCCGCTTGCTCTTTCGAGCAACGTCCCCCTTCAACTTCTTATAAAACAATCCTGACATTCACGGAGCTTCGGTACGCCGTAAAGACGCCGCAGCACGGGCCAGCCATTGCGGCTAGTGGCAGGACTGCCCATCATTAGTCCTGAATTCATCTACAGATCTTATTTGCCAGCGGAGGATTTGAAGGACTACCGCGTAAGGCGAAGGACATATCGTGAGGTCCCACAGGTAAGCTAAGCCCTAAATGTTGATGGTGAAAAAGGAAGAGATGAGCATAGTAGATGTAGTTCAGCGGTCTAACTGCGCAATGAACGAGCTAATGAGTAGAATCATCTTACGCGTATCGTCTCATTGCACATTCTGGGCATTGCCGGTGGAGTGCGACAAGATATTAATAAATTCTCCCCACAAGGCGGTCATCCTTCTCAGGGGCTATGCATGGGCAGGGTCCTGCGGCGAACGCTTGAAACAACTTCCTGCAGCCCTACAGAGAGTACACATGTACCGGCAGGTTGGGCTTTTCGTCTCATGTTTTTGTCTGAGGCATTTCATCCCATAAAAGCCTTGTCGCGAACGCGGATGCGCGTATTATGAAGGCAGTATTCAACATCGAGGACACCATCTCTAATCATCCTTTAAAATGTGGTCCGCATATTTAGAAAATATCATGTCAGCACCAACCTCTTGCTTAAAAAGCATTGTGGGTATGTATAAAATTAGGTGAGATCTAGCCTAAGGCGGTATAAGCCACGACAGCAAGTGCCTGACTATTTTCCGACCGTTCATAGCTTCTTTTTGGGAGATCCATTTTCAAGGTAAGTTTTTCTAGCATCACAGAGTAGGTAGGTAATTCTATTTGGGTTGTTCAGGTCTCCTCGTTAATGGCTGGGTGATTCTCCGCTAGTAATAGACCTCCTAAACTCAATTGCTTTGAAATCAGACATAACAAGTCCTAAGGAAAAGCTGAGGGTTCCGATTTAGACTCGTTCAATGCTGATTATTTTATTTTGGGGATTTCGGTTGTTCGCTTTTAGGGCTTATGGCCTGAGTGTGATTCCTTGGTCGAACCACTTCTCCTCTGATGACGATCGTCAGCTCGAAGTCCTTGAGAATGCTATATATCTGTGCATCCCATTCGAGAACTTTTGTGCTACTGTACTTACCTTATTGCTTGGGTGTCCTACGTCAGACCCGACGATCTATCTCTATATAGACTACGTCAGATGGCATAACTAATCTGACAGTCTACGCGTCGCAGCTGTTTGCACCAGAGATCACCATCGATATCGACGAAGTTTATGACTACATCGTGTTCTAGTTGGAGATTGGCAATGGGAAAATATCTGTCACGAGCGCACATGTCAAGTGGCTATCGTCTAAACGGACTATATCAGAAGCAACATAACGAAGTTAAAGTAAACATAAAATAAAACAAAGGCAGGACGCAACCCAAGTGCACGTGACGAGAACATCTTACTTACATACAGACCCGCTCCTCCACCGTTGCATTCATGTTCCACACTACGGAATAGGCTGGCGAGCTGGGTAATTAATTACACGACTACCCATGTCACCGTCGCTTACCGCCTCGATGATCGCAGTATCCTTTACAAATTGAGCGAGTGATTTCAGAATTTCTTCAATTGATTGTCAACCGGACTCGAGATGCCGTGCTAGGCGGTTTATCTCGGTTAAGTTGTCTTCGCCTTGTTTCAAGGCAGGCCGCGTTGATCCACCGGGCTATGTATGTAAGTATTCCTTCGCGACAACAGGGGGATGATGATGCGATAAACAGACTCGCTTTCTTATAAGCGAATGCGACATGTTTGAGCTTTGTTTCTAGATAGGCTTAAACAGTTTTTTTTTTCGTCAATGGAATAACCCAACTGTGAACATCTCACTCTCCAACATCTTAGGTCCACATGCAACTTGCGTTACACATAATGTCAATATTGAATTTTTCGTCTCTTAAAGTGGTTAGAACAAGAATCCATCAAAGAGAAAGAAACTATTGGACCTATCTAATGAGATAGTCATAAGCGGCGTCTATATAGACAACGTCTCAGACAACACATCCCTTGCAATATGATTTCAAATAGAGGCATCTTGCATAATGAACAGAACATGGAAGATTCACAAGAACAAAAACCTATATTGTAGAATCGTATTTGATATTGTTATGATTGCATTTAGTAGTTGCAGTATTGCGTATATGATTACAACTATCGAATAAATAGGTAGGTACTCAAGCCATTACCCTGGTCATATATATATGTGTATCCTTTTTCCCGCCTGTAACGGAAACAGAAGAGTAAAAAAAAGCCAAGGGCCGACCTCAGCCTAGTTTGCGCCCCCAGAAAGATGAAATGCCCGGTATATCGTGTATGTGTATGCGTATGCGCCGTCGTATGCTGTGCAAAACTGTATCCCGGTCCCAGAACTCCTGACAAGTACACCAAGAAATGCATGCACCATTTTTGTGAGGAGAGGCGAACCCTCACTTCTGTCCCCTTTCACCCGTTTTTCTAACCGCCTAGCACCACATAAATGAGTTACGCTAACAAACAAATACCTCTGCCCAAAACTTCAAAAGCCGCTTTTACCCCGGCCCTGGCTGGCTGGCAGACTGGTTTCTATGACATGAAGGAGAGACTCGCATCTCGTGTTAAGAAGAGGGAAACGTCCATGGCCTCAACTCGAACTTCGATCTGCTTTCCAAAATTGTGCAAAAAGCATCTGAGGTCATCGAAACGTATAGATGTCGTAGAAGTGCATCTATAATGTGAGATTCATACTCCAGAAGGAAGTACAAGGATCGCTCGCTTGCGCTGAGGTAAGAGATTGCGTATGGTACTTTGCGGAGATCAATCATCTCTCTACTTTGTTTCAGAGTCCGCAGGCGGTTCGTCAGAAGCAGCCTGTACAGAGGCCTTTTCATTTCCGAGCTTCTGTTCTGAAGACTGCAATGCTCGGCGGACGAACCAGCCACCACGCTCCCATTCACCGGGCTGGTAAAGACATTGATTCCGCACCTCATCGCTGGTGATGCCATCGAGAAGAACGTGGAGACGTTTGAAATCGACAGGCTTGAGGATCCACCCGTCGAACCCGGCCTCGGTGTATATGGATCTGTCCCTCTCAACAAGCGATGCGGACACCGCGATGATGGGGATGCGCCCGTGGAAGCGACCCAATTCAGATAATCCGGGACAGTCGTCCGATTTCTCAAATGCCCTAATCAATTTGGTGCTTGTGAGACCATCCACGATGGGCATCTAAGTGGAAGAGTTAGCTCTTCCATCATGAGACTCTCAAAAGTGTCCTCTCGTCAACGGAACATTATCAATGGGTCAACGTACCTGCATATCCATCAGGACGACATCGAATTCACTCGGTTTCCCTTTGAGAACCGCTGCACAGTCCTCGCCATTGACTGCGGGATAAACTTTATGCCCGGACTTCTCTAGTCGCTTTGTGACGATCTTCATGTTTACGGGGTCGTCCTCAGCTACGAGCACTCGCAACTTATTGGGCTTAGCGTCCGAAGGTGCACTCGCCTGAGCCTTGTTCTTCTCTGAAACGGGTGTTTCCGGGACTTCGAATAAGACCCGCGAAGACTGGCCCGTCTGAGGCTCAGAGGGTTTATCGAGATACTCGTCGGGCATCTTCACGGGTTTGATCGGCATGATGCTACCTGCAACAGGGTATACGCCACGCTGCTCCTCGGAGAGCTGATCGACATCCGTAACTGATCGAGACAGGGGCGCGTGTTTCTCACCATCGCTTGTCGGGGGGACGGGGTGCTGTGGGCTGTCGAAGCTAGGGAGTGATGAAGCACTAAGGTTGGAATGGTGCGGCCGTCGTCCTTTAGAGTTCACCCGCCTAATGTGTGTCGCCTCTTCGTCGGCCTCACTAAGGGCCAGTGGAGTCTGGATGGCATCGATCAAACGATCCGCGTCGCTCTTGTTGCTGAGAGCACCAGCGCTGCCGCCGCTCACTAGGCTGCTAATACTGTTCGTCCCGTCGAAGCTTCGACGCGACTCACTGATGGGGCGGTTAGGAGGGTTAACTGCGTTCGTACTTCCCCCGTCGACAAGCATAACCTCGCCTGATTGCGTGGGTGGTAGAGCCTTCGTTACGGAAGCCAAGGTCGCCGCGTCCGAGGTTTTGTCAACGGTAGCATCACTCTCACCGAGTTTATCAAGCGCATCACTACTAGGTAGCTCGAACGGAAACTGAATAACAAACCTGGAGCCTTTGCCCTCTCCCGATTTCACCCGTAACTGACCGTCCATATTGCGTAATATGCGGGCGACAACAGCCAGGCCAAGACCCAGCGTGCGATTTTCGCTAGCATCTTCAAGAGGAGCGTCAAGCGACTCGGACCTGGCCGAGTCGCTGCTGACTTGCTCGAGGTCTTGGAACAGATTATCAAGCTGCTCATTACTCATACCGCTGCCGGTATCATGTACGCTGATTTCTATCCGAACTCGGGACTCGAGCACCTCGACGACGAAACTCTCGACTTTGATAGATCCGGTAGACGTGTTTTGCATGGCATTGGCGGTCACGTTAGTTATTGCTTGTCGCACCCGACGGTAATCGCCATGCACATATCTGGGGAGCCCTGGGTGGTGGATAACCTCGTAGGATATGCCCTTTCTTTTAGCGTCAATTTTGAATGGTTCCGTGGCTTCCAAGATGCACGCAGGCAAGTCCATTATCTCGTCCTTCACCAACTCTCGACCCTCTTCCGTCTTGGTAAGGTCGAGAAGGTCGTTGATCACATAGATTAGTGATTTAGAGGCGGAATGTGACTTTGCTAGATTCTCGCGTGTGTCTTGATCGAGCGTTCCCTCTAGGGCAATTTCCAGATAGTTAATAATGGCATTGAGAGGCGTGCGTACCTCGTGGGCGGAGTTAGCTAGCAAGAGGCGCGTGAGCCGACTGCTTTGAAGAGCGGCTTCCTTCTGCCGCCAAACCTCAATGAATTTACCTACGTAGATACGTTAGTCACTCCGCCAGTCGCCATATACACTGGCTGCGCTTGAGACGTAGAGGTAATTTGGTTATATATACTTACCGTATACCAAGCAAAGCACAGCAGCGGTGTCTACCTGCTCCTCAGACCATTCCCTGCATTTACCGATGACCGTCTCGCGCCACGCTTTGAAGCTCGATCGCGGCTCGAGGAAACCAGCAGTGCCCGCCTTGATTGTTTTCTCGTACGGGTTGCCCGCCCATTTCACCTCTCTGACTTGACCTTTGCGGAAGAAGACGATAAAGTCGTGGCCGCCTACGCTGAGTGGCACATACAACAGGCCCGCGATGACGGTGAATCCCGGCGTGTACCGGAGGTCGGGAAAATCCTGAGCGACATCTTGCGTAGTGAGGACGGCGGTGAAATTCCGAAGACGAAGATATTCGAGTAAAGCCAACGCTTCCTGTGATTGAGCGATCTTACCAAGGACCTTGGTTTCGTCGCCTATCGATAACATACCAAAATCGGCGTCGAACAATTTTAGCAAATCGTCGGATGAGGCTATAATGTAACCAGAGGGGTTTTTGTCGGTTGGCATTGTGTTTATGAGTTTCCTAGCCTGGAGACGAGAAGCATAGGAAAGTCGCTCGATGTTTCGCGATGCGTTGTCTCCCACCATGCGACACATCTTACGAATGGGAAAAGATACCCTCATTCCCTTGGAGCCGTAACTATGACACGAAATGAGGCCCCACAACTCACCGAAGGCGTTGATCGAGATGGACATGGACGACCGGACTGCCATATTGGCGAGGTACTTTATGTGAATGGGGGACATGGCTCGTAGATATGAATGGCTCAGATCGAGAGGCTGTTCCAGGTCCTCCATAGTACGGCAAACCAACCTCGCCGAATCCAAATCTCGGTCGTAGAGTAGCCTGACCTTGTTGAGCTTGTAGAGGTCACGAGCCTGCTTGGGAATATCCGATGCGGGGAAGTGCAAGCCATGATACAGATCACGCGTCTGGGCCGGGTCGACTAGTTCGGTAACCACCTTGCCGTTATAGGCGGCGTCGAACTGGTAGACCATGACGCGGTGAAAGCCGGTTAGTTCTTTCACGATGCCTACGAGTATCTTCAGAAACCTCTCCAGGTTCGGGGCAGATGCGAATTGCTCCTGGACCTGCGACATGATGTCGAAGACCTGCATAGCGCCGGCTTCTCCTCGTCTCTTACGCGCGCTCCTCAGGACCCTAAGGGGCTTGCTACTGACCTCGGTGCTCTCGTGCAACTGCTCGGACGTTGGGCTCTGGTAGAGGGTGTCTTCAGGTAACTCGGGCGCGATTTCGTCGGGCGGGCGAATGGGGTACCGCTGGTCATCCTCGGGCTCGAATTCGCAGATGATGAGGTCGGGGTGACTCCGGTTGACGTGCATGGCACACCATAACTTGACTGGCTTCGACTTGGGCGGCCGGAAGGAAATACTGAAGACGTCGGGGCCACTGATGGCGGGATCAGACTCCTCATCGCGTATGAAGTCGATATGGTCGAGCAAGTTGTCGGTCTGTTCCTCCGATAGGATATCGGTGAAGCTCCCGAGCGCGAAGAGTTCAGAGGGCGAGCAGCCGATGATCAGCTTCGAGTTCTCGCTCACTATCCGCACGGAGAAGCGGCCGTCAGTCTCCTCGCGCAGGGCTATGAGGAGACCGAAGCCTTGCACGGCGCCGGGGGTGTGGATGGGCTCGTCTTCGCAACGCTGCAAGGTGCCGTCGCGGCCGGTGATGATGGCATGGCCGTCGTCGGTCATAACATGCCGAAAGCGGGTGGTCATGAAGCCCTCGTTGGTTCGCTCGCCCGCCGCGCTGCCAGCTGCGTCGTCGGCCTGGCTGCCCTGATCGTCCGTGAAAGGAGCAGACCCTGCCTCGCTCGTCCCACGCGTCCTGTCGTCAGAGGCGGCGTCGTTAAAGAGGGGCAGCGTGCTGACGGCGGGTGTCCAACGGCCGGTCGGCGGGGGACTGCCGACGTACTCGGAAGGGGTGGGGGAGGCGAGGGTGTTCTTACGGGAGTATCGAGAGCCCGAGGGAATCCTGTCGGCCCTGTCGACCCTGTCGATTGCGGGCGACGGCTGCGATGACTGCGAGGCTGAGGTCGAGGCGTCGGTCATGACGTAAGAAAGGCTCTGGCGACGGCGACCGTCCCATGTCGCGTCGGTGCGGGGGAAGTAGTCGACATCATTGGAATCGCGTGAGAGCACCCAGGGCGTCGGTTGCGACTGATCGACGCTGATGGCAGAGCGGATGGGGAAGACGCGGTCGGCGGGGTCGACGTTGCTGCTGCTGGTACTGGTGCTGAAGCCCCGTTGGCGGTCGGCGCCCGTGATGCCCGCCTCGCTATTCTGCTGCTGTTGCTGTGGTTGCTCTGGTTGCTGTTGCTGCTGCGGCTGCGGCTGCAGCTGTTCTTTCTGCTCTTGGACAGGCGTGGGGGTGCTTGCATCGGTGGGCGGCTCGTCGGGGCCGCGAATTGTCGAGGTAGGACTCGGGTCGTCGAAGGGCGGGAAGGGGACGTCGCCGACGGGGGGATCATGCGATTGCTGCTCCTCTTCTTGGCTGGGGGGATGCGCAGGCTGTGGTGGCTGGTCTAGCGGTTGTTCCTCCTCCTCCTGCTGCTGCTGCTCTTGCTCTTGCTCTTGTTGCGGTTGCGGTTGTTGTGGCGGCGTGCCTGCCGGGCCATGACCAGATTCCATCACTCTAAAAAGAGAAAGCGCTGCCCGCAACCGTCTTCTCCTTCTCGTCTATGCTGTGCGAGGCGGGGCCAACCTAGAAGTCGGGTGCCTGTTCTGCATATACCTACTAGCGACGGTGGTTGCGTGCGCGCGCGCAAAGGGGCTCGCCGTTTCCAAAACTCAATGCGTCCGTGTCCGTGTGTTAGTTCGCCCGAAAGAAAAAAAAAGTTGTATTCGATAAGCTCTCTCAACCAGCGACCCGTCGCATTATCCACCGACTACGAGCCGACGGAAAGCGGTGCAGCCGTCGACGAACACTGGAGAGATTGGACAACGAAGGTTCCTGGATTCCGGGTTACACCAACCAACTCAGTACACCGAACCGAACCTCGGGACCGGGTTGTTTTGTGTTGTGGCGTTGTATATGTCGTACTTGGAAGTCGTATGTCATGCGTCGTGCGTCGTACAGGGCCCAGGCCTAGACAGGATCGGGTCGGTGATGTAAGAGTAAGTGGAATGCGTCAGTGGCGGCCGTAAATGCGATGCGGAGGCTTGTGCGCAGGGATCCCCTGTGGCTTGCCGACGACCCAGGAAATGAATGGAATGTTGTCCAGATGACAACGTCAAAGCACTCGACTAGCGCCAGGCAAGGTGCTTCTCTCTGCTCTCTGCTCTCTGCTCTCCCGAAGATCACGAAATGAGAAGGCGGGAGGATGGAGGGGGATGGGGATTGGCAGCGGGATATTGGGAAATGAGATGGCCATGTGCGTTGATCCATCCCACCGCCGTCGTCTTGTGCGCAGTGCAGAGTTGCATATCTCTTAGCCTCGATTTAGGCCGGCCGTATTACACGTCCTCGAACAGATTTACCTCGAGAATGCCTACTACCGGCTAGCTAGTCGCATTAAAGGGACGGAGCCGTCTCCAAGCCAGCCGTATAACTGGCCGAGCGACTGAGCAACTGAGTTCCTGATCGACTTCCACGCGGCGATCATGTCCTGAAGCGTCTGTTCAGTGGAGAATCACACACAGTTTGCCTTGCTTCTAACTTCCACGCACTACCTGGACTAGGCTACCCTAATTCCCATGGACTCTCTGTAATAACCATGTATGCAGATACCGTGAAAAACAGTGAGCGATAAAAACCCATCCGTCTGAACAGATAGGGCTGTTTCGACGTCGGGGCAAGCCGCCTCTGACTCGTCGCTATTTAGTACGATGTCTATCGGAACACGGCCTGTTCGAGTCAGCTCCGGCTTCTTGACCCTTAAGGCACCGCGAACCATTATGACCCTAGTACCTGGCTATCTAAGTAAAGCGCCCTATTCCCCTCCTATGGAGACAGACTTTTTTTGCCAATAACATAGTATACATACACTAGGTATACTAGTCCATACTGTCGGGACAACGACTCCGGCTATGTAATGACATGTGACTCTCACAAAACATTCCTAAACCCGTAACCCTCGTTCTCGAAGTCAGTCGAGCCTGGTTTGGCTATGTCTCCGTTCTGTCTGCTCTCGGCATCCTTCTTCTCAAACACCCTGTTCTCCCACGCGAGATAGAACCGAAGTGTGAGGGCAAGCAATGCATTGAAAAGCATGAAGGCCGCGCAGATCCACATGCCCTTAACATAATATGGCTTCTCGCTATCGGGGAAAACTGCAGTGTTCGGAGTCAGCTATCACTATTTCGAGCGTGATCTGTACATGTTCTCAGGGAAGCACCGGGAAGCGTCTGGGACACGATCCTCGAAAACGGCCAGGACAAATGATGCTATTGCTCACCTCGCGTGCCTAACAGCGGCCCAGCTTGACCGATGATATTCAGCAGCGCAATACCGGCACCTCGCTTAGAATCGCTGCCCTGGTCTATAATAATCCACGATTAGATATTGCCGCTTTACGATTGAAGATTATGACGTCTCCGTCGAGTTATCAGGAGCTTGGAAAAATAGGAGCATAACCAAAACTAGAAATAAAAGGCTCGGGAAGCGCGTACTGTTGATCGTCCATGGGAGGATGTTCGCAATACACGAGAACACGCCCGCAGCCGCTAAGAACACGGCAAAGTATCTCACCCCGACGCCTTTACACGTGGCGAGAAGGATGTACCCAACGCCTCCAACCAACGAAAGTCCAACAAGCATGACACCGCGCTGTTGGGTCCTATCGGCAATCCAGGTCGTCGTCACGCAGACGATGAACGCGAGGAGATACGGCGGCGCGCTAAGTCCCTGGGCGTTGACAGCCGTAAAGCCCAAGCCCTGGAGGATGGCGGGAAGGAAGACCGGCAAGCTGCTATACGAAACTAGTAGTCACGAAGCAGAGTGAGCAAGCACATCATGATCTAATCGCCTACGGGACCCGACTTACCGTTGCAGCTGAAATACATCAAGGGCGGGATCCATGTTTTTATGTCCTTGAGTGCGTGAAAAGTCTCTTTGAGATTGAGGTGCCCGATGCGTGCGGTACCCTCACTGCCTGTTTGTTGTAGTGCTCTTGTCTTAGCGACCTGCTTCTCTTCCTCGTTTAAGAAGTGAGCGCTATCTGCTGAATCAGGCACTGCGATACTTGGAGTCAGCTGTTGCCATTCGAAGCGTGTTTGGAGATGGTCTCAGGCGGCTTAGACCCTATCATGACCCAAGGTAATGCTGTGATCTGAAAGTTGCTAAAAAAAGAAAATAGTTACAGGAACAACTTACTATACTTGAACGCAACGAACGCGAGCAGGACCGAAGGGATCCCTTCCACAATGAACAGCAATCTCCAATTAGCGATGGCGGGGTGACCTGACGTGATGCCGTATGCCAGAGCCCCAGCGAAAGTAGTAGCCAGAGGTGCAGCCGAGACGTAGAAACCACATCGCAATCCCAGCTCATGTCTTTTATAGAAGAAGGACAACAGATACGGAATGCCAGGAGCGAAGGAAGCTTCAGCCGTCGCCAAGAAGAAGCGGCTTGCCAATAAACCAGACCAGTTATATGCAGTGGCCTGCAGAGTTGACGCTATACCCCTGCGGCATAAATCAGTCCAGTATCTTGAGAGCAAAAGGGGGGGGGGGGGGGGGGCAAAGACAGTAATAGCGCGACAGACTCTTACCAGACAAGGACACAAGCAAACGCCCACCAATGTCTTTACGATCTAGTCAGCATTGTATGTGAGCTTATAAACGTGAGTAGGACTGAACGAACGGCGGCACGACTTTCCACATCAACGCGGTCCACTCAAAAACGACTACGGCGAGATGAGTCAGCATACCATTCATTGACTCATTGAGAAACATTAGGGAGCGTGTTCACTGACTATAGGGGATATAAAATATCGTCAAAAGCCACTATACCCCTTGTTAAATTCTCATTTCAGATTACCAGCACTGCTAAATGTATCACTTACTTGATACTGGCCATCGCTAAGACCTAGATCTTTGCCCTAGTACCAAAGCAAGCGTTAGTATAGTCCTTTAAAGCTACTGCATAATAATGCAAGAGGGGAACAGTCACCATTCCAGCAGTTTGAGCATTTCCGATATTAGACCTATCCAGGAACGCCACCAGATCTATCTCCTGTCAGCCGCCCTCATCTGCATCGTCGCCCAGAAGATACGTACAGAGACTCATTACTAAAGGGATTAAGTGGAGATCGATTTTTCTCTACCGTATTTATGAGTTAGTGAACGTTGGACATATAAAATATTCACATAAAAGCGTGTGAGGACCCGGATGTCTCCGGAACGCGAGGAATATCGACGACGAAGACTTCAAGAGTCATACCACGACGCGTCTCTCGAGAGCAGAATCGATTTTAAGTTCGGGCGAGGCAGGCGAGGCAGATCGAAGCTTGTCCACGGAGGCTCCAAGCCTCGGACTTGCTGTTATTTCAGGTTCACTAGACATGGTCTGGTGAACGTCGTCCATTCGTGTATCAATCTGGTATATACCGTTTTTTTTTTGTTGAAATAATCGTAATAAACTCCAGATAATATGATATTAGGAAAAAAAATTTTACAGGTTAAACATGATATGTTCCTGGGGTTTGGTAAGATGTCATCTCGACCGCCGTTATCCTACCAAGCTATCCGTGCGGAGGAGGGTATAGTCATCGGCCGAGCGTAGATCCAAAAAAGCAACCGAAGACCGGGGTGCAGGAACCGGGGATTAGATTGCCGTCTGTGCAAAGTCTGTGAGTGGTGGAATCATCCCACCTTACCCCGCTAGGAAATGATCAATGCATGGCCGCGCGTGTATCTACCGACAGGAATTGCTTATTGCGGACTGTTCAGCTCGGAGATAACTGTGTTTGACGTTGGTGGCCAGACAAGGAACTTGAAGATGAGCTATGTTTGTTGAATGTGGTTTCTGCTATCTTTGTTGACTTATGTCGTCGAGAAAAATGAGGAGAAACAAGAGAACGGTTTGAGAGGCACACTAAATTGTGAATATACCGCCTGCCGCCAAAATTCTCCTCTTTCTATGTGTGATGCCGGCAAATTGTCTGTTTATTTGGAATAAATAGGTCGAGATAAGTTGAAGCTTTTCATTTAGAGACTCGTTATACTAGTCATAGAGTATTATTTTTCTCTTAGGAAGGGTTGGCATTCATTGCCAATCCGCGATTTGGGCGTGTCGGTCCGATTTCCATCGAAAGCATCACTCACGTCATGCACGTCAGAAGTCAAATTGAACTCACTTTGGACACATTCTCTCTCATGAAACGAGCGCGCTAGGAGGAGTGGGTGTAATCAAGATGGGCAAAGACGCGATACCCAAAAACTGGCCATCATCGATGCCCTACCTCTCACAACCATCATTCGCACCCCACATCACCAAGGCACAGAAAGAAGCCCTGCGAATCCGCTCGCCAGATCTCACCGCAACCATACCATCCAATTTCCCACGAGGGCCCTGTCCACTAGTAAAGATAATCCCCATCGCCGAACCCTCACATCCAGCCCACGGACAGGCCGGACTCTTCGCAGCCCGTCATCTCGAACCCGGCACGCTGATCCTACCATACTACGGTCTGGTCCACTCGTCGCTCCCGCCCCACAGCATCGCGCACGACAAGTCGGACTACGACCTCTGGCTGAACAGGGAGGCGGGCGTGGCCGTGGATGCCGCGAAGGCCGGCAACGAGGCGCGGTTCATCAACGATTACCGGGGCGTCGGTGAGCGGCCCAACGCCGAGTTCCGGCAGTGCTGGGATGCGCGGAGTGGCCAGCAATGCAGTGAGTTATCATTCATGATCCACGGGACACACTATCTATCTATGACTGACGCTGGATGTTGTTGTTGTTGCAGTGGGTGTATATGTCCTGCCTGCGGGAAAGAAGAATGCCCCCGCAAAGGCCGGGGCCGGAGGCATTGCCAAAGGCAGCGAGATACTAGTCAGCTACGGCAAGGGATTCTGGTCCAAGAGGAGAGAAGAAGAAGAGGAAGACACCACCACTGTGAGGGAGCATTCGTGAGCCCTACTACGAGGGAGCAGCATGAGCCTGACAGAGGACGCAATGTTTCATGATTCATTCAACACTGGCTTTACAACAGCTCCGAAGACATTATTCAGCGACGGGAGATATCTTAAGTTCCGACCAAGACAGACAAAACGACCGAAGAACGGGCATTAAAGCATCGGAGCGACTGAACTGGCACGGACAACCAGCAGGTCAAAAAAAAAATGAGGGGAAATAGTTCCTCGGCCTCGATTCAATGAGGGGAGTGACGTTGTGAAGCGTCGCATTCGGACATTCAAGAATGTCCGTGGACGCGGCTCGGTAGGAGGTTAATATAAATGCCATGTGCCAATGCAGCATGAGGGAAGGGCGAGAATATAGTAAGTTGGAGTTTGTAATGGGTCTTGGAGAAAGAATGCATATCGTGGGTGATGATTATACTCATTCAGTAATTTTCATCGAACATTGTGCTCCGATCTTCAGCCTGGGATTCAAGCGTTTTGTTCCAGCAATCTCTCTCGTCTCCCACGTCGAGTCTGGGTAAGTGGACTAGTCTGAGAGATACCCTGATATCTTAGATACGTATAGATACAACCAACCCTGCATCGGAATAGGAACCCTTGCATACCCACCCCTGAGCCGTGCCGCTTTTAGCCCAAGCTTCGACTGAGCATGGTACCTTGTGATGCTTGCATAACTTACATAATCTTACTCCTCACAACATGTGCCAAACGTATAATTACCGTAGCAAAATGACAGTAAGTCTTACAATTAAGTACTGACGGGCATGGAAAAAACCCAGTTCCAGTTGCACCAACAGCTATGAATCAATAAAAATCAAGAATGATAGCTAAAGTATCAGCGCTGATAACAAAACTCCTAGTCGTAACAATTCGAATATCATAGAAGTTTACGTGTCCGAATTTATGTTGGTTTTATAGATAGCCAACGGGGAAGTTTCATCGCCATCTTCGGTTTCTTACAATACCGGTCCGTCGCCCGACAATATTTCTGCGGCCGAGTCTACTCTACATAAACTCCGATAGAGATCATCAATATATCTGTCGAGATCGAGCCCCAGGACCTCGGCTTCCACCGAATGCCGCCGTTATCGTTTACATGACCCAGCCGCTTACAGAGATGCAAGTCCCTTTACAGGCAAAGAATTAGGGAATCTGAACCCCGATACCCCAGTTAGTTTGTCACGGGACAGAATTGCAGCACTATACTACGACACTATCAAAAGATAGAACGTTGTCAAGTCGGACACTTGACCATCTGCAGTCACTTACGTAGTTGGAGCCGTCATACAGTTGCTTCCAAGGTATATATTAGAACATGACTTAGCACAGGTGGGCAAGACTCGAAACAAAACCGGTGGGTTCTGCTACAATCAACTATCTATATACCAGATAGGAGCACCGTGTCATCTAAGAGCGATGTCAAGGTGAACAATTTCAAGGCACTATGGCGGAGTGGTTAACGCGCTGCCCTGCTAAGGCAGTTCCTTCGGGAGCAGGAGTTCGAATCTCCTTGGTGTCGATTTTTTCTCTTTTTTCCCCCGCCATTCTCTTCGAAGCATCGTTTTCTAAATTCTACTCACAGTATGAACTTTTGCGGGTGAATTTTAATAAATCAGTTAAGGATAGGTTGTTGACTAGCACGCTACGTATGCTAAGATATGGGTCGTTTTATTGGGTCCATACTGTAGGTATGTACCTAGTAACTCTGATTAAAACCGAAAAATCAATAGACATTACATTACGCCAGTTAGATTCAACCGTGATCCTAGTGCAACTGCCTCAGGTCAAGTAAGTTCAAGTTAAGTAAATCATAGTAAAACTATCTAGAAAATAGCTCTGAGTCCGCCGTGCAACTAGATAGCAAGATAGCTCGCGGGCTTAGGGTGTTGCTTGTGGTCGTACTAGATAGAAACGGTTGAACGAGTTGAACGAGTTGAACCGTTTTTCTCTGCACAAATCATGCATAGATTGATTTCTCAGTCACCTGACAAGGAATTGGGGATTGGGGTAAGAGCCTGGGCAAAAAGCGGCGATTGCGCTAGCCTGCATGGGTTTATGTGAATAAGTACGGAGAGATACTTCTAGGGTGGGATTCGGCCGGTACTGTATCCAGGGTTCTTAGCTAAATAACTGACGTATATTGCAGAAGATACCTTAACTACCTAGTCGATTACTAAGGGTGATATACCCACCGACGAAAGAGCTGAACCACCTGAGCGGGTGCACTAACTATTTACAATACAGCAGCGCTAGTCTCTCGAGTCTATATGTACCTGTAGCTAACTGGGTATGTTGTGTTACCGGAGCTATGGTGGCGGGCAAGCTTCCAAGGTTCTCTTGCGCCTACACACGCCTATTTCCTCACGCAAAAATCTTTTTCCTCTCCTTCCCATCTGCACTCGCCTGGAGCTCCGTCGCAACCAGTTGTTCCTAAATCGAAAAAGTGATTCGCCGGCTCCCAAAAACCACGGCTTCGGCTGTTCGAGTTCTTCCGTCTGCGCCTCCCCGGAGTCCAGTCCCAGTCCCAGTCCCAGTTCCAATCCCAATCCCATCTTGGACTAGAAACCGACCTGGGAACAACTTTCTTTCTGCGTGACTTGGGGGCCATCGTCAAGAGGTTCGTCGCGTTCTGTCGCAATATCCTCCTCCTCCTCCTCCCTTCGTTTCCCCGTCCTGCAAAACCATGCAAGGACGACCTCGCAGTTGTAGTTATATGTAGCCATGATGCTGGTCTATCGTGCCTGTGGGCACTTTATATCTGCGTTGTGTTCTGCTTCTGCATGACGTTTGCGCACCGAATGCCTTCCTACTGCACATCCTGCGTCATCGTGTATTCCATAGCCCTCTAATGCGTTTCCGAAGTAGGAAGCATATCTGACCGCCTCGCGCTTGCTGGCTTGCTGAGCACTTTCGCAACGTCCATTGTGATTGAAACCCCCGTGAAATCGTCCCACCCTGTCGTCTCGCTTCATCACGGCTTGATCAACAACATTGCGAGGCCTGCCTGTATAGTTGTCTTTATATATAAATCTTGTTGTCTGGCCGCCCACTTTAGCTGTAACGTCTTGTTCTGGTTGGCGCTTGCATCGCCTGACACGTGTCTGGCTCCATCAGCTAGGCATCGAGCCCGTCGCCATGCCCGGCATCGACTCTATGGAACATGACATCAAGCCAGATATCCAAGATGATAGTGTACTACAGCAGTATCCTTCGCCCATAGCCGAGGCTCAGGATACAGCTTCGTTCTACACCAACGAACCCTCCGGTCATGAGCAGCACCATATCGAGCAGCCAGCCCCATCACACGAACACCAACATGATAACCAGCACGAACATCGGCGTGAAAGCCAGGATGAGCATCGGCGAGAACACCAACAAGGACAGGATCACCCATCGCCTGAGCCGGAGACTGTGACTGAGAACCCCGCTATCACCAGCGCCGAGGAGCTACGAATAGCTGCGCAATTGAGTCAAGACCTAAGCCAGGACCTGACCCACGGTATCACGTCTATCCTCGACGAGTCGAATCATCACCCGAACCCGAATGATGATGCTAGCTTGCGCAACGGCATTGCGCAACATGAATCCCACGACTCGCACCTCCAACCAGAACCCCGAGAACAACAGCAGCAGCAGCAGCAGCAGCAGCGCCATGATTCTCACAATGATCACCAACAAGACCAGCAGCCCAGAGAGCAGTTGACACATGATCCCGACAATCACGATGGCCAAGACATGCCGCAGGTCGAGCAATCCGTGCTAACAGACGAGCCCTCTGTTGACCACTCTGAAGAGTCGCTACAGCAGCCCCCCGATCAATCCCCCCAGTCTCCGTTCCTGTCCAACGAGCAGTCATCACTCGAACAACAATCGCAGTATCTCCCCGACCAGCCACAACACCATGGTCTACAAATACAACAGCAGTTCGTCCCGGGTCAGCAGCCACACACCCCTATTTCCTCACAGCGTCCACAACCGATACAGCAACAACGTCCTCTGCTCCAACCACACGGAGGCCTAGACCAGCTGGCCCAGCAGTACGCCTCACACGCTCATCATAGCGCTCAAGATAACATCCCTCCAAGGAAGCGATCTAAGGTGTCTCGCGCCTGTGATGAATGTCGTCGTAAGAAGGTCAAGTGTGATGCCGCATCTGAGACTGGAGAAGAACCATGTTCTAATTGCCGGCGATCATCAATTCGCTGTCTTTTTAGCAGAATACCCCAGAAGCGGGGCCCAAGTAAAGGCTACATCAAAGAGCTGGCGGATAGGATACACCACATCGAGGGAAAGCTTGCCAACGAAGGGAGCCTCGACCTATCGGATCTTCTAGGAGGCGGTCGACGCGAATCTTCGGATATTTTCTCGCCGTCTGCAGAGCAGGATGAGAACAGTCGGAAAAGACCTTACTCTAGCATATCAGGTGCCGACTTTGGTACACCGAATCCACCCCGGCAAGGAAGTTGGAACGCGGAGCCGCGACCAATTCAACCCTACCAGGCTCCGACGAATGGTCCGAAGGGGACACCATACTCGGCGAACGGGTTGGCGCCTCAACCTCTTGGCCGCCCAGATGTTGATACTCCATCTCGAACTGCTGCTTCGCTGGATGAGATGCCCATCGACCTAAACCATCCTGTTACTCCCAAAGAATTAATGAGTCCTGCCTTCGGAGTGTATCTCGAAGTTGTGCATCCATGTTTTCCGTTCCTTGCGAGCACTAAAGAACGCATTGAAGCTCAGCTATCACAATGTCCACCTCTCCTTCAAGACGCCTTCGTAGAAGCATTTTATGGTACAATGCAGTCTTGTATCTCGACACCAGGTCTATATACAACCGGCGACATTAGCTCAACCACGCGAATTGTGGCTGACTGGGAGTCTGACTCGACACTTCCTCGAAATTCCTTGGTCAATCTTGTTCATCTGCAGACTCTGATATTGATGGCCATTGCTACGGATAATTATGGCCCACCATCATTGAAAGGCGAACATGGCGGGCCGTCGAAAGCATCCATTCTCGGACGCGCTGTAGGATTAGCGTACTCTCTGCGCCTTCACATGGCCAGTCTTGATGCCAGTTCTCATGTGCAGGGTGACTCGGATGAAAACATCGCCATTCGCACGTGGTGGACTCTCGTGATGTTGGATAGATGGAACGCTATATCGACCGCAAGCCCGTTATTGATACCCAATGACAGCGTGGTGATACTCCCCGGGCTCGCGTCACTGCTTGGTGAGAGTGTATATCATCTTACACGTGAGTAACAAGTTCTTGTCAAAGAGATTGCAGGTACTGATTGCTCTTCTCTACAGGTCTCTCTAACATTATAGGTCATTTTGCGCCAGTTTCGCTCACGCCCCCCAGAGCGCTCTCGCCAGATGCAGGGACTGTTCCAATATTAAATTCGTTCTTTAATCTGGCTCTTGAGCTTTTCCGCGAGGTTCTCCCAGCTGGTATAACACCTGCCTCACATCCCATATTGAACCTTGTATATTGGCACACACGGCTACTATCCTACCTGTTCCAGACGAATACGAGATCTAAGGACGTGATTTGGGCGTGTAAGGAGTCCGTGGGCCTCTTGATTGACAACGCACCGTTGCTATGTCCCCTCAATCACCATTTCTTCTGCCTTACTACTCTATCGCTCTTGGAACTCGCTAGGTTGGACGAGACGCGCGAGGAAGTGACTCCTTTACTCAAAGATCTCCTAGAGCGCAACCTAGCTCCATCTACTTGGGACGGCATAATACGAGATCGCATCACGGAACGGCTGCGACCTTCCACCGCGCAATCCACCGCGGACCAGACCCTACAGCACTTGGCAGAATTGGCCACGGCGTCGGGAGCCGACACCGCTCGATCTGAAAACGGCGCCGAACCAGTGACACTGAGAAAAAGCACAACATATGCCGACCTGGGGTTTGATCCTAGACCCATTCTTCACGCGGGTTACTTGAATGTACTCGCCGGGGGCTCGTTCGCCAGCAGCACACTGGTATAACCCGACCCCTGATAGGCCCGGCTTGTTCCCGGGCTTGATAATCAATTTGACTTGATAGAAGGCGCATATTGCTGCCTGAAGATCCCGCGAGACCTGTATAATTCCCCGCAGAAAATGTTTCATATATACCTGTAACACTATTATCTTAATCAAGGGCGGTTAACCACGGTGCCGGCATGGATATATTCGCGCACAGGTTCAACGAGAATCGCGGGCTGGATGGTACCAGTCGGGTCTGACGGGTCCTTCGCTAATGCCTCAAATGAGTATCAGCGGGGCCGGCTGGGTTGACGTGGTATGCAGATGACTTTTTTAATATCAACCTTTATCGTAAGGCGCTCGACAGCTTTCGACGATGGAGGCGCAGAAGACTGCGAAACAATAAGACAAATCCACTCTACTAAGTCCACTGCATGAGTGTCGGTTACTACGCTATGAGGCTCTATTCCAGTAGCCGCATCAGCTCGATGACGGACAATTCCTTCGTCACTCGGGAGGAGAAGGAGGAGGAGATAGGACGGATGGAACCTTCATGGATTAACGGAAGCTATGAAATGTAACTC
The DNA here is from genome assembly GCA_022385635.1 of Xylaria scruposa. Classification (NCBI taxonomy): domain Eukaryota; kingdom Fungi; phylum Ascomycota; class Sordariomycetes; order Xylariales; family Xylariaceae; genus Xylaria; species Xylaria scruposa. Next base: position 730,503 of record MU280191.1, on the reverse strand, counting down.
GAGGCCTGTGGCCGGAAACAAATGGATCGCAAAAGGGAATTGGATCGGGTATGCCGGGTAGGCCGAAGTGAGCGGGAACGAGTGAAAAGAATTAAAATGCAATAAGTAAGCGGGTATGTTGCTTGCTGAGTGATCGATCCATCTTTCATGCCTTGCCGTATACGCAATGCGCAGATGGGGAATTGAATCTTTATCACTTATATCCGGCTTTGCGCGGTGGTGTGATGACGACTTAAGCGACCCGACCAACAACAATAAGCGCCCCTGCTGCTACCATCATCACTAACGCTTTATAATGTTTTGCTTTACATCTGTCACTTATCTAGATGATAGCGATATGTTGTCATCCGCGGGAAGATGAGTCTTGCGTTGGGAGTGTGCGAGATAACTCGGGACGGCGACCGGGGTTCGGGCGGTCTCCGTCACGATGCAGGCGTCATGATACAGCAGCAGCAGCAGCAGCAGCAGCAACTTTGAACGCTTGGACAATAGAAAAAATAATGGTGAATGCCAAGTCTCTCGTGCAAGTTTCTTCGCGTCCAATCATGGCGCTCGTGGTGCCCAAAAAGGGCAAGTCTTGGATGAACACGAGGGGTTCAACCGGTCTTGGGGTTTCCTATAATCTATCTTTGCATAACATAGTAGTTTCATGGTCACAGAATCATCTCACTAACCAGAACTCCAACTAGGTACCTATTGTGACTGCCCAGACACTTTGCGAAGGGAAGCCAGTGCGCATCACGAATACTCATATGCACTTGGCACCTTATCGCGTTTCACCACAAGCCCTTGTGATGGGGGTCTCGTCGATAAGTCTTCATTCAGCACACTCCTCTGTTGAGAGCGAAGAGGAGCATCTAATAGTTATAGCGGCATACCTACTTTGCGCAATGACCTGCAGAAGGGACGGTAACTGCTTAGTGGGTTAAACCCTTGGAAAACTACCAGTCCTCGATCAAAACCGTGCCTCACTACATACAGCAAGATTCGCCTCTTTGCGCATGGAGAATTTCCACACTATAGCCTACTATACATGCAATCATGACCCGATCACTTGTTACACGACTTTTGAATAATTAGGGCTGGCGTCAGTCCGACGGGAACGCAATCCAACCACCCTTACTCTCAACCTTTTCAACAGCCTCAGAGATGCGTCGCACAATGATATAGGAAGATTCTAGGCGCAAGACGATCTGGTCATTGGCACGAGTTATGAGAGATGACCAATCTCGGTTAAGCAAGTTGCTCACCAAATCTCACCGCCAGTTATCCCACATAATACGATTGCAGAGCCTCCATTCATATTGTTCTGCGCAGAAAAGCACCCGAACAACAGCATCTACACAATATCAAATAATCGAATGCTACTCGGGAATCCCTGATCGTCTTATCCAGACAATTCCAAAGCGGTCATCGGTATTACTGAAAAACACACAAAACTAAAACGGTTCGTAACCGTTGGTTTCAAGCTAAACCCGGCGGCAATGGACTGGACTAGGCGAACGGGCCGAATAGCCTACCGTTTCCAATGACCTACGATGCGCCGAGCGCGTAACAACATGACCCGCCCGCCTGGATGCGGGTATACGTGAAATATGGCATAACGGTTCCTCGGCCCTCGTCGTCGGTGAATACCTACGCCACCCGTCCATCTGACGATCCGGGATAATGGAGAAAGGGCGGTGGTGATGGTGGGTTTAGTCGACCGCGCCCGTGATGAGAAGTCGACTTCTCCTTCGCGCGCTGGAATATGAACGATGATACAAGCTGCAAGACTAAGCATGCGGTTCGACTTAGGGCGGCCAGCTTGCTTCTTGGAGAGAGCGTCATCATTATTCGTTCTGGGACAAACCAACGCACATACACATACTCAACTTCACCTTTCACAGATCATTCCCGTTGTTAGGAGTTTGCCAAGAGGGGGCCAAGGCCGCCGTCAAAATATAGGCCGCGTAAAAACATCGTGGCAAGTAAAGTAAGTCGCTGCGGCCGCGGCACATCGCCAACGCCGAGTTCCGTGCGGTTGGACAGCGAAGAAGTCCGCCGACATAATTAGGTCGGTCGAGCTGAAAGCGCCGTGTGGCGACCCTTGTGTGTGTTTTATATAGTAAGGCTGAAGAGGAGAATGCGGCTGTCGCATAATTAATTGTCCAGAAACGTGATCTTCTCCCAGAAAGAATCGATCTGTGAAGCCGGCCCCCCCACACACCAAGCAAAGACTAAAAGAAAAAGAAGAAAGAGCTCGTCGTCGTCGTGATTATCGCTTCTTGGCGACGAAACGCTGAATCGTGACTTCTAACCATCATCGACCAATTGGTTTTTTCATTATCACTTGCTGCTTTTTGATCTTGGGAGCATTCTTTCTCTGCAGACCAAGACCTTAAAGCGAGATACCGTGCAATCCCCGAAGACGACAGTGGTAGTATCTTTATTATACAAACAGGTCACTGCTGTACGTAGGTAGATAGATAGATAGGTGGTAGCAGTAGGTAGAGACGCACCCTAACTAACTCCTCCAGCCAAGCCCAGCTTAATTGCTTTCTCGCCCGTTGGGTCGACAAACCATTCAACCGTCTTGGCGGCTATGGCGGGAAGGGGAAGGGGGAAGGGGCAGCGAGGAGAAACGGCCGGGCCAATTCGCTAGTAGGTTACGTAGTGCATGGAAGGGGGGTGTTACAGCATCGGGCGCCGTCCTAGTGGTAAGCTAAGTCGTGGGAGGGTTAAAACCGATTTGAGATCATGTAGGTCGTGCAGCAACAACTTTCGTAATACCTATCTTGGTATAATGGCTTGTCCCCAGTCGAGTATCCCAACTTACCAATTACTTAGCAGCATACTGTTTGCAGTACAGTAGCTATTGTGGTCGATAGATAGCTAAGAGCAGCGTCGCGAGTCAGTCCGGACTCCGCCGTCTTTTCTCAAACCCCCCACACAAATGGGCATTACAAGACGTATGTAACCCACGTAAGTAGTGGTCCCAAGAATTCCCCCGTCCCCATTCGCGAATTCGGCAACTTGTCAGCAGGCTGTACGGCGCACATGGCTTGTCTCCAGCACAACAAATGGGCCAAAAGCCCAGATCGTCTGCCTCTACTACTCCATTTGATCTGGGTCGAGATTAGTTAGTCGGTCAGGCAGTCTCGTCAGGAGATCTATGTAACCTCCGATAGTGGGCGACAGTGAGGATGGGAATTATTAGTGGAGCGTGCATACGTACCTACAGTAGGTCGTCGCAAGGTACTTGTAGTCGGCTTTTCTCGCCCTTTTTGGGTAACGAAAGGGGGCGACTTAGGCCGAAGAGACGAATGACTTGCAGAAACTCTCCTTCTTCGGGAGCGGCGGTTCGTCTCGTTTCTTACCACTAGCCCGAATCATGGGTACTCCCAGAATCAAGAAATTTTAGACCCGGTGTCGGTGGTGGCAAGCAGGGACGTAGAAAAATAATTAGGGAATTAAGAAAAAAAAATACAGAAGCTCCAACCCTAAGCTTGGGGTTGCGAGGGAGTGGGGGTAGGGAAAAGGCTTTCTCCTTCACAAAAGATGAGCGTTTCTGATGTAATAATAATAAGTGGCCCAGCGGCGACGGCGTGACCCAGCAGCGTCACGACGACGATTACCCGACGGAGCCCTAAGACGAACAGATGAAAACCTGCTACGTCAGGGCAGCTGACCAGAAGAAAAAAAAATAATCGAGGTCTAGTTTGGCTTTGCGTGCTTGGTGTGTACATTGTTGATATATTGATTGGTAGGAATATGTACCGCCCAGCCCGTAGCGGTGACAGACAATTCGTGCGGTTCCGGCAGGCATTGGGAAATGTAACAGCTGCTACGATCGTTAGCTTCGAGGACAAGAGGGAGTATCTCGATATCACACATCGACTATGAACACAATTTGTATTCTGCCGGGCTTGGTGTCCTCTGCTCTATGTACTAACCCAACCAACACCCTCCCTCCTCCTCCACCCAAGCCGTTCTACTTCTAGTCTTGTAATGCTGTAACGCTGTTCCAAGCAACTCCTACTGCTAAGTTTGTTGTCGCGTAACGCGCGCTAGGTCTAAATCAGGGAAACTATCGTAAATGCTGAACTATGTGCGACGAATGTATAAGATGGGGAAGAAAAAAGGTGAAGAGAATCGAAAAAAAGTGGTAAAAGCAGACCACTGATAAGAATAATTCGCTATGCGAAAACCCTATGATTCCGAGTGCAAGGAATCCCAAGTGACCAACCAGACCAGCGCCGCCCCTGTAATTCACATGCCTTGAAAGTTTCAGAAAAAAATATATAAAAAAAAAAAAGAAGGGATAACAATAATAATAACGACCCCGCGCTGCCAATGGGGGAATCAAGGGAACCCAAGCTTATATCCGTTTTCTTTACTTTTTGACCGTCCCGCGCCTATATCTGTGAGAATGATAGTCGTGACCGAGGAAGAAAATAAGGTGAAACATTTCGTGACCGATAATGGATCGCAATAGGGTATTAAGAAGAACGGCAAGTGGAAGCCATTAATCATTGTCACAATGTAGCAAAAAAGACCCGTACTCCCCAAGACCTCGTGTGCCATGAAATGAGCATACCGTCGTGAATGTTTCCCGCCATACTTTGATGAAAGCGACGTGAGGGAGAGATGATTGCTTTTGATCGATCGATCGCTTCGCTCTCATGCATTATCCCACATGGCGGAAGCGATAGGATCAGGAGAGTGTGAAATACCGTCATTAAAGTTGCTCATGCCCCAATAGCTGTCCTCCTCGACGTAGCCTGCGTCTTCTAGTGGGGATTGAAGAGACATATACTTGCTCGCGGCTGCGGTTCCCTTGAACTGGTCGAAATCAAGATTACTGAGATCGTTACTTGTCACCATGTTCTCGGACATACTCATGTAGCTGCCCGATGCGCCACTACGAAAGCCGTCCAAGGGGGTATCGTTGAAAGCGGACGCAAAGTCCTCGGCCTCAGATACGTCGCCGGAGTTCGACGTCAGCGTGGGCTCGACGGAACCGGCCATATCGAATCCGGTATACGCCTGCATGGGATCGAAGCTGGACGAGGCGATACTATCGCCACCATCCAGCCCGAGACCATCGTACTGCGTCCAGTCGACAGAGACGGCGCTCAGACCAGCGCTAAACATGGGTGCTTCGTGATCGGACACACCACCACTGCCAAATAAATCGAACGAAGGCGCATACTCGGGGTAGCTAATGTTGGTCAGATCTAGAGGCGGAAGCTGGCCGTTCAGCTGCTGGAAGGACGAGCTCCCTCCCATCAAAGGGGACGCCTGCTCCGATTTGATCATGCGAGCCTCCATATCGGCAGACGAGATCGTGGTTGTCCGCGAGCGGCCGGCCGTCTTCCCATAATGAACGAGATTGTCCACGGATCTCGTGCTTGTACCCGTGCCGGTGCCGTGCATCGTGGCGCCGCGATGCAGGGTATAGGGACCGCAGTTCTGGGACGGCCGTGCATGCTTGTGAGTGGGTTTGTGGTGGCCATTCTCGTCAAAGCTGAGCAAAGGCTCAGATTTGGTCGTGTTGGTACGGCGACGGCGACTGCCACTACTGCTACTACTCGAGGTTTTGGGCTTGATGGCCAAGGACTCAGCCTCGGACTCGGACTCGGGGACAGGATCAAGCGACGACTCCTTCTTGATAGAACACGTGCAACGCCCTCCGTGGTTGCAACAGCAGGTTTCTAGGTCGATTAACGGTCAGATAGGAGAGGAGGGGTTGGTAGAGCTCACCCTTGTGGCCTTCCATGGTGGGTTGCAAATGCGCGCATTTGTGCGTCTTCTCACCGCAGTCGCATTTTACATGAGACGACCGAGACTTGCGCATAGCGCGGCAGTGGTGGCATTGCGACACGGGCCGGCCTTTCTTATTGATGTGCTGAAGCGGCCGATCTGATCAAATGCACCGAATCGGTGTATGTTAGCCGCATTGCCCCTCGTTATTGAGTACATAGTTGTTGTTGTGCGAGCAGACTGAAACCGGAAAGGGATTGGATCAGGGATGCGATGGGATAAGTGTGTAGGCAAGTAAGTGTATAAGTCGAGAGACAGTGATGCTCCGCGCCCATTGGTTGATCGTTGGTTACAGACGAGAAATTGTGTTGTGGTTTTGTGTGTAAGTGCGAGTGACGCAGCCAGCCCAGCTACCTAGCTAGCTAGCTCGATGCGCAACCCAGAACACCATTTTTTCCAACGATGGGCAGGGCTATGCGGAGCTGGAGCCGACTGGAAGGACCGTTCCGGGCCTTGCTTGTTCTGGGGACTTGCTTTGGGGATTCGAGTGCGAGAAGACGAAGGGACGGAACTATTGGAGAATATAAGAAGAAGGGCGCGCAATAATCGCTCACCTGCGTGTTGACAGTTGCTAACCCTGTGCCCCCGAACACAAGCCTCGCAGGCCCATTTCTCCCCGTTGATTAACATTGTTTCTCTTTAGTGTTTTTGTTCTTCTTCTTCTTGTTCCCGTTCCCGTGGTTTGATAATAATAAAAATAAAATATCCGTAACACGTGCAAGAAGCTTGGTTAATTCTTCAGATCCGACCGAGCGGTACCGAATGCGGTCGAAAAAAGCAACGGTCAAGTTAATGATAATGCGGCGGTGATGTTGAAAGTGCAGTGGGAGAGGATGCTTCTGGAAAAGAAGTTGGCCGTCGAGTGACGAGTGCGGCGCAATTGCTTAGGTAGTCTAAGTAATAAGAGTAGGGTAGCGTAAGATCGAAGATAGGTAGCTCCGAGGCAAGGTAAAAAGAAAGGTAGGTATTGGCGCTAAAGTGTTTGCTGCTTGCTGCTGCTGCTGCAAGGCGCGCGCGAGACGAGGGAACAAAGGGCCGAGTAGGTAACAGATCTGATGGAACTCTAGGAAACCAGGTGGTTTCCTGTTGTTACGTTGTCTCCAACTCTTTCCGCGGACAGGACCACCAACAACAAGACGGAGGTGGACTAGAGAAAAAGGTAACTAAAAAAAGGGGACACGGCGCCCGCAGGAAGTATAAGTGGGCACGGAACGATGGGGACGAGCGAGCGACCTATGCACTGCTGTTCATGACCTGCCCCAGAATCCTTATAATTAGGACCGCTTCGCCTTATAGATAGATGTGTAGTTCTCTCGCACTCTCCCTAGGCAAGGTATAGAGTGGAATGGTATACTGTGTGTGGGATGGGACGAGGTCCGTAACAGGGTGCGCTCCAGTCACATTTATTAGTGTAAGGGTAGGTGAAGGGACGGGGATGGGGATCGGGGTTGGGATGGTGATGAGATGGGGGCAGATGCCAGGGTATCAAGATACGGAGGAAATGCTTGTATGTTGTAGATTGCCTAGGTAGTGTAATTCAGATCGCGAATCGAATGGGAATGCTGAGCTGAGAACAGGGCCAAACGGGTCATATGTACGTCGTACCGCAATTGTAATCTAGTTGCAGTGTACCAGTAGTTCCTGTTCCCTTGTCCCTTGCACCTTGCAGGGGAGGAATTGTCCGGAGAGACAAAGGCCGGAACAGTGCAGACAGGAATAAAGAGGCTCCCCATCTACCACCATGTAGGTAATTATGAGGAAGAAGAAAAAAGCTAGGCGCGGGATGGCCAAGTGAGGCCAAGCGGCGCCTGCAGGAATAATAAGGGCCACCGGCTTTGATTGACGACCTATGACTGGACTGCGTCCCGACGCAGAGTAGTCAGTCTAGTAGTAAGTCGACGTCGGCCTCGGCTGGGTCAGGACCGCAGGGAACGTTTTGTACTGTATTGTGTGTATAGGTACCGTCCGTCACCGTCCGTCCGAGGATTAGTTGACCTGGTTTCCGATCGAGTTGTTGGAATTAAGTACCCGGCCTGCAGTGGGTGGTAAATGGAATATTTCTTCTTTTCCTTATTCGTATAAGTCGTCGTTCTCTCTACCTCTTTCCGCCTCGCTCTCTCACTCTATCTCTATAACCCTACTTTTTAGGGTCGTGTTGCTCTTATTGTTGATTTCCTACCTGGGTAGGTGACTTGACAAACCCCCCTAGAGTATGACCTTGAGCAAGCAAGAGGCCCAGCAAGCGGTCCGAATGCTGCGCTTGGAAGCTGGGAGGATTACCTAGGTAGGTCGGCTAAGAAAGGGAGCTAACTAGCCGAGTGGATATGGTATGGGTACTTTGAGAGGTGAGGCAGGTGAGCGAATGTGGTAGCTGAGTAAGTAAATACTGCGTCTGGAGCGCCTGATGTCGGTAATGATTTTACCGTTGTCAAAAAAGGTCAAGGGTCTCAATGGTGCACGCCAAGCAGTCAGTCAGCAGCTGGCCCAGTACCGCCTTTAGCCTCACTGCTGCTTGTCTTGTGCTGCAAGGCCAGGGTGGTAGCAATCCGCTTTTTTTTTTTGAGTTCTGAAAGCTCTTTGCGTTGTCTACTCGTTTTAGTAAGTTAGTAAGAAGACGCCAAATTCAATTTCATTTCAGCACTGTGCATCCACACATAAACACAATACGATAATAAGGGAGGCGGGCAGAGAGCATGGGGAATTGGCGATGGAAATAAGTGGTAGCTAATAATAACATTGACATCATCAAGGCTTGTAATACCTACCTAATAAGAATTAACACCTTGAATTACTAACACACGACAAAAAAAAGAGGTCCACTAGTGTAGACAAGATGCCAAGACTTGAGATTGGGGATCCAGCAAGCCCGGAGCCGACAATCGCTTGACGGCCGACTCATATACATATAAGAAAGGCGAAATAAATAAGGGAATCGTACTCTTTTCTCACTATGAAATTTGATTTATTAGCTCTAGTTATGTGGGTAAACGGGTGCTTTGCATGCGCACAACTTACACGATGAGATTTAGCAGATAGCTGCAAACTATGTATAGCTACTCGACTATGGTTGGCAAGTTGTATGCGAAAGGTAGGTGTGGCGATGTATTGTGGTCAGTGGTAGTGATTTGTGGCAATTCATGAGATTGGTATCTGACGGGGAGATTCGGGGTGTTTAAAAGCTTAATCAACACTCCCGCTCCTCTCCCTCCCATGTACGCTTGACGTTAAACCGAAGAGTCAAGCGATGTTAGTGAGTGGGATGGGGTGTGATGAGTTGGACAGACTTGCTAGGAGCTATAGCCGGGGTTGTGCATCTTCGATTTGGGCTGTCGCCGCCGTTGTCGCCGGTGCGTTTCGCGGCCTTCATCCAACACAAGAAGTTCTTGGTACTTTCTTGGCTCGACGATCATCGCGGGCACAACCGCACCTTCGATGTTTCTAATACGCCGCGCTTAGAGCACGGTACAACTGGTGAATATTGATAGTGATATCTCCCAAACTAATAGCCTACCACCATCACCCAGGCTAGCAAGACAGGGCCCCTGGTTAAGTCATTGGCAATGGTTGACAGGCTTATTATAAAGACCACCTATAAATGACGAGACGGCTAGGTACTATGTATCTTCTCCGCGGGCAGATGGATAAGATTGGGGGTGGACGGGTCACAGATTCGCGGACCTGTCCATGGGGGGCGACAATGAAATCCATGTGTCTTTGTACATCGAGTGTATGTTGTACATGACATGCTAAGGCCCAACCTCGCCTATCTATTATTCATCGACCTAACCCTACAGTCGACACGGGTGTCGTCTGGTTGCTTTCTCAGTCGCCCTTTCTCCAGCCAGTCCCTCCTAGAAACCTTCTTCTATCTAGTCTAGGAGTCTAAGTGGACGAGAGGGAAAGATGCGCGTCTTCGAATCGGGGGATACTTAATTAGGTAAAGCGACATGAGCGAGAAGACTACTTACATACTGTACATGCCATCGTATAAGTCGTTTATAATTCCATTTAGACTGCGCTTGGCCAATGATGCACGACGAACAATTGCCCGACATGACCGTCAAGCGACCGATCGGTATTAAAGAGCCAAGACGCCTACAAATAGGTACCACGAGAGAGTACCAAGCATGAATAGGAACTCTTGCGGACGGACACATAGTATCTCGATCTTCACGCATTTTGCCGCAATTCCAATTCCAGTGAGCCACGAACTTGGCTCGGTACGCAAATGTTGCTTGTGGCAATCTATTGAGCATCCCACGCCGAGATCCCTGGCAGCGGCTTTTGCCATGGTCAGCTCTCACTAATCTAGTACAACCCATTACTACAGCTCATTACAGTACGTATACTATCGAGGTTGAGGATCGTTTCCCGCACTGCCCACTGCCAGCTTTGTCTCCCTCTCTCTGTCTCCTTTCATATTGTCATGGTACATACATTGGACGCACGGCCTGACTTTTGGGGACTTACAGAGCACAAAGCTAGGCAACCTGCGCAATCTCCTACATGATCTGACATGGGGTCTCGTTCTGTGTTGCAGCATGACAAACTTCACCTATCCATCGTCCTGGGCACGATTCGTGCAACTCGAGGTAGGTTTTCCGCAGGTCTTGCCGAGAAAGAAAGAAAGTAACAGAAGTTCCTTAGATAAGATGACCAGAGGCTACATCTGTGCTACACTTTGATTTGGCCTTTCCTTATACGGATACCATAGAACACAGAACAATCGACCAAGAAGCATCAAGCTCTGAAACATCGAGACATAAGCCGTTCATGCCCAGGTGCGCCCAGAGAGATAGTCATGTTGATAAATGCAATGCGGCAGGGGCATCTCGTTCCGTCCCGCCCACCCACGTCGTGCGGCGCTGCTAGCACAAGGGCTATGATGATCATAACCAGCCACTTTCCATTCTGAATCACCCAATGTCTGTTCATCCGTGAGCTTCTTGGCCTACTTGCTGGCGCAGCCAAGCCTTCGGGACTTCTTGTCCGTCTTACTGCCTGCATAGAATGGTCGAAGTCCTTGCGACTCTGGGTGCCAGTTTCTCTACAAGTCCATCACGAAGTCTGAAGCCCGCGGCGCAGATTTGATTTACGTATACATAGCACGATCCGTATCCGATTGCTTGGCACTGACAATTCTGTCAAGACCATTCTTAGTGGTCAGACTCGCATGCGACATCCGCATACCAGCAGATCCAAGGCGCTCATCTCCCGTGCCCAGGGCGGGGAAGCTGTTTAGCACGAGAAACGGGACTCGAAACCTTCTTTCAGTCGAGCACCGTAGTCTCGTCCTCAGCCATGATTTGACTGTCCATATCGTCACGATATCCGACTTTGGGGGGTCGACTATACAGCTCCCACGCGCATACGGGTTTGGTGGAATCAGTTCGTCTTCGACGGGAGATGGAAGCTGATCAGCAAATCCCAACCCGGCTGACACTGCGCTGGGCATGAAGACGCGGCTGCTCTTTCTAGAGGACACATATGGTCTTGTGGGACAAGAATGGTCACCAGGCTCCTTTTGGATCTACGGGACGTTCTTCGGCCGTGCAAGTTGGCCCGTTTGCTCGACCAGTACCAGCAACCTGTACTGCCTCGAATCGAACTTACGAACGGGTGGTGTAAGACACCTTCTCGTCAAACTAGGAATGAGCAAGGCCGAGTGCCAAGCTGTTTGTGTGAGTAGCGTTCATGGCTCACTTCGTCACCGCCAGTGTTGTGAAACGCCCAAGCAGCAATCGATACAGTCTCGGCGCATCATGTATGCCACCGGCCTTGGCAGCTAAGCCGGGACCATAGAGTTGCATGAAGGAATAATCAAGGTGGTAAGAAGGTGACCATCGAGTCTCTATGAACTACGTGAGCTCAATTCACCTTCAATTAGGAATTACTCAAAAGGGTGAGGTCCGAGGTTGTAACACTCGACTTTCACATAGGTATTATGATCTCCACCAGAACCTACTAACATCCATCTCCAATCTCAAGGCGAATATCATAATGATGAAAGCTGGTAAGTAAGGCAATGGTCGTCATTCTCGTCGCCATTGAAGTAGCACAAAAAGGAAGATGGCCATGGCAACCCGGGTGACTGTAGGGGCTCCTTGTGATTGGATAATTGTCGTGGCGTCGACGCACAGTACACTATATCAACGCTGCAACCCAAATCGCCATTCGCCATTGCGTGTTGATACGGGGCTCCTCTTGTTTTTGTAACATATATACATATAGCTAAAGCATACAACACAAGTACCTGTGTGTATATACGTACCTCTCGACGCCTATAGTTGTTGGGTCGCAGCGTTGCTCCGTATGACCACAAATCTTATTTTTCTCTACACATCGTCAAAGCTGGGCGCTACACTATCTAGGCTACATCTATCTAGCAATCAAATCATGTTCGCTGCTCGACTCCCCTTTTCCAAAACATTCTCGACGATTACTATACGGGTATTACATCCCGCCATCCTTGGCTCCCCCCCTTTGTCTTACGGCTGTCGACTCTCTGTCCCCCTCCAGATGCCGTCGACGCCATGGCAAATTCACAACCGGATGCCACGGGGACACTGTCTTCTGACATGACGTGCAGACTCGGGCAAGGTACTACCTGCAGTGTTGGGTTAACCAAACGTGGTGAGGCGAGGTGACGATAGCTTCGATCTTTTAATAAAAACAGCACTTATATCCAAATAAGCTATACGAATTGTGGATTGCACCAAATATTCCAAGAGATGATCAGCAATCGCACCGAGAATTAAATTAACCGGGCCGAAGAGTTTACTGAGGTCCATGAGCATGGTCCACTGTAGATGTTTATACGTATCTTGATATCCTGGTGGATAAGTACCTAAAATGGACTAGTTAGTCTATCTACCGAAGGTATTTACTTTCCCCATTCGCGTCAAGCCTGGGAAGATAAAAAATCTTTTTACTGTAGAAATTGACCGCTCTCGCACAATCTTCGTCCTGGTTTTTCTTCACACCCACGCTTGAAAATCATGTCCATTCTCTCTCTTCACTTACAAACCACCATGATGTTATCTCCCCCCTCCTTCTCCCCTCCCTCTCCCTCATCCGCGGCCAACACGAACACGACATGAGTACACACAATTGTGATGAGAAGCCCAGCTGCCAGCAGCCATTCGCTCACCAGCCTATCAGCTATGATGATTACATGCCCGTCGTCTCTACGCGTGTCTCGCCCGCCCATCCATCCATTAATCCATCCATCCATCACATCCGAGTCTTGCTGCTAAATATACCCAATGCGTTCTTACTCCGCTCTACTCCGCACTCGTCTGTCTGTCTCTCCCCAGCGTGCAACCAAATCGATCCGGCGTTGCTCGATCTCCAGATATGTTACCTCTGCCTCCTTATGCCACAACTAACCGTCGTCACGGGATCATCCGTCACCGGCACCGGCACCTCCAACTTCTCATGGGCAACAACGCACATATGTTTCGGCTCTTCGCGTACATAACCCTATCGTATCAGCTGTACTGATGTCAGCCCTGTACCTGCACCTCCGGCCAATGTCCTGCAACGTCATTCCCGTCAGACTGGATTTATCGCTGCAGGCATGGTGATGCGAGATGAAGCAATCATCTGTCTGTCCTTGTTCGCCTACTGATGGATGTTGGTTGCTTATCACATATCCTTCTCTTTTCTTTGCCCGACACTACCGCCTGTGCCTGGATTAACAGCAATCTAAACTCGCACGCGCTACAGTCGACATGGAAACCTGCTGTAGATCCCGGATGTCTTGTTCTGGGCAGCTCAGCCGAGAGATGGATCACTATGGCTCCTTGGGCGAAAGTATCGGTGGCGTTGCACCCCCCAATGACATGGATGAGCCAGGAAGTCTGGATGCGCGCCGGCCTGAGGTGCACGGCTGCGTCGTCTGGCGTCCGGTGCAAAGCTACCCTGCCCAAAGCAGCACACTCACGGCCTGTGGCTTCTGCAAACCAACAGACATAAACGTGGGGGCTTCTTTACGAAATAGTTGGCTGCCCAGCTTTTCCAGTCTATGCCACCACTGTAACCATCATTACTACATTCAATCAGCTCCTGAGTCCCCGCGCTTAGCGCATGGCTAGCTATCAGGGATCTGGCATCCTTGATCCAGCTGCATTCAAGCCTCTCTCCACGGCTTAAGCCTTTCTATTTTCCTAACCTCAGAATCCCTGCACTCTTTATTCCCCCGACGTTTCTCGGCAGGGGACAGCTGGGGATGCATGATGTATGCGTGCATGGTTTATGCATTTCAGTGGCACAAGGCATCTTGCTATCTACCCTAGTCTTCTAGTTGATTCACTTACCCTTCTCATCGTCCTCATCGTCGAGAAAACCATAGCCCCTCCCATTTACCTCTCATTCCACATACCCGCTATTCCCCGCCGCCCCGCAATGCTTATACTCTTCGTTCAAGTGAATGAATGGATATTTAGAGTTCTCACAACCCAGTTTTGAGATGCGGGACACAGTCTTGGTTCAAATTTGGGCAGAGACGGTCGGGGAACCTCGGGTTTTCGCCATCTCATTTTCTGCGACATTGGGCGACTACCGTGGCGACAAGCTGCATGGTCCGACTGCCAATAACCAGGGTTAAAACAACCCTCCTCATTGCTTTTTCAGTAAGTCCATCTGCCTTGACAAGGATATAGCCTGTTCCCAGCCCAATCACTAGCGGCTAAGGCCAGTTAGGCCGGGGGGTTGCAACAGCCGGCCGTGGTGCCAAATTCCTGGGTTTTCTTGTGTATCCCACCGTACTTCTAGAAGCTTGCGTTGTGGCCATCCTCCAACGAATGATGAGAGCGGTTCAATTCAGTTGTGTAGGGCCGTCACATGCCACTATACCATTCCCTGTCCGGTATATCTATCTGGAGGTAAGCCGGAGATATCACCGAATGGCTACCCGTGGCATTTGAGCTTGTATCACATGCTAGCACTATCTAAGGGACAACCATCAGCCCTCGCTTGTCATAGGGATCAATTGTCCCAATGCGGTAACACGAGAAACTTATCTTCCTCTGCCCTGATTGTCGCTTCCACACGGTATAGGAGCAATGCCCCTGTTCTACTATGCATATGGCAAAGAGCATCACATGACACGACGCCATTTCCATCAGGAAGTGATCCAACGGGACCGGCCGTCCGAAGTATTACCCCAGACATGGCTGCACGACAAGGAGTCCTGAGGGGTAGCACGAACCTACCCATGCTTCCTTTTCCTCCATGGGGATAGCTATGCTACTATTGGTCTTAACATTCTGCATGTTTGCTGCAGGGCCCTCACATTATAGTCTCAACCGAGTGGGCCACACGAACACCTCGAGCTTGCTTCGCTTGTTGCTATGTATGGGTCAGTGTAAGTTGAAGCGTCTGGTTTCGAAAGCCCAACATGAATCATGCGTGGCTTTGACTCTTAGGTAAGGTTTCCCACACGGGGCTATCATGGTTATTATATTATTATCTTGACTTGTTCAAACATGCCAGCAATACGCTTCTGCGTATATCGGCATTCGCTGTCACATCCATTGGCGCGAGTGTTTTCGCTCCTGGCAGAGATCAAATTTCAAACCCGTTGCTGGGCGCCCGGATTTGAGAGGTCGTTTTGCACTTCTTGGAGAATTCGGGAATCAGTAGAGGTCACATAACAAGAGTCATACATGTCGATCTATTCGTTGCATTTGAGTCAAGTCCTAGATAATGGTGGGCGGCTGAATAATTCGGGAAGATGCTGAGAGATAGAACTGGTTTGAAATACCATTTGTAATATCAAAACGTTGAGCCTGGGGAAGAAATCGTACGAGTTGTCCGAACTCGTATCTAATCGTCCCTGTCCTGACATAACCACTGTCAAACTATTGACGATGAATCATCCAAATGAGACCAAGTTTGCAAGTGAGGCACGTGGGGGTTTGTGATGAAGTCTATTTTCCCGATTTCTTTTTTCGTCCTCGTCGCTCAAGTATCGAGTACAAGGCCGTAACAAAGTCCGGCTTGAGACGAGTCACTAGCTATCCACGTAGGTAAAATCTCACCTCAGATATCTAAACTCAATTAAAGAAGGTACAAGCGCCCCCGCTCACATACTATATGTCAAGCACGGCGATGTTTCCCATTTTTGTGCTATTGTCTAACGACCCTGCATTGTGAATAAACGAAGTCAGAATCAAGCTTTTTCAAGCCGCCGGGTCCAGATGCCGGGACCAACCCGTCCGAAAACCGGCAACCTTACTTTGTAGGTCATATACCTCTAGGATACGACGCCTCACGATTTTGTGTTACTCTAGTGCCGAGTCGGGGCTGTCGACTTGAATAGGAGACCCATAGCCAGGCAGCTAGCTTTGCCCATATGGCGGTGTCGATTCAAGTAGGTAACCGCTTGATCCCACAGTTATAACATTTCGTATATATACAGACCGACCAGGAATCGGACAGGGTGGTGTGGCACAAGATGTGGTTGTGAACCGTTATATGCTATGTAGTATTTCGCAATCTTGCGCGCGTCCCAGACAAGTGAAGGCCATGGGTCTGCTCATTTCACTCCCATTCCCATTTCATGCACACATAGCTACTGCCTAGCTTGAATTGCTGTCGCATCCCAGACAGTTGGACTCGCTAACCCATGCAAGAGAGAACACAAAAACGCTCTTTCTGATAAGCAGTCATCTGCGGGGTAGCCCTAGGCCTGTCGTGACTGGCCTCTGCCTCTCCCTCCCACCACCCCCCCTTGTACGAAATAAACGATTTTGAGATATGCGAGCGAGTGGATGCAGGTAAGACTGTCTTAGAAAGGCTTGACTACTCGAACTACTAGCCGGCTTGACGATCATGGATCGATTTAACGGATCAAGCGCCTCAGCTCTTGGACAGGGGGAGGGAAAGGGGACGCTTGCCACTACCTAGCTAGGTATGGTAAAATAAGTACGGCTCTTTTAGTTGCCCGCGTGTTCCTTACTATTAAACATGTTGGGCAGGGAGGATTGGAAGCAAGCGCCGCTGCTGGCCTGTGGCCACAGCTCTAACTTGCAACTCGGCGTATCGCGAAGGAGATCCGTTCCGGCGTATGTATGTATGTGCATATTTGAGTTTCGAGAACGTCACGTGGATCGTTTCCAATGTTACAAGGATATGATGACACTCGGGACAAGAGAAGTAAGACCCGACCGACGGTTAGATAGGCATCACTGAACGATATACGGCAGTGATGCGTTATCATGATGATGGCTCGTCCTCGACCAGATCCCGGACTACCGCGGAGGATGTAGCCCGGTCATACCATCGCGAAAACATACGGCCCTCTGGTGGTCCGTGGAAAGGGCTGGCTGGCTGACGGTGATCTACTGCGCCGCCTCGTTGACGAGACCTACAGCTAACAGAGACAGACAGAAAGAAATCTAGGCGGGCTGTGCGGCACAGTACCTATAACGCACCACCACCAGCAGCAGCGCTTTCTCCTTCTCGGCGATCCTGCGTACGCACGAGTGGAGTCTTCTTCGGGACTCGAATGGCTCGGCCCTCACAATCGCTGCGAACCAGGTAAATCCCCGACTGGACCCCCCCTTGTGCTTTCTCCGACGGCTGCTTGCAGCAAAAAACAATGCTCCCTACCAGGCAGGCTCCATGCCGTACGCTACGACGTCGGAGTCCGTAGAACACACAGCGGTCGCGCCATCCTGCACCGGCAGGCGCTTGATGTATGTATAGGACTCCTGGACTAACGGATAGGTATGTACAGCACTGCACAGTACCGTATCTGCGTAGGGCATGGCCGTATTAGTTAGTTAGTTAGATCTCCCGGTTTGTTCATGCAAGCCAAGAAAATACACGGGTTCTCGTGGCTGACATGATGCTCTCATTACAGCAACCAGCATATACGGTGAGAAAGTGGCCGCACATCCAAAAAGACAAAAACAAGGAGAAACTGCAAGGGTCGATGTTTTATGGATAAAGATGAGCAGACTTGGCATGTAAGATCGGGGAGCATGCCGCAGCAAGTGGCCAGTCCGGTCAAACAATGAGACTTGCTTGCTTTGCTGCAAGATTGGGGCAGACAATTTGGAAATCATGATGGTCGGTCTGGTCTGTCTGAAGCCACTACGTCGCGTGATAGGGGAGACTGAAATAAGTCGTGGAACGGCTATTGACGCCATGATGAGGTATTGAATGTTTCAGCGACGCCCACATGGGCGTCCGGGAGAGCCGACTGGCTTTCTCGAGACTGCATCGTTGTGGCTTGTCTGCAGGCAGCGGATAAGGCTTGACAAGATCGTCACCTGTCGTGCTGGCGTGGTTCTAGGCTGGGTTCGAGAACTCTGTCTCTCTCGCTCTCGCTCTCCGTAAACCCTAGGAGAGCCGCGAAAAACGGACCTTGACCGAACCAGGCGTGTCACCGGTAGTTTTGAAACTACCGATACGGGGTTCGCACACCGGTCCCGGCAATTACAGTTTTAGAAGACGACCAGAAGAGGCGATAGTAGACGAGAAAGAAGACAAGGATCGCGGTCAGAGGTCTGGCATTGTTGCATTGGAAGATTATGTTAGACAACACCCGTACGTCCGTAGTTTTACTACAGTATACATCGCATTGCTCATGCTCATGCAACGGCAACTAGTCGCGATGCCCAGAAAAAGCCATAAAGCTTAAGTCAATGAGGCTCAAAGTTCCCTGCATTCCAAGATTCTCATAAATGGTTACGAGACACGGGAATCCCCACAACTCCAGGGTAGTAGTTCCAGGGTAGCTGTGTGAGGCTAGCATCATAGCACCGTTCTTGGAAACGTTTGATCTGCAACTCCAGTGAAACAACGAGAAAACTTCCCAAACAACAGCCGAAAGTGGATGATGACATGACAAGTCAGTCGCCCAGGGATTGTGCATCCGTTTGTCATACCCTCCTTCTCTGGAAAGAAAGCCACGATGGCAACGACAGGCCCGAAGCATGCAGGCGGAAGCAGCAGCAGCAGCAGCACTAGCAATGCGACTCGGTGAGTGAGTTGAGTTAGAAGGGACGGAGTGTGCGCATTCTATCCTCGGATTTCGGCTAGAACAGCTGCTAATCGGCTCGAAGAGCCGCATCCGCGCCCGTACATGTGCTCTTCGTCGGCGCCGGCGCTGTAGGCTGCTTCTACGCCTCGCGGCTACATCACGTATGACCTTTCTCTGTCTCTCCTTTTACAGTGTCCATCCATCGCAGTCCCAGCTAACGTGCCCCTGAAGCCAGCCAACAACGTGCTCACCTCGCTCACCGCGCGCTCCAACTACAAAGCCATCGCGTCCAGCGGCGTCTCGCTAAAGACCCGCTCCTTCGGCGACTACACGTTCCACCCTCACGCCGTATTCCCCTCCGTGTCAGCCGCGAGCCATGGGTCATCCGATCGTCGGTCGAGCGGGTCGTCACCGCCTGCTGACGGATGGGACTACGTCATCGTGACCACAAAGGCGCTCCCAGACCGGACGGACGACGCCGCCATGATCGCACCGCTGGTATCTCCGCGGACATGCATCGTGCTGATACAGAACGGCGTGGGCGTCGAGGGACCCTACCGCGAGCGCTTCCCACAGAACCCCATAGTAAGCGCCGTGACGATCGTCAGCGCAGAGCAGATCGCGCAGGGCGTGATCCGCCAGAACAGGTGGACGCGCATCAGCCTGGGGCCCTATACGCACGGTCTCGGTGGTGCCAACAACAAGGCATCCGACGGCCACGACGACCTACTAGCATCGCGCGGACAGGAGTGCATGGAGCGGCTGGCGCATTGGTGGACTGAGCTGGGCGGCATCCGCGACGTCGAGACGCACACGGAGCTCGAGCTGCAGACGATCCGATGGCACAAGCTGTGCATCAACGCAGCCTTCAACTCGACAGCCGTGTTATCCGGCGGTCGGGGCAACGCAGATCAGCTGACGGACTCCGAGCTGCGGTCGCACGTGGCCGCCGTCATGGGCGAGATCTGGGACGCCGCGCCCGCGGTGCTGGGGGCGCCGTTCCCGGACACCCTGGCGACGCCCGAGAGGATTATCCGCAGCAACGAGCGGAACGCCGGCGCCAAGCCGAGCATGTTGCTTGATTGGGAGGCCGGACGGCCCATGGAGCTCGAGGTCATCCTTGGAAACCCGGTTCGTATTGCCAGGAAGGCGGGCGTTGAGATGCCGAGGTTGCAGAGCATGTATGCTTTGCTGAGGAGTATGCAGCTCACTCGTGACGCGGCGAGGGCTAAGGGGAAGTTGTAGACTGTAATGAAGAACACCAGGCCCAGTTAAGACTGGGAGACTTACCAGGGCGTCAATGGTGAGGTATAAAGCTTGCTCTGGCGATGGTCCGTCCCAGGAAGCTTGAGATATCTCTCATGGTTCATTTTACCTGTATGATAGATTATAAAGAGCGACGAATCCGAGTGAAATCAACTTACTATGACAGAACAACGTCAGAAAGGTAATCACTAACTGCGATTCCATATTATCTGGTACATGATGAGCGTCACTATAGGTGCAAAATTTAGGTATCCTATATATCTTAGTAGGCTTTGTCACTCCATCTCCGTGACTTGTTTGTACTGCGCTTATTCGGTAATGTGTCCATAATTCTGCCCTAGTAATAACATAACCAAGGGCATTTTCATATATCTGATGGAGCCGTAGTGGCCTGCAGCGCAGTATCCATTGTTGACCATAAAGATAGTTAAAGAAAGATACCTATGAACGATAGGTACCTTGGCTCTGTTAGGTATGATCTACTCATCAGTGAGTGGCATGACCATATGTGCTAGGAAGTTATTGATCGAGACTGCTGGCAGGGTGTCGATCAGATCCGTGAGTGCTTTGCAGCACCAAACGGGGAGCACTATCTCGGTTCTCGATACTGCGGCTGAAGGTAAACTGGATTTGTTATCAGACAACTTGTTGAAGAAAGGCAGCACGGCCTGGCGGTTAATTATACGAGAAGATGATCCAGAGGGTGAAGGTCGATGACCGTAATGTAGCCAGCTACCCGTTGATAGGATTGTATATAAGTAAAAAGCTGTTGATCAAGACTATCTGACTCCTTGTATTTTGGTAAGATAATATCAGGAAGGCGTCCTTAGGGACGCCTTCCTGCCTAACCTTCCGGTGTACCCCAGGCGCTTTGGTGCACTAGCACATGTCGGTACTACTAGAGAGGGAATGAGCATGGTTACTTTGATGAATTTAGTGTTCTAGCTCTGTAGCTATTGTCACGACCTCTGGATACTGATGGCAACGTAGGAGTAAGTCTTGAATACTTGTTGTTACACAAGGAGCTCCAACTACTACATATACAACCTGGAGATCTATATATAAAATGCCCTTTTTGTTCTGTCACTCCATGGAAGCGGTATGTAGCTGTAAGTATCGCGAGGCTTCGCGAGAATCTAACCGCTATCTTCTTGTGTAAGAGGTGTGGGATAAGACGATTACGCTGGCTGTAATAACGTTTCTGCAGAATCACTACCCGGAGCCTCACTGCTAATGCGTCAACAGCACTCCTGCTTGTCCAGGAGTCGTTTCCGTGTAATGCCAGGTAAGGCCATTAGCAAAGCTTTATAAAAATATGCATCATATCTACCGTATCATAATAGCCGCATTTTATCACGCTGCCTGGCTCTGCTAGCATTCCCTTGGACTTACTAATATTGCTGACCGCAAAGACTTCTTCATTGCCTCGCCCGACGCCGCCATGGTTAAGTCCTACCAAATCTGGTTTTTTGTCGCGCGATCTCGTACGCCAGGTATCATCACTAGCTGTTGTCGGTCGAACTCGTTTTTCTGTAAGTAGTAGTTACGTTAAAGTAAATGTACGGGACATAACACAGCTATCACACAATCAAGCAGCAGGAGTTTACGATCTTATAATTCAGACAGCGTTTTTGGATAGTCTCTTAACGTATCGCGGCAAAAAGATTAAAAGATCACGCAAGCGGTAAAACGAGCAAAAAAACAGAAATCCATTTACAAGTCCATAGCGCCTTTTCAACTATCTTGAAAAAATAACCATCTGAATAACCATATCTATACCCATGTAGGTAACGTCTCAGTAAATAATTAGAGCCTTAATAGGTAGACTACTCTTCACATAGTATATGCCCCGTTCCTGTTATGCTAGGTTATCAGGTTGTCTGGGAAGAGGTAAGGCTTCTAATTTAGCATTGGTGACCCCTTGATATAGCGTAACAATGCAGGAGGTCCTAGACTTTTTTGAAAGGACTCGGAGAATATGGCCAAACCGGAAGGGCAAGATTAAGTTAGATAGACGGGCATTATTTGTATGTTGGTCTTTACTTTTCGATAACTTGATTTTATGCTTAAACCTGAATTAAAGTATCGAAATATTCTAGACACTATAGAAGAAACATCTGGAAGTTATCTAAGGTAGTAGATGTAGAATGCATAATGACATCGAAGTTCTATTGCTAATCAGAGAGCCCAGAAGCTGTCTACAAGACGCCGTCCAGGAGACAACGTCCTGCGGACACTTTCTTCGGATATCTCGCCGAAGACGCCATATTTAGACACCCTTCCAAAACATATCACGTTGATAGCCAGTGATACGCCAGGACCCAAGACAGCAATATCAAAGCCCACGGATGAATTTAGATAGAAAATAACTAATACGTCATGCATACCTTTTAATAAGGTTGATCACTTAGGATTCAATATAACACTTAAGTGGTATACTAACTGTCTTATACATAAATAATAGCACACGATTCATAAGTTAACAGCATAATTGAATAGAAAATATTATGAGTTTAATTCCATGTAGCTCGCTACTTAAGCATGCCATCGAAGAAAGCGCTCCCAAACTTCTGTCGCAACCTCGAAGATCCCATGAAGCTTTCACAAACGGAAATTTCACGGATACTTAAGAGAGCACCCCGCCGCAAGATCCGACAATGACCAGAGAGAACAAAGGAGAAAAAGAGAAAAGAAAAAGAAAAGACCAAGACGAAGAGAGTTCGTTTCGCGATACAGCTTACCAAGCAGACCCAAGGAAATTCACGCAAAAGAGAAACGTATCTTGCCGTTTTCAATAGCGATCTCCTTAAGATTGCAGCCCTCCTTTAGTTCTTGCAGGAAGCTTGGATCGAGAAGATGCATCATCCAATACGGTAGTGGGTCATCATTACTTGTAGTGTTTGGTGGCACCATTGGCGCGTCTGCCATGATGATATCGTCGTCTGTCAATGCCAGGGCGGCTCTGGCGTATGCCATCTCTGCAAACTCGGGGTGATAAGTATTCTGTTCGAATCCCGCGACGTCAGTACTCATGGGAGGGGTAACGTAATAATCTCCCACCTCGGCCACGCCGAGACCCGAGGCCGCGAGTCCGAGCTCGTGGTAATAAGAAACTGGAGCGCTATATTCAGGAGCAACCTCCACTGCATCTTCGACGTAAACGGGTAGCGAGGTGTTTTCACTGGTGAAAACGGCTCCTGGGGCTTGGGAGTAGAAAGAGGAGTAAACATCCTCCGGTTCTGCGGTATCGACAGCAACCGGGGGGATGTCGCCATTACCTGTCATGGTAGCTTGGGAGTAGAAAGAGGAGTAAACAGCCTCCGGCTCTGCGGTATCGACAGCAACCGGGGGGATATCGTCATTACCTGTCATGGTAGATTGACCGCGACCGAGAAGTTCGTAGAGCCGTTCTATATCACTGTGGCAAGGCGCTGGTAGATTGATTCCGAAATTACCGTTTGTCTCGCCTCCCATGACGTCTCCGGAGACGGGTAGCGGCGTGTCTTGGACATCCTCTTCGTCCGAGATATCAATCATGAAGGGGTCAACCCTATCCATCATATGGCAATAGGGACGCCCATGTCGGTTGAATTCGCCGGTGACTAATAGTCTACAATCGAATGGAGGTGAGGGAGGGCCATCGAAGGGAACTCTGTCACTCATTTCGTATTGTGAACTGGGAAGAATCGAACCGCCTATCGTACCTACTTTGTAGTGTAAACTGTTAATTCGACTGGTCTCCACGAAAAGCAGGCTGGCTTTCCTGCTTTTATAAGAAGAATGCTGGAAAGGAAGGAAGGGAGGAAGGAAATGTGGATGTGAACTGGTAGGAAATGTGGATGTGAACTGGTAGGAAAGGAATCGAAACCCCCCTGGCTATAAGAATTATGATGCTTATTATATAGGGAAACCTGGCTTTGTTCATAGTGATCATAAATATGTGAAATGAACCATGGAACAAGAGAGACTGGCGGGTTGAATTTGATATTCATGAATCTAAAGAAGACAAAGCCAACTAATATCAATATAAGTGTGACAAGGGCTTGTGTACAAGGGCTCGGAACAATAGATTCAATTCAACTAATAATTTCTTTGGGTCTAAAGGAGTCCTTCCCCTCTGGTTTTAGTCGTAGATACGACCTCTCTACTTATTTCTACACGAAGATTCAGAGATCGACAGTTTGCTACTTCTCCTATCAACCTCTTATCCAGCTATCTATTATAGCCTCAGCTGGATTCTCGTGAGCTCGCGGACCAATAACTGCTATTCCCTCTTCTATATGTCTCAACGGGACGCATCGGGCTCGCGGCTGTCGGGCAATACTATATATTGTGCTGAAAGACTTTACTAGATAAAGGGAGCACAATGGCCAAGAAATAGGTCGGTTATACCGAATATATAGAATGGCTTTATTGATATGCATTGCTAGACAAAGAGTCCAACAGCTCACGACTATATGCATGAAAATAATATGGCAATGGACCTTTCCTGGTTGAAAGAATTAAGGAATTTTTCTTCACAGTGAAACAAATCTACGTATCAATGAATTATATCTTCTTTGCTAAGAACTTAAGGCATGCCTTATAGGGATGTAAAGGGGGCGGAGAAATAAGAATAAAAGATATGAATGAGAGGTCAGGGAAATAGTCCTGGCTGGATTCGAACCAGTGTCAGCGGTTTCTAGATGGAATCATACGCTGGGCTAGGCCACTACCCCACAGGACCTATCTGGCAGTGGGCTTTTTCTAGAATATCAAGTATAGACAGCAAAGCAACTTTTAACTTCCATTACACATGCTGAGAGCCAGGGGTTACTAATCAATAACCTTGTTGTAATTTGATGATATGAAAGATGGGTATGTGCATGTATTGGGCAGGGAAATAAAGCATAACTGGTGTCACTGTGGTTGTCAAATCTCGCATCGTTATCCACGTTTTATGTCCCCCTAAGTCATCCAGTTCTTCTGGCGGCCTTTTCCGTGTCGATATGTCTCTAGCTACGGGACCAGAACATGATAAAAATCCACCAACCGTACCCTTTCCAATCCCCGTTGAACTCATGGTACTCTTGAGAGGACAAATCCTCGAAGGACCCGTCAAAACCATGGGTTAGTCGGTGGATCTTTCCGTGCTGCGTCGACAAGAGAAATAGTGTCAACTGTCGATCCGCTGCCGTCTTTACAAGGAACTCTGGGGCTTATAGACTCGTTCTTTGGCTTGTTTAAGTGCGCGCGTCGTCTCGCTAATTCGATGATAGCATCGATGTGGGGTTTTAGCCTGGTCTTCGGTACATGAGCTCGTAATCCTAAGTAGTGTGATGTGGTAGATAGAGGAGTTGGGGCAGCTATATTCGGCACTGTACCTCCTAATCAAGTAATCCGTTCGTGCATCTAATTCTTGTGGACACCTCGCGACATGGAGAGTGGCATTTCTGTACGTGCCTGTTACCTTAGAACTAGCTGCTCAATTCAGGAGTAGACGTAATGGCAGTTCTAAGAATTGGCATGAACCCCAACAAGAGATAATAAAGTGGGATTAGTGAGGCGAAACAACAATGCTCTAATATACCAACCCTCCAGTGCGTATTCTAGCGACCTGAAAATTAACAAGCCAGCGATGATTAGGATTAGAAAGGTAAACATGGACCTCAAAAGGGAGGTTGTCAACATTGGCTTGTTGGTAATCTATACTATTACATAACACACATTTGTTTCCTAGTGCACCAGCCCATCCGGCAAGCTTTGCGTTAAGAGTACTCGTGTAATACAGAGATTTACTTTATACATTGCTAAGGCCCCGCGAATGTTGCTCGCTTTAAAAAAATTACTGGCCGGTTGAATTTCCGCCGCAGCCGCCGCCGCACGTTTTCCTATGACCCACTGCTTCTCTTGTTACGTCGGTTTTTCTTCTTTTTCTTGCTGCTAGTGGGGGACCTATCTGCGTCAGATGGTGTCCCTGGTGTCTGACTCTGATTCGCCTCGTCTTCTTCGGATTCCGAAGAGCTGTTCGCCTCGAGGACCACCTTTCGTATGCCACCAGCCTCCACAATGTTCTCCGTGATGCTGCCGCTCCGAACGTGTCCTCTTCGACGCCCGGTCGGTTCTCCCTCACCGTTATCTGTCGGGGATGTATTGCTTTCGCTGGATGTTGTCTGTCCTGTCTGCGAGATATCATTGTCTTTGCCTGAAGGTTGACTAATATCTGTTGTGACGAGGGTGGGCTTTGTGAAATCTCCAGCCTCAGATCCATAATAGCTCTGGTGTAAAGCCTGAACTCCATCTTTAACGGTTAGTTGAGGCCGCAATAGACTTGTGCGCTCGTCTACCCTATTCTCTGGTATAATGTCTGCAGACATAGACTGGGGATAAGTTGGCGGATGGTTTGGCGGGCTGGCAGCCAAGCCTGGCTTGATTTTGACAGCTGAGACCCGAGTGGCCTTTGGGTTAGATGCCCGGTTAGATGGGCCAAGATTTTTCAAGTGATCCCTCATATCCTCGAAGTTAGCTTTGACAGGGACGGTGGTATGCACCATTTTGCCATGATGGTCGGCGGAAGTTCTCCTCCGCAGCAATGTCGTCTTCGGACTCTGTGATAAGAGCGAGCCGTCTCTCCCATTGAGAGATGGGGTTCGTCTGAGTTGACTGGATTGATCGTCTTGCCCCCCATTTTCCTCGGCTAAGTCAACAAGTACGCCTTCTCTAACGGCAGTGTCCTTTACCATTAAGTCTCTCCGTTGCGCCCGAGCATGGGGCCCAGGATGGGCCCGGCGGATAGCTTTATGCACGTCGACGTAGACGTCAGACTCGTCAATGATCTCCCTGAAAAAAATCTCCATTAGAAATTTGGGACACAGCTGGTATTCATGGTTACTTACTCCCCGATAAGCTCTTCTATGACATCCTCCAAAGTCACAACGCCAAGGGCACCGTGATCCTCGCCAGGATACTCTGATATGAGCACCATATGAGACTTTCCTTCCTGAAAGAAATTGATTATGTCGAGACAGCTAGTTTCGGGACGCGTCTCGGGTAGAGTGGCAAGAGCAAAATCCTTCACACGTTTTGCGTCCTCGGGGTCGTAGGTAATGAGAATCTTGACCAGGAGCATGCCAACGAAATTGGTAGGGTTGCCACTCTGATGGATAGGGATTCGAGAATAGCCAGCATCGAGAATTTGATCGATCGTCTTCTCGTCTAGAACTGTGTCCTCAGACATGATAAATACATCGTCCATGGGCGTCATGACATCTTCGACGGCCTTGCGCTTTAGATCCAGTACGGCGCTTATGATAGTGACCTCGTCTTGGTTCAACCGTTCGTCGACCTCACCAAGGGTTTTGTGCAGGGTGACGAGAGTTTTGAGCCCGCTCTTCTTGTAGATGGTGCCATGATCCGTGCCAAGAAGCCAGTCGAGAAGCTTCGCGGTAGGCCAGGCCACAGGAGCCATCAAGTACATGAGGAGCAAGACGGGCTTCGCCATGTAGCCGCCAATCTGAAGTCCATACCGGACACATAGAGACTGGGGTATGATCTCACCGAAGATGACTGGATGCAGGCAAAACATAGTCAGTACGATAGACTGGAGATTGCAATTGGGAATTTTGATGGGTTTCTGAAGGGGCTGGGCGGGAAGCGAAGAGAGGGTCGGTTACCAATCAAGACTGTGCTACCAACAACCGCAGCAACGCCGCCGCCGAAGCACCTATCTAGAACGACGGGGAGTGTCTCGTTCACGATGACATTGGACAAGAGCAAGGTGACGAGGACCCAGTGCTTGCCACGGTTGAGCAGATGGTGAACACGGCTGGCATTCTTGTGTTGAGGCTCTTCGATGTCGAGGGAGATGACGCGGAGGTAGATCTCATCTTGGCCCATGAGCGCGATAGTCAAGCCGGCAAAGGCGCCACCAAGGAGCACGAGGACCATAGAGACGACATAGAGCACCCATAGGGCACTACCCTCGGCCTCGGGGACGTTGTCATGGTGGTCGCGGGCGTGGAGGAAGTCTCGGGAGCGGGTAGCCGGGGCTGCGGCAGCAAGACCGGCAAACAGGGCTCGGGCAAGGCCTATGACGGCGGTGCGAGCGTGGAGGAGGTGGCCATTCTGGCGATGCATCGGGCAGCGAGCAGTTGGCCAACCGAAGCGGCACCGACTATAGAAGATCAGACTATCAGACGGGAATGCGAATATCGAATATCACTCACGTACTCAGTAGTTAGGGGCAGAGGGGTTTAGATATGCAGATGTAAGCTGTATCTGGGCTGCTTTGCTGTGCTTGGCCAAACAAAAGTGATCAGCGCACCAGCTCGTGAAGGAGTGATGACGGTGGAGTGGAGGGCGGAGAGAGGAAGAGGACGAGGGGATTGGTTGAAGTGAGCAGAAAGACGGCCGAGCTAGCTATAGCGCAGGGGGGCCCCTGTTCCGAAAACGCGTCCCCACAGCACCTGGCATGAACCGTGAATCCACAGTAGCTACCCATGTACAATATATACGTATACGTCTTGAGTGTAACTTGTGCTTGGCTTGCCGGAAATTTCTGATGCTCAAATTTCCCAATTAAAATAATTGGATTGAAGTCGAAGTCTTATCAGGGTCTTCGGAATTATCAGGTGAAGTGTACATCTGTATGTGTAGGTAAGGTACAGAGGGTTATCTTCAAGGGTCCCCTGACGATATGACGTTGTCGAGCGCCAAGTCTCAAATTCCCTATCGATGCAGCTGACTGTACATACGTGTATGTAGTCCTACTGCTACACTTGTAGCACTCGGATTCGGAAACGTCAATTCGCGTATCTTTTCAGAGGAAAGAAACTTTCTGGCATTGGCTCGATAGTCCATGTCCTTTTGGCATCTGCCTCGAAGATGGCCGCCAACCCAATTTCTCATTCCTTAACCACATCCTGACAAGGTGCCGTAATATCGCCAGGTTGTCAATGAAATGGAAGTCTCCAGTCTGGGTTGTAAAACGGTAGGAATGCGCTTCCGCAACAGCTTGGACCGCTTCCAGTGCTTTTATCTGAGCGGCGCCGCAACGTGGGAAGTCCAAAGGTCGCGGATGATGCTCTCTCTCAAATAGAGAATCTGGCTGAAAGAATAATATTGGTCGTCGGTTAGGATACGGCCTGGGCGTCATAGTATTAGGCCATAATGTCTGATGCGTGGGGTTCGGAGTCGGGGAAGTAGTGTTGAAGGTCTTGGCGACTAGTACGCCTATAGGTATAGAATCCTATCGTGAACGTAGGTGCTGCTATTTGAGAAACAATAAAAGTTTTGCCATCCACGAGCACTCGAAACCTAAACGATCTTGAAGTTTTTTAATGCAATCCCACGTTCTTTCAGCTCGCCATCTCGCATTCTCGGATCGGCGTTTAAAGTCTCTCCACTGACTTTGTTCACGAAGCAATCAAACCAGCGCGGGTCACTTACCCTGCGATCTCGCTTTACCCGCTCCCACCCGTCCGGTAGGGGACCTAAGCGTGGATCCTCAGTCGTGAGCCGGCCTGTCTCTGCATTTCGGAAATGGTGAACCGAGACGCCCATGTCGTCACGGTAGAATTCCACCTTCCAGGGATCGGGAAGATCACCGAGGATAGCTTCTCCGTCCATGATGCCGGGAAGCTGACACGGCCCGATGATCTTGAAACCATCGCCGCCCGATCTTGCGGGCCTGACTATCATAGGCATATGGCAGCCGAGAAAAACACAGACGAGGTCGCCTGGGTGGTAACTAATTAGCGTATTGGCCATCCCTGCTGCTCGTCGAGGATCTGAGAGACTCACTCACCTGGTGCTGTACATGTTGGCGCAAGGCCGAGTAACCCCTGACTAGTAATGACGAACGAGAGGTTCCTAAGGCGTGACGTGCGGACCTCCGGTAACATCCCGAGAGATCCGATCTCTCCAGATTGATCGTTTACATGTTTGTTTTTGAAGTCCGCCCAACTCGGGTAGGAGAAGTTTGTCGGATATCGTTCTCGCGACTCGCCGTTGAGAACGAGGTCCAAGAATGCTTCCAGAAGCTCCTCGGACTTCTTTACCGACCATTCCCCAACGTCTAAGGTGTCTGCATGTCTCCAGATGTCGAAAATCCTGTCGCTGTCTGCCTGGACCGCTCTTTCGACTCCACAGACCTCCCCGACTGACAGGCCTTTCACCCATAACGTCCTCGGGGCCTCAAATTCGTAGCCAGCTTCGGATATGCCAGCTGCCGCTGAGAGGAAGGTCATTTGAAGAAAATTATCCACTCCCTGGGACCAGTCGGGTACCCACGATGGCTCTTTCCAGGATGATGTACCGTGATTGAGGTGGGAAAAGAGGTCCAAGCGACGAGTGACGGCAGAGTAGGCAAGGAAAGCCTCGATGTACACCTCAACAAGGGGCTTGTCATACTGCGGCTTGATTTGACTCTTGAGCTCTGGAGGACAGAGAGTAAGGACACCGTAGACTTTGTCCCTGAGCTCTGCACACTTCTGCTTCCGACTCATCACCATCAGCCAGAAGAAATCATTGAGATACCTGTTATTACAGACTTCCCTCGCGTCCTCTACCAGTCCGACAAGTCTCTTGGGGAGAGACGATTTCTCGCGGAGGGTCAGGATGGCTCTTCGAAAGAAATTCCAGGGTATGGCGTCGAAACCACATTGGACGGTCCCGTTGCGCGCATATCGCGCCTCCTGCGGAACCCAGACGCGTTCAAACCACGCTCGTGAAAGGAGGTCCTGGATGGCATCCCATGCTTCCTCATCAAATGGCAAAGGCACCCTCGGATCACCCAGCGTTGGTTCCGTCGCGTCTGGACATGGATACCACCGACCGACAGTGTGTTCGACCTGTTGACCCAGGTGGTTCAATTTTGCGAGAGCCAACGAACTCGAGCTCGAAGCCGAGCCAAGCCAGACTATGACAGCCGCTGATTTGCCATAGATTCTACCCATCCGCTTGATCTGTCGATCTCTCTCTGCCATATCCACCTGATTGATGCAGATGGCGTCTATCCATAGAGTTCGGATCTGGTAAGCATGTCGCAGGTATCGCATCGCATTTGCCAGATTAAAACGGATATCCAAGGTCAGCATCTGTGCCTTTGATTGCTCAGTAGACTCCTGGCTTTCAGATACAACGTATATTTGCTCCACCCTCGGACCCCGGCCCCATGTATACGACAATGCATCATACTTTGGGAGCGTATGTCGAGTGTTGTCAGGATGGGTACCGTATGCAGACTTCGGAACGCTTGCTGAAGGGTGGCTCCACGATGTTGCCTGTGTGGTCTTGGAGATGAATAGATATTGTCCTTCTATCGTCTCTTTTACGGTCCAGTCATTTGGTAATGTCTCCTGAAGTTCTGCAATGCTTAGTCGTTTCGATAAGTCACCTGGTGGAGACTCGAGCTCTTTCAAAGATTGGTGAAAGATTTGGATGTGAATGTCATCGTTGAAGTCTCCAGGAAGCAGCTTTACCAGTCTTATCTCTTCCTTTGTAACATCCAGTGAAGTGTATTTATATCGTGTCGATGTGCGCTCTGCCATTGTAACGCTATTTATTCTAGTCATAAGCCACTTTTAGGAGTCCAGGAGAATTCTAGGGTATCCTCGAACTCGAGATAGGTTGACAATCCGAAGTTACATAGTAGAAAGCGTCTGCTTCTGGGGGTTTACACGTCTTATGTACATGGTCGGGCGTACTCTGGTGTGCGGGGTTTCTGGCAGGGTATAAGAATCCTTTTTTGCACTTCTTACAGTAATGAATTACATGAACATGCAGTATAACCCGAGTTTCTTGTCTGCGACACTAGATGCAGTTTCTTCATACTCAACAAGTTGTTGTCATGCACGTACTTGGTATCGTCTTGCCCCTGTTGGCGTATTCCTCACATGACTTAAATTTCATTTCTATTTTAACCAATATTTTGTTTTTATGTTAATTCCCATCCTTATGCTACGACCATCTAATCGTACCAGATGGCATTCATTCCAAAGCCCGGCTCGGGAATCCGACACCTTGCGACGCGCCCCAGGAACTCGTCCTTCCACCTATAGATCTCGACCCAGCCCTCCTGGTCGTCCGTGATGGCAAGCCACTCGTCGCTCCAGTCGCACGGCGCGACGGCGTTGCTGTGTCCGCCGCTCGTGGGCGTCGGGTTGAGGCAGATCTGTTCCTCGATGGAGCCGCAGTCGCGCAGCCGGAACGCCGCGATGTAGCCCTGCAGGTCGAAGCTGTTGGCCCGGCTCGTCGCGAACAGGTGCCGCCCCGACCGCGTCAGCGCGCACACGTCGCTGCGGTACATGGTGTCGTGCTGCGGGATCCCCGGCGGGATCAGCGGGTACGAGTGGTGCGTGTACACGGGCATGTGCGTCGCCGGGTCGATGACGTACTCGCAGAGCCGGTTGCCCGCCTCCATGAGCGCGTACAGGTACTGGCCTGACGGGTGCATCGCTACCCATCGCGGGTGGTCCCTGGCGTCCGGCGCATCCACGCTGCCTACCAGTTCTACCACCCCGGATGGCCCCTTCTTGTGGACCCAGAGCTTATTGGCCTTGAGGTCCGCCGAGTACAGGTAGGTTTCCGTCGGATCGAACACCATGCCATGGATCCCCGTGTCCTGTTGGTAGGGGAAGTTCTGGATGTTGTCGGCGAGGGCGCCAGATGACGATACCGAGAAGACGGCTCCGTGGCCGGCATGCTTATAGAAGGGGTTGCAGTAAACAGCATAAGGTGGTTGTTTCGCGGCCAGTAGAAAGATGGCGCGAGTATTAGTCGTAGCCAAGCTCGCTTGTGCTTAAGCCCGTGGTTTCTACGTTAGACACAGCAGGTACACATCGGAAGCGTAGGGAGTGAAACGACATCACGTCGGCTTACGGTCATGGTTCATCGGGTGCGAGGCTTCATGTATGATCTCTGTCGGGCTCTTCACGGAAAAGCTTGACCACTTCTTCATGGCCGCGCCGTAGATGTTCTTCTTGGCATGCTGGCAGTTGGTCGTATGTTAGCGATAAGCATGGTTCTGGAGAACTCTAGGCTTACATCGAAGGTCATCCATGAGATGGGCTCGTCATGGGGTATCTCTGTTCGTTTCACCAGCTCCAGCGTTAATTTCTCGTCGTCGAAGGCTACGGTGAATATGGCGCCCGGAGGCGTCCAGGTCCCTATCATCAAGTGGTGGATTGGCATCCTGGGTTGTGTGCAGAAGCTACGTAAAACCTCTCTGATTGGAGTAGACACTCGCATATGCAGTCAAATCGCGTGGTCTCGTACGACTAAATGATACAAGGCGCGTTCTCGATGTTTGACACTATGTGAAACCACTGGAGGCAATTACAGTACACCCGAAGATGATACAAACCAGCTAGCGCAAGGCTTCACGTGTTTACAACTTCATGTTCGTTACCTTCCGACAGCTCGGGTGAAATATTGTCGGGCGGCTTTCTCCAACGGCTTCGAGGGGTAAATCTTTCTTTAAGCTGTCCCCGCACCAGATTGACGAAAGACGACATGTCTGACGAATTAAATCGTTACGATTGGTCGTGGGGAAATGCTGAAAGCTATCTAAGCTATTCTTTGCCATCTAGTCAGACACGCTAGAATCGCTATAATTGGGGTTAGTGGAGATCAACAGGGCCGGATCAGGCTATGGAGAAAAGAGCCTCTACAGTAAGTAGTTTGGTTCGGCACCCGTGGCGGTACTTAGATGGCCTTTGTCTGTCTGGGGTGCGCATGTGCGGACCAACTTAAGAAGAACGCTAAGTGGATAGGACGTTTCCCGGTGTTTCCTGCCGGGTAAACACTCTTCATGTCGGACTAGGGGAGGTCCCTTGAGGTTTGCTAGAGTACAGCTCGGTAACTGTCACACCTATATCGAGAGATTACTGGATCGCGAGAACAATTGATTCTTAGCCTTGTGTGGATTCATGTAATATTGAAGTTATTAATCTTGATTCAATTGTGTCTCGATCTCGGTCAAACTTCTTTCAAGGTACCGTCGATCATGTAA
Organism: Xylaria scruposa; assembly: GCA_022385635.1. Lineage (NCBI taxonomy): Eukaryota > Fungi > Ascomycota > Sordariomycetes > Xylariales > Xylariaceae > Xylaria > Xylaria scruposa. Next base: position 696,448 of record MU280191.1, on the reverse strand, counting down.
GTACATGGTTGTGCGGTGAAAGAAAGAGATTGACGACCGGCGCAGAAAGACGGTTTCGCCTAAGGGTGATATTTAACCCGCAAAGAACCATGGCGTGCTGCGACTCCGCGAGATGCTGCCGATCCGTGGCGGGGTTAACTTTCATCTATTCCTACAGTGGTCATAGTACATGAGTGAATAGTAGACAAAGAAAAAGATAGATAGATAAATAAATAATTCCATTGCCCATCATGTCGTCGTTTATCTTGCTTTGTCCCTCATCCTCATCATCCACTACTCTCTCGAACGCATTGGTCTTGTATAAGTCGTATATCCCCCCTACCTAATTTTATCCCACCAGAGTTCAAGATGACGCAAACTGCGAAGACCGGTGTATCCAACGCCGCACAAGCTCCCCAGCCTTCAAGGTTCGATCCAACGTTCACCCAGCATGTCCTCGACACGATGGGCCCCAACGTCACGCCTCGCAACAGACAGGTTCTGGGTGCTTTGATACGGCATCTCCACGACTTCTCCCGCGAAGTTGAGTTGACCATCGATGAGTGGATGTCGGCCGTCCACTTCGTGAACGATGTTGGCCGTATCTATGCCGAATCAAACAAGACCAGAAATGAGTCTCACCGTATTTCCGACATCCTAGGCCTCGAGACGTAAGTATATCATGCATACCCCTATATGCCGGCGACATAAAAGCAAAGAGCCGAGGCAAGCCGAGCATCGCTGACCGGCTTCTAGCCTGGTTGACGAGATCGCCCACAAGATCATCTCCGACACGGGCGTTGACCCCACGTCGTCGGCCATTCTCGGGCCCTTCTGGTCGCCCAACGCGCCGTTCCGCGAGAACGGCGGCACCATCATCCAGAACCCGGCGCCCAACGGCCGGGTCTGCCTGATGCACGGCGTCATCAGCGACCTGGTCACCGGCAAGCCCATCCCCAACGCCGTCTTCGACATCTGGCAGGCCTCGTCCAACGGCAAGTATGACTTCCAGGACCCGGACAACCAGACCCCCAACAACCTCCGGGGCAAGTTCCGCGCCGACGAGAACGGGAAGTACTGGTTCTACTGCTACCACCCCACGGCCTACTCGCTGCCCACCGACGGCCCTTCCTACACGCTGTTGCAGATGATGGACCGCCATCCCATGCGTCCCGCCCACATCCACATCATGGTAAGCTTTGATTCTTCGACTCATTCGTACTCCCTTCCTTCGTAGCTAGCTTTGGAGCCCTCATCGACTGACATGGCTTGAATTCCAGGTCACACATGCCGACTACAAGGGCTGCACCACGCAGCTATATCCCAAGGACGACCCCTGGCTGGCCACCGACACCGTCTTCGCCGTCAAGGACGATCTGGTAGTCGATTTCAAGCCGCTGCAAGGCGACGACAAAGCCGAGCTGGAGCTCGAATACAACGTTATCCTGGCCCCCAAGGACTACAAGGGTAAGGTGTTCTGAAGCACCACCAACACCGAGGGACATCAATGAAGTAACCATTTCGGCTCTAAAGGCGTGACGCACCCGAAGCCCAAGCTATGAGAGGGTTGGTAGTATTGATCGGTCGGTCTTATCAATGGAGGCTGGATTTTACGACTCTGGTCTTTGGGGCTGGAGCGGGCAGATGAGCCCTGCCACGTAGATACGTTCTGTCTTTTGCATACCTGGGCATATTTGTATATTGAAAGAGGCATCATCGGCGTATGGGTTGGCATTTTTGACGTGAATTCACGAACACAGCTGTTATCTAAGAGCAATTTAACACATATTCGACCAATCTTGCGTCTCTCGTGACTTACGGGATACGTCGCCAGGTCTTCGTGGCTGCAGACGCATACTGACAATTGTCTCAGTGATGGTTTCCATGAGGTAAATTTAATTCGGAACTGTGTAATCTACTCGAAGCCACCCAATTAGTGTCCCTCAGGTCTAACACTCCTATCGCACACCTCAGGTCTGGATCAACTCACAGGAAGTCACATAGCGGGAAGCGACATATTACAACATCGGGTAAAGCTAAATAAGAGCTGACGGGTGGTCAACTTCCTTGAGAATAACTGTACTCAATTGGAAATATCATAAACATTACCAAGAAGTATAGAGAACGCAATCTAACCATCAGCATCCAGAAACATATTGAAAACACCATCTATTCATCCGAGATCGGCTTTTTCACCAACTAGGTATCCCAGCCCCCTAAGCGAGCGAGCGCATACATGCATTGTAATCTGCCGCATTAATTAGCGAGATGCTAGGTTCCGTATGTATGGTCAATCAGCTGAATAACAAAGCAAGGTAGTGCGGCCGGGGGCTAACGTATGATCGTCGCGGCAGTTGAGGCAAGCCGCTACAATGCCAAGCTTCTCGCGGCCCCGTGTCCGGACGGCCCCCAACATTAGTTCTTATGCAGATCTTAAGAAGACGATAAATAGTACTTATATGCAGCACAAACGCCCCGTTTTCATACTACAGAGATACGGCAGATAAGAGGGGACCAAAGATGTTGTATTAGGTTAGGTTAAGTCTACAGGTTACCTAGTAGGGTGCAAGGTACGGCGTACTGTATCCGCTTCACGTGGTCCCCCACCCCCTCGCGGATGCATGTGCGGGCAGCAGCGTAAGAAAAGGTCTTCTATGCACGATAGATTGGATTGAGTGAGTCAGGCGGCTGGGGCGGTATTTCGCTAATGTATTTCACCCGTGACATCAATCGGTATGCAGAGGCGTCAAATCGCTGGTCAAGAGTTAGGCTAGATTCTATCCACATTAAAAAAGCAGTATTAACGTGAAGTTGAAGTTCAATTGACCAACGCGAGCCCCAGAAGCGGAAAAATAGAATGCGATCTAAATGTATTCGGCGCGTGCCCAGTAATGACTGTAAAGCTATATATATCGAGTCATTTCTATCGAAGTGATGAAATGGTCTAACGATCTAACAACCGCTTTTGATGCCAAAACAATGATGCTAAAAAAAAAAAGGGCCGGTCAAAACCCATCCATCCAACCGACCAACCAACCCAAGCCGTTTTTGCTGCATTTTGCAGGTGAATCCCTTTTCGTCAATTCGTAGAGCTGCCTTTTCCTCTGTTTTCGGCCAGCGGGAAAAATAAAATTAGGCTGCTCAGTTTTTTCATGTTGTCACGGCCTCTCGGGCTGGTCAGGCAATTATTTGATGCTATATACATGATTGCCGTGCCGGAATGGCGGCGGGAGGAGCACGCTCTCTCCGTTCGTGCCAGATGGGGGAGGTCTGATGTGGGCGGATAAGGATAGGGTCATTTATTATCATTTCACGCAACACCTAGGCGAAAGCGCCGATGATGGACATTCCGATGGCTAGATCACATTAGTTTAGCTGTTAAGTGCCAGGGAAAGAGAGTAAGTATACGTACCGCCAAATATAACATACATGAAGGCGATTTTCTTATCCTTCGTCGTCATCACCCGTGAAGATTCCTCCGACAGGAAATCTTCGGCCAGCAGATCTACTAAGGCGGCGTAGATCAGAAGACCGGAAGAGCTACGGACTTGTGAGTAAAAGATGTTTGGTAGGTTATATGTGTGGAGATGTCATCTTACATTGCATTGAAAACACCGACTATAATCAAACCGAAGGCGCTATTCGGGTCGTACGTGTTTCGTGCGCCCAATCCGATGGCTTGGCCGATAGGTGCTGTGGTGCCGAATGCGAAAACTAGTAGCCATGGTCGGACTTTTAACATGATGGGGTTAGCGAATCTCTTCCCTTCTTAATACTGCCCCTTTCGGTGGTTTTAATTATAAAAACAGAGGAACTCAATCACGGAGAGGATGAGTTTTTTTCCCTTTTTTGACGATTTCTTGAAAGAGGGCTTGCGGAGAGAACTCACGGCTTCCTTTTTTATATGGTACGGCTGCGATACGCGAGCCCAGACCGAGGCCTTCGAATACTTGGTGAAACAGAATGGCAATAAGGAGGACGATGTAACCATCAATCGTAATGGAGACCGTAATGCCCACGAAGACTGAGTGGAAAAGGATACCTCCTTCAAGCAATGTAATGTTCACTGCATTCGACATAATTAATAAGTATCTTCAGCAGCTGATGTAAAGGAATTTTCGAACCCAGACACAAATCGATTGTGTAGGAGGGGGATTAATTATGGATATTACTTACTGTTCATCTTCTTGTAAACAAGAGGATCAACGGTCTGGCCTTCTACCTCCCACGTTTCCTGTTCGCTCACCACGACCTCGTCCTTGGTCTGGGTTGGCTGTTCTAATTCCTTTTCGGTAGCTACTTCATCGGACGAGGCACTATCGTGACCCGAGGAGTGTTGTGGCCTCGGGGGCGTGACGGCAGCAACGGTCGTGGTTGGTTCAGGTGCTGGCTCGAAACCGAGAGCGCCACCGTGGGAATGGCTATGTCCGCCCATCTTGTTGTTCATCCACATCTCGACGACAAACAACGAGAAAAGCGAGGCCATCATGATGATACCCGGGAGGGGAGGATACTGGACAACGAAGAAGTCCGGCAGACATGGGTTGGAAAGACTGAGCCATGCTGTTGGAAGAAGCTACCAGGAAAAGCAAAAATGAGACAAAAGTTTGTTGAAACCCGAGGAGTGGGTTTTAACTTACATGGACGAACGCTGTTGCTACTAGTACGCCAGTACCAAAATGTTTACAGGCGAAGAATATCTTTGTCGGTACTTTTAACCACTTAATTTTCTTAGCCGCAACTGGGAACCCAGCCCCTAGAAACAAAGATATTAGTTAGAACGTTCTTGATCAGCTCGAAAGGCTATTCTCTTACCAAAAATCGAGGCAACTAAAACAAGGACTGTAAGAACAAGTCAGTAGACATATAAATAAAGCCGGGTCGATCACCTCTTGTGATCCGAATACCAACCAAGTCCAAGTGCGTGTATTCCAACATCATATTCTCCCACTTTTTTACCGCTCCCGCAGATAGGCTTTGCCATAGGGTCTGACATGATGGAAGGCAAAAAAAGGAATTTTCCTCTTGGCCTCCGGAATTAAAAATAGTTTCAGGTAGAGAATCTTATAATACGTCGAGAGCCAGCGACTTGTCGTCCCGCGACTTGCTATCCGGAGCAAGAGAGATAAGATGAATGATCTCTTTTAATGCACTGTTAATCCGAAGTCTAGGCGAGTCCGTCTCTTTATAACAAAACGTGTAAGTCGTCTAATATTCCTAATTGTCGTGCCGATCCCTAGGGTCACGATGATCCTCACCGTATATATAATAATATGCGGCGGCTGTCGAGGAATGGATCTCCGCTCGAAGACTGCTTGATATTCCCGGCCGGGGGAAACAGTAGATCAAACGCCCGCAACATTTTCGAGCTATGCCCTAGTGGAGTAAGTATCGAAAGGGAAGGAGAGCACGAGGATTTAGCCTCGTCCGCCAAGGAACGTTAATATCTCGCAAGTTGAGAGGGTTCGCACCGACTTGCAGTTTGTTTCAGTCCAATGAGATCGCAAGCCTACAGCATGGGGTTCAACGTTCTGCAGCCTTCTGCAGCGGCTTATACCACAATAAGGCAATGATGTCGAAAATATTTCAGTTCTCTCCGCGCGCCACGGCCGTAGTTCACGAGTCGCCAAGTCGAAAATGTAGGGAATTTCTGTAGTAAGTAACAGGGTAAGAAAGTACTAGTCATGCACACTGCGGCGAAGTCAACGCCAAGAAAAGACCCTTATGCCGCGACGGAATATCCTGCACCTGTCCTGAACTAGTATTGTATTGTCATGTTGTTGCAGATGCTGGCCGATAATGCTGCACTGTGGTGAGTTGATAAGCTCAGAGGCGAGAGGTTCGTTTAGTCAATACAACCAGTTGAGAGGGAAGTCTGGATGCCGAGACGCATCAAGGTCTTCTGAAAGTCTTGGCGGTTGGCCATACCTGGTGTATTTTTCTTGGTGATCAGTGCTTTGACCTATGGGCTGCGTGAAGCCGCCAAGGTAACATGAACGCATTAGTGTATGATGCGGCAGGGTCCTCTCGGCAACCGTATAACCCGTCTGCTTTGAATCAGTTTTTGGTTAGAAAATTCTAGTCTTAAAACCAGTATGAAGAAATTCAAACACACGAGATGTTTGTAACCGCATAATGACCAACAATGGTGATCGACCTTTCCAGCAAGGTAAATTCAGCCATCTATTGCCCTACTTATTATTACACTGTTTCAACAACATACACCCCGCAAGGTGTGTGTCTGCTTGTAACATAAACAAACCGGACCCATCTTCAAGAATAGAAGTCTTGGGAAACATGCATGCGTAGTTATCGTGATGTCGCCATTATCTGATCCTGTACGTGATACTACTACATTACATATGCACGGGAGCGGTGCCCGGGGAAAAGAGATACCCTCACTATCCTTGTTATACTACCCCAATAAGATCTACTATGGAACATACGTCGAGATGATCTGCCTCTGCCAGTGCCAGTCGACCGTACCTACACGTGTACATACGCTCCGCTGCACTGCCATGCTTTGACTGGTCGTCGCCCTCGCGCACCACTCATAGGCATACCGTTAATAATCCGATAGAAGCCAGCCGGTTCTAGAAAACCGCTACGTCATGATAATGAGACAGCGCATTGGATGTCGTCAGACCTATCAACGGGTACAATAAATAGCAAGAGAAATTGTGCGCTTACCTTGTGCTCTCCCTATTTCTCGGTTACACAGTTTATTTTTCTTCTTATTCCCATCAGCGCATGTATATCTCCAGGCATGGCTTCATCACAGAACACTACCCAGGATATAAGTACGTAACTCCGTTTTGGCACATGATTTTGGAATACGCACCCCACACTCTGCAGGCTGTGTGCATATTTTATCCCGGGGGCCTGCACTGTTCGTATCAGATTGTTTATTATCAGATCAGCTGATACTGGGCAAAAGAAACTATTAGTCAAGCGTGCAAAGCGGCTGCGTCTCAGGTCGATGAACCTGCAGCAGCAACCGCATCGCATCAAACTAAAAAAATAGAGGATAGCCACATGAACCCTGGAAAGTCGGGTTCACCCGTTCAGGATAATACCGGATCCGACCCGGCAGATCCCTTAGATCTCGGTCGCCATCGCCGTAGCGACGTTACCAGCCACCAGCTTAAGAATGATTACCCTAATGGAAACCATAGGAAGCTCAAGCGGTTCTATACACAACAGAATGAGCTCATTGACCATTTTCTGGGCGCTGAAGATGAAGAACGCCTTCAGGTGGAGGAAGATGCCCGTATGGCGCCTAGGATCAAATTCGCAGTCAATGCCTCCTTTGCAGTCAACTTTGGCCTTTTCATTATCCAGGTGTATGCGGCTGCATCAACAGGGTCCCTATCGGTACAGTGATCGGCGCCCCGACTTAGTAGACTCTATTAACACGGGATGAAGCTCTTTGCCACTGCTGCCGATGCCTTCGTTCGTTCTTACAACCCCGCACTCTAGAGTTAATTTGTTGACCGACAGTCAGGTGGACCTAGTGTCGTCTTTTATCATATGGATAACATCACGTCTCGCCGCCAAACCCAGTGTATACAAATACCCAGTGGTAGGTATCTGCAGGCCGTGTGCGAGAGGGGTAGTCACTCAAATGGCGCGATAGGGTCGCACACGGATCGAGACGATAGGCATCATCCTCTTCTGTTCACTGCTAACTACGGTGGCGGTTGAACTGCTCGTAAGTAGCAAGTGTGCCGACGGGCCGAACAAGCTACCCTTGAAGTCTTCACATGTCTCACTGTCTGGTCGTATAGATCGAGTCGATAAGAACTCTTGCGGGAGGCGCCCGGGCTTCGGAGCCTCTTCAGATCATACCCCTCTCGTTTGTGGGTACAGCGAGTGCGTGCATATGCGAGAAGATCTCGGCGGTGATGCTGACGGACCATGCCTAGTCGTCGCTAAAGGCAGTCTAATGCTCTATTGCCTCTTCTACCGCAGGTATCCGTCCGTACATGTCTTTTTCGTAAGTGGATATCGGTTCCGCAGCGGATGAGCACAGTCTTATCTTGAAGTAGATCGATCACCGAAACGACATTATCGTCAACAGCTTCGGGTTGACCCTGTCTATTATTGGAAACCGGGTGGCCTGGTTTGTAGATCCTATAGGGGCCATCATCATCGCACTCTTGATCCTATTCTCTTGGGTGTCTAATGCGTTTGAGCAAGTATGGCTACTGGTGGGCAAATCGGCGCCGCGAGACTTCATCTCCAAGCTTATCTACCTCGCCATGACGCATGACTCCCGGATACTCAAAGTCGACACTGTGAGTGGGCTCAATAGCGCATCGCTTCGAGGCCTTAGCTGATGATACCCAGTGCCGAGCATATCACTCCGGGCAGCGGTACTATGTCGAGGTCGACATTATTATGGACATCGACACTCCACTGAAAATCTCACATGATGTTAGCCAGTCACTCCAAAGGAAATTCGAAGGTGGGTTTGAGAATGACCCGAGTCATGGATCATATCATGAGTATGTGATGAGCTGAAAGGTGGAACAGGCCTAGGCAATGTTGAGCGAGCATTCGTCCACGTTGATTATGACGACGATCATGATATTTATGAGGAGCACAAGAAGCTCTACAAAGTGGAAAGTGGTGGAAGTCAGACTCTAAGAAGCATCGTGACGTCGTTGCGACCTTGTTGATCGAACGAGCTGAACGAGAGTAGAAGTTAGTCGTCGAAGGAAGAGGTACGGTGAAGGCGGCGTTGCAGAAAGACGGCGACGTAGGTGGGTGCTCACTGATGGGCAATAAGGATATGATGGGGGATGCGTGATGTTGCTGGAATGAGGCTGTTTCGATGCTCTGATCTGATCTGCTATTCATGTACCTGCATATTACTACAGTCGTAGGTATACCTGTTCCTACAATCCTCGATAGAAATACTTAGAATCGTAAGTACCCGCCTATCTTGATGTGCCTTCCGTGGCTGAGCAACTGTGGCTTGCCTCCACATAGACCAGGGTGCCATAGCTCGGACTTGTTAGTAGCCGACTTACCTTAGCTAAGTTAGCGTTAGCGCAATCGAACCACCACTACGCTAGCGATTTAGCTTCAGATTAAGCAGCAGGCGGGCATATCAGCCCACTGAAACCGATGCTCCGGAGCGACCCGGCAAAACTTCTACACCTGCCGGCATGCAGGAAGGGGCCTTTTTTCTTCCCACTACAACTACTCACTTGCTAGCTCTTAGAGCCCCATTGTGCTCGAGCACATGGCATCATGTCTTTACTGATCCCTGGAATGCGTGTGGCCCCCCTCGGGCGGCCGAGTGCACAATTCGTCTGCCGACAATGCCTCCATCGGCAGCCCCAATTAGCGCCGTCGCGAATCCTCCAGTCACTGCGACAATCCCGCCGTCATGCCACTACGACAACTTCCACGACGACATCGAAGACGAGAACAACCAAGAGACCGGCACTTTCACCCGTATTTTTTAGCACCCGCCTCAATGCTACTATAAGCACGGCGGCGAACGCCACCAGCCAGGCATCGAAGCGCACGTTCCCCGAATCCACCACCTCCAAGTCGGTCGCATACTGGCTCCTCGGTAGTGCGGCCAGTGTCTTCGGCATTGTCGTGTTCGGCGGCCTAACGCGTTTGACTGAATCAGGGTATGCATATGAATTTAAAAGCAGAGATGCGATGGCCTCCGTATGCAGTGCCCCTAGCTGACTCGGCCCGCGTTCCCCCCTCCTAGCCTCAGCATCACGGAATGGAAGCCCGTTACCGGCTCTCTCCCGCCCCTCACCCAGGAGCACTGGGAGTCCGAGTTCGAGAAATACCGAGCATCTCCCGAGTTCAAGATGCTAAACTCCCACATGGACCTGGCCGAGTTCAAGAAGATCTACTTCATGGAATGGACTCACCGCCTCTGGGGGAGGGTCATTGGTCTCTCCTTCGTCCTTCCCACCGCCTACTTCATCGCCCGCCGTCGTGTCTCCGCCCCAATGGCTTGGAACCTCGTTGGAATATCTGGTCTCATCGGCTTTCAGGGCTTCATCGGCTGGTGGATGGTCAAGTCTGGCCTCAAGGACGACTTGTTCGCCCCCGGTTCGCACCCGAGAGTGAGCCAGTACCGGCTTACCGCCCATCTTGCTACCGCTTTCATGTGCTATTCTTGGATGTTGCTGGCCGGGCTCAGCATCCTCAAGACACGCCGTCTCCTTGCAAACCCCGCCGACGCCATGAAACTCGTCGAAGCACTAAAGCAACCCGCCATGGTCCCCTTCCGTAGATCTGTGGCAGCTCTGACGGGCCTCGTCTTCACTACCGTGCTTTCTGGTGCTCTAGTCGCTGGCCTCGATGCTGGCCTGATCTACAATGAATTCCCTAAAATGGGACTTGGGCTGACACCGCCCTCCTCGGAATTGTGGAGCAAGTTCTACTCGCGCAAAGAAGATGGCTCCGATTTATGGTGGAGAAACATGCTCGAAAACCCCAGTCTGGTTCAACTAGACCACCGTATCCTCGCGACAACCACTTTCTGCTCCGTACTCGCTCTATTCGCCTATGCCAGGAGAGGCCGGGTCGCTGCTGTGTTGCCCAAGGATGCTCGCAAGGGCGTTTTAGGTATGGTTCATCTGGTTTGTATCCAGGCCGCGCTGGGAATCAGCACCCTCATATATATGGTGCCCATCCCGCTAGCAGCAGCACACCAGGCTGGTGCCCTCGCGCTATTAACTGGTGCGCTTGTGCTCGGCCAGCGGTTAAGAATTCCCAAATCCACGCTTCGTGCAATACAGAAGAAGCTGGCGTCGGTACCCAAGCAGTAAGATAGCTTCTTGTAAGATAAGTTCAACTCTTCAAAAGACACGGTGTATGATATGTAAGACCAACATAGAATCTCAGTTCAATTCAGTATATAATCTTTCCTCGTGAGCATCCTGGAGCTGGAATACGAATAATATCGTAGTACTTATCATGCTTAGCAGTATAGGTCCGGCAGCCCACGAGCAGAACCACGAGATGCATTATCATGTGTTAACTGAACATTAGTGCCTACGAAACAAATACCCGACTGGATAAATAGAGCACAATGTTATTTGCCCCGCATATGTCGTTAGCGCTCCGAATTACGTCATGTGGGATCATTTCTGTCCAATCAAACGCCTTGCATTTGCCCGATCGGGTATCTTACAGGCATGCCCTCCAGATTTGCTTTACAAGTCGACTAGGTACCTTGATCTTATAGTTGCCTCGACAAGATTCTTAAGATAATTTAACTCGTACAATAGAATAGAGCTGCTGTCCGCAGTAGATAAGGAATGCTGCTAGGTTCGAAAAGGGCTAGTGCCAGATAAGTCCTGTGGGGTAGTGGTCTAGCCCGGCGTATGATTCCATCTAGAAACCGCAGACGCTCGTTCGAATCCAGCCAGGGACTATTTTTTCCATGCGACTTCTACTTGTTCTTCGAGTTCGTGAAGAAATCGTCTAGGAGGGTTCATACTGGTAGGCTTGTCACAGATCTTGCTGCAAGTCTGAGTACAGCATGTTCCACAGACTGAGCATAAGCTCAATCAGCTCAACCGATCGAAAAGATTCCGCCGCTAATAAGATATATGGGCAGAAGAACTTTGCTTGAATTTACCAGAACAAATGTACCAAGGCCATTCGGCAAGTGGTTTTGTCCCAAGGGGTCCTTCTCGATCCACAAGCTAACGGCTTCTAAGTCGCAGTTTCGGGGTGGGTTGCGACGGAGGCTTCGGGCGAAGCGGGAGCGGAATCGCGCCTGACTTCTTCTCCGGAGGGCAAGGGTTCCGAGTCCATCAGGATGGGGTAAATCTTCCACGACGAGACGTCCGAATCTGGGCTGATCTTTCGCAACCGAATGGAGAAAGGCGTCCCGTACAAAGCCCCGGCTACCTTCTTTAGCAGAAACACAAAGACAACCAAACAAAGGACCCTGCTAAAGTCAAACAAGCTCGAAGTCGATGAACGCCCATTGGCCAGAGCAAGCACACCCCAGGAGTTCTGGGAAAAGCTGCTCCTTTTAGAGGTTGTTGGAGTTGTAGTAATGGTAATGCGATCTCTCCAGGGAATTAGGTATATATATACCTACATGCTCTGTCTGTCAGGAGGATTTTGTCGCCCTACCTTGTCGACATTTGTTTCATAGGGACGGAACTCCTGTCTCAACTGCCGTCGGCCAGTCACTGGCCACCACAACAATACCTTCTCCAGGGTCTTGTCACGCATCAATCAGTATAGCGAGCCGTCGCTACACCCCGCGTGACTAAGTCTGGAAAACAACAAGTCCATGATACTTTAGTTGTTTCTGCTTTTTGTAGTCGATATGAAGGAAGACTAAAGCTGTGCCGGCATTAATATAGCCGTATTGAAGTCCAAACTGAATCATATAGTTGTACACCTGTGCTAAAGCCATAGCACCTTGTTGATCCCCTCTGGCTCTATCCTTTATTTCAGTATCAGTATATATATAGTACAAGGGGAATAACGGGGATTTAATATCCAAATCAAGGGCTGTATATACTTAATCAAATTATTATTCGAGCATTATATAGGCGTTATGTACTGTTCAAAGAACGTTTATAAGTCCTTGGGACTTTCTGTAAGGAAGGTCATGTCGAACAGGGAGTAGAGGAGGTCGGTTATTAGATGATTGACCAGGAGTGTGACCGGGGTCGGACGGTTGGGTGGTTTCGGACGGTTGAGCAGAAGCACGATGCCCACTTGGTCGTCTCCAAGCGTTGATCTTGTCGACTGGCATACATGCACGCCGCGTCGATGTATTGATGTCCAACGTTTCCAATGGTGCCTTCGGATCGAGAACGCGTTGCACGTTCCCGATCGCCTGGACGGTTTCTCGAACTGTCGATGCATGATCTTGTCCTCCGAATCCATTTGGATGTCCATTGTTGTAAAAATGCTCGTTTTGGGTACCCAAGAGGTCTCCAGGCAGGAGATACCCAGAAACTACGTCCGATTCTGGCCGGCCATTGTTGCAGTGATGCACGCGATGGTACTACTCGTTGTCAACGTTGTAAATCCGATGACTCGTGTATGTGCATGTCGTACGCAACAGCAGCAGCAACAACAACAGCCACAGCCGCAGCAGCAGCAGAAGCGCCGCCGTCGCCGTCGCCATCGTCACCGTCATCACCATCACCATCGTCATCATCACCGTACGTAGAGTTCTCAAGCTGTTGTAAAGATCGTACGTACTAACAGCAGTTCGTACAGCATCATCACCATGGCCGCCGCCGCTCCCGCTGCCGCAGCCGCCGGCCCGCCGGTCCGCCCTCGGCTCGGTGGCGTGAGCTGGTTCCAAAACTTCGTCCGTACAGAGGACAACGGCACCATCGAGGTGTACTCTCTCCCTAAGGGGAGTCGGGCCTGCAGGGTTGGCCGGGGAATGACTTGGTACCGTTGGCCGTGGTCAGAGAAGCCTTCGTATGTCGACGAGTCTGGAGGAGATGGCGGGTATTATTGAAGACGACGTCGGTTAAGGGGCCCCGAGCCTCGCCGCGCAGGACAGCGGCGGCTTCGGAATCCAGGACCCATAATTTGATACCAGTTTGGTGATAGAATCACATGTGTTTGTCGGGAATTCGTCGATCCAGAAAGCGCTCAATCCTTTATGCTTCTCGGGGTCTAGGTCAAAATCTTTCCTGAGGGCGTGGTCGGGGTCAACGTGGAACTGGATCGAGAGCTTGAAAGAGGCACAGTGGCCCGTAGAAATATCACGGCGGTTTATCGAATTATAAACTCGAAACCCTCAAGAGAAACAAGAAGAAGAAGGATCTATTCAAATCTCCGGATGAAGATAACGACTTCTTTGTCTTCTCCGATGACGAGGGAGACGAGAGCGATGAACATAACAGCTCGTCTAGCTAGACTTGAGTACGCCAAGCCCATCATTTTTTCTCCTTGAGGGAGATACGTCGGTTACTCTTGGTACTATGTGTATCACGATGACTCTATTCCCAGTAGCTATGACGGATGTATAATAGCTTCTTTTTTTTCGGTTTGTAGTCAGATCAGGCCGTTCCCAGTCAGTAGGACGCGGACTTACCACTATAAATTATGCATGCATCACGCATAGTGTTGGTAGTCAACTTGCGAATACGCAGGGAAATAAATCAAGATCACTCTTTTACGCAGGTTTTTAGAGAACTTAACATCATCTTGGCCCAGCAAAAAGACAATAATCGCATAACTCAGAGCACCAGTCCCCATCGCGCACCATTCATAATGTCGACCTTGATCCAGTCCAAGCTTGACCGTTCCGGAACTAATAGAGATTCAACTGACCTAGATTGTAGTCTCGCGCGGCAGAAAGACGTGCGGGCAGGTTGTAAAGGCGTGCGCGTGCCGAGACGACCACGGACTGGCAAATTCTTCGAGGGAGTAGGTAGACTAGATTGTAGATCAGACTTGATACCGAAGTCGATCTCTGAAATCTCAAGGTTTATTTGATTCGCTGTCGCAAAACCTGAATTTCCTATTCTCTGTCAGGTAGTGCTCTCAAATGTTGGGTGGACATGTTTACTAGACTGCCTCCGTTGCTCTCGGCCAGATTGGTCAGGTGTGCGGCCAACGGAATCACGGGCCGAAGCCCCAACAGAGCCCACCAGATCTAAATCCCTTCCTCCAACAAATCAACAAAACCGCGGATCGCGGCGATGGCGGAGGCGCGGGTAGGGGACACCGGATCGGGAGCAGTGCCGGCGGCAGCGGCAGCGAATTCTTCGGCCGGGATGTCCTGAAGGGCCTTGATGGCGTTGCGGAGGCGGGAGACCTCATGATTACATAATGAGCTTGAGTTCACATGACCATACACTCAGATGAGCGCTCAGGGATCTACTTACGGGCTTGGGGGCGCTGCCCTCGAGGGCAGCCACCAGGCGCATCGCCACGGGCACGACGTGCGGCTCGCTTCAAAAAAGGGAGCAGGTCAGTAGGCCTTCATCAGAGCGTCAGGAGTTTGGGAGACTTACAGGGGCACACCTGTGGCACCTCGAGCCGCTCGCCGCGCTGTTAATAATCTCGTCGATGAACAAATCTCCATATCGAAGCTTATGTGTCAGGGTTTTAGTGTCCTCGACTGACATATGGAACTTGTCTATAGTTGTTGACGAGTCAATAGGTTTTACGTACTTCGTTGGACGGTCTCTAGAAAGCGCCATTAGACCTCGTAAAAGCAGGCTTTGATTACACCCATGGGGATCGTTTCATATATTTTCACATGCGTGTATAATTCTCATCTACGCTTAGGCTCGTCAAGTAGGCAGTTAACAGAGACAAGCCAGTAGCAGCGGCGTTTTCCTATTGCCCGATCTTAGACCATACCTCCAAAGCTGTGCTGGAATTTGTACGCCCTTTGCAAAGCGCCCTATGACTTCAAAAGTGTAATAACGGGGCGTTGTATATTAATCCAGGGTTGTATACACCTGATTAAACAGCTATAGAACGTTTGTATAACGTACAGATAATACTTTGATCGGATGCTTAGTAGGCATTGACCAGCTCTATTGTTCTCGCATATCAGGAGCCAAATCAGCAGACCGCAAACGCATGGTGGATTTGATGAAAACCCGGAGTAGAGGAGTCACTAGCTCGGTAGCCTTGAGAGGGCGAGGCGGACGCTGTATGGCAGGGCCAGTGGTGTGTGTGATCATCAGAAGTTCGTCGGGGGGTGAATAGAGAGACCTGCTTGCAGCCAGGAGGGTAGTTAGGGCTTAATAGAGTGATCAAGAGACCGCCTTCATGAGATAATGAAATTGTCGGTAGGTGATATGATCTCGGGCGTATGAGTTAACACATTGCTTAACCAAATCGCGGACGCTACAGAGTATTCATTCTTCAACGTTGGACTCCTGCTCCCCCCTGAACAACAAGGAGGTTAACCGGAAAGATCACCCAGACGAGGGGCACGGTTGTATCCGATGATGCCGGAAGACTATCCAAACGAGGAGGCATAGTTCTATCAGACGGTACGCTGCTGTGTGATAACGAAATAGTAACCGTACCAACAAATAAGAAGTACCATGGTCTCCTAACCCCGGGAACCTCCTTCATTCTTAATCCGGATGAGCGCCCGACTAGCTAGAGGATTCGCCGAACTCATAGTCCTTGTAGACAGGAACATGGGAATCGGCATTAGTCCCCGGAATATAGACCGGAGTAATGACAGCAACATGGATAAGTTCATCTTCTGTCATGGAGGTATCCACTTTGGTGTCCATGTCGTCGTTATCGTCGTCGTCGGCCGAGTCTCCGAGAGCTTTGTCAAAGGGCTTCGAGGGGATGGTCAGTGGGAAGAGGCCCTCGAAAACGTTAAAATCTAGTATCAATGCTGTATCGCGGCTCATGCGTAAGACGCCAGTGGCGACTAGTTGTAGAATATGGGGATTGCCTTGATACTGGTGTAAGGAAGAGGATGACGACGCTCTCTAGTACGTCTCGGCTGTCAATCGCGTTCTTCAACTCCACGTCATCCAAAGCGAAACGATGGAGCCTTATGTATTAATCCAGGGCAATATATACTCAATTGACAAGCACATAACGTTCGTATAACTCTTGGATAATAGTTTAATTGGACATAAAGTGTTGTGGCATATGCCCATAACAATGCCAGCGTATTGACTAGTGTTCGTCTGCATGGGTAGCGAGTACGTGGTAGTTCTGTTGGGGCAATAGATGATCCAACTTCGGAGGCAATAATGCAGGTGGTTATGTAGTAGGTGGAGCTGGAGAAGTTGAGTTAGTTTAATCTAAAGATTATAGATTATGATAACTACTTTACCTGTTAATATGGTTGATGTTGATGTGTATAAGGTGATGCTAGTTATTTGAACCTTTTTTTATAGATGGCGATGGGTGATGGTAGTTGGTGTTGGCGGATGGGGTAGTGGGAATGGAAAGCCATAACCTACTAGCAGTAGAATGAAAAACATGAGACTCAATGAAGTACATGAGAAGTAGTTACGAATGAGTACTATTACAACTCTAACTACCTTATTTCAGACTCGGACGTCGCGTCGTGAAAGATTTACCCATCCTGATGGAAGTCGGGCAGGATCCCAATTCACCCGGGGAAGCGATGGTGCTCTGTTCGCTCCGTCATAACCCACCCCGAAACTGTAACTTAGAAGCTGTTAGCTTGTGGATCGAGAAGGACCCTTCTTATCGCGGATTTATTTGTCATAGAATGTTTTTCCTTATTGTTAGGTCGTGCAGTTCTTTCCCTCCTCGCCGAGAGATCGGGTGTGTATAGTGTAGAGTAATAGTCTCACCTTGAATATCTATTTCCTACTACGTTCCTACATATCCTATATCATAATACATTCTCCGGACCTCAAACATTTCTTGCTCTTCAGTGAACTCAGCACACCTTCATACATACACATACATGCTTATGTGTGCTGATTGCCAGTGTTCGACAGCACCGCCGCCGTCTTGTCGGGCGCCTAGTTCAAAAACGAAAGCCTCGACCCAAAAGCCTCCCCGTCAACCTATTACCCAAATTCTCTGCCATTGCATCAAAATGTAGTCACTAGAACATTTCAAATCTGGTATAGGACATCATTTCTATTGATATCTTGATCTGGACCTAACAGCTCTATTAGTCAGGGGCTTAATAAAGACCGAGGCTCAGCGAGATTACACGCTCGATCATAGACCCTTGCGAGAAATTAATGACAACGTCACTACGTTGCTATACGGCCTACATCTTACGCCACTGGCAATTGTAAGTCGGCTCTATCCAATTGTCTCCCAGCTAGCATTGGGTTGCGCTGACTCCCCATTGCAGGATCCCGCATTGCCGTACTTCCAGTGCTTCGCAGTGTGGAATGATAATGCTTGCGGCATTGCTTGCACTATCCCACAAGAAACGAAAGAGGCACTCCTGCATAAGCCCGCGGATAAATAATAGTTCCTTGACTTCTTGGCCAAGATTCACTTCTGAAGGGATCGGGAAGGTAGGTAAGCCCGCTGTCTCTCTAATTTCTCTCGGGATAAATTGTTGATATTTTGTTTGTAAGTGAAGATGAGATCGTTTACCCATCCCAGGAAAGTGACGCCCCAACTTCTAGAAAACTCGATCTACAAGATCCACGGGCCGCAGGGACTAGGCAATCCCGCGAATGCTCACAAAGTATGCCGATACTTTTGGATAGAAAAGTATCAGGACTAACCGTCTGATACAACTGTGCCCCCTCTTCTGAATGGTCTTCCCGCATTATCGGACACAACCGTGCCCCCTCGTCTGGGTGATCTTTCCGGTTGACCTCCTTGTTGCAGGGCTCAGCGAATTTTTTACTTTTCTGTCAACAATGCGATGAGATGGTGAATATGCCGGAGCGAGGTATTCTCAAGGATGGGCCGGGATAAGAGGACGATGACGATGCTACGGGGTACCTCTCGCCAACGCGCCGCTCTCGTTGTGTTAAATATCATCAAAAAGGTCTCAACAATCCTTGATACAACTATTCATTGCAGTAAGTAATCGTTATTCCATATACCTTCCAAGGATTTGCTGGTGTCGCATCTGCCTTGTGGACGCCACTTTCAATCCTTTCAAGTCTGGGAGTCTACCTGTCAACTACGCGATGTCTTATTCCTTCATATCGCCGTCACCACATTGTCTTGCCTACTTTGCCTTCCTCAGCCTTCAAGAACGCGATCGCCAATTAGCCCCGACTGTTTCGGTCACCTTGGGTTGCCCTAAGGTCTTGACAATGCTCTCATCAATTGCTCACTATCTCCCAGCTCTGCCCTCAGCCGGAGTTGTTCCCTCATACTCGACACTAATACCATCGAGTGCTCCTCACTATTGATTCTCGGACATCGCTTTAAAGGTTCCCAGTATCTTTTGGTCTTGACAATTTATTCATTAAATTACCAGTGGTACTATTTCGCTAACTTGCCTTGCCGCAATACTCTGGTTCCTGGACTAAAGCTAATATATCGTAGTGAGAATAGTTATCATGTCTGCCACCGTTGATACGAACATCACCGCCGACGATCTGATCGTCTTGGCCAAGCTCCAAAAGATGGCTGAGCTGGCCAAGGCGCGAGCCGACAAAAAAGAACAGGAGCAAGCTAGAGTTCATCGCCGCCACCGCTTCGCCATTATGCGTGCCAAACGCCCGCAAGCAATCACGGCCCTTTTTATTGGCGAAACCCTTCTCAAAAACACGGAAGCCAGACTCGACGACCTAAAGGGAGAGCTGATACGTCTACAGAGCGTAAAGATGGGACTCGAGCTCACTGTCGGCAAGTTTGCGGAAGAGGACCGGCACTTTGATGACGCCGCAATTACCGAGCTCAGGGATACTTTACCGAGAAGCCCAAGGTATGTTACTTGATTGATGTCTTTGTTTCCTTGCTTGATTTATTACTGATTATTTTATTTATAGATCGACTGGGCCCAACGCTGAGCGTCGTCGGTATATGTGGACATGAAGGCAGAGGTGCAAGCACATGAGGGCTCCGGACCTTACGGGGTTCTTCATCGACTGGTATCGCATTCAATACCCTCTCAAAGGCCTTCTTGGATGGATAGGAGCCGCTGCTCGGCACATACAACTACGGTTGGTGCAGCGAAAACTTATTCAATACTATACATCCAATTAAGCTATTATCCGGGAGTTATATAAGGTGTATACAAACCCAGAGCTAGACATTAAGCCTCCGTTATCCCATTTCTGAAGTCAGAAGGTTAAAATGGTTGTTGAAAAGACATAGCAAACTACTACTCTGAGAGTTTGGCAGGCCGTCGGTGTAGAGAAGCTTTGCCTCATGGCACAAAGCCCATTTCGAAGAGCTTTCCTTGCCGACCCGGTAGGCCTCGGAAAGTCGCTGACGGCACTCGTGGCA
The DNA here is from genome assembly GCA_022385635.1 of Xylaria scruposa. NCBI lineage: Eukaryota > Fungi > Ascomycota > Sordariomycetes > Xylariales > Xylariaceae > Xylaria > Xylaria scruposa. The sequence continues at coordinate 676,588 of MU280191.1, read as the reverse complement.
GCTCTGCGAATCCGCCAAGAACTACGGCAGCGTGGAGAATCACGCGGCTTTATTCTTGTTGTCTGTCGCAAGTCTTGCGTCCTGCAGTGGCACCAAGAAATATTATTTGCCCTCGGCGACGCAGAAGCGGCGGTTGAGGGTGACATTCATGGCCCGCCTCAGGAACTGCCAGTACTCAGTCGGCGAGTTTTCCAGGAACATCTGTAATGCGTCTTCAAACTGCCACGATAGAAATTGGCTCAGGACTATGACGTAGTTTAGGCGTTCCGGGTTCCTAGCACGGAGGCCGAAATCGTGGCTGCCAAATCTTCGTCATAAGACTGATCAAGACGCGTGGGGACCATATACCCCATATCCGCGACGCCACTGGATAGGCCAAGAAAGCCATGCGCTTTGAGTAGCCTTTCGGGAGCTATTACAACCACCGCAGAGGCAGGCATAGCGGCAATAGGCAGCACTTTCGCTGTAGCCACGGGCAAAGCAGCAATCGCCATCATCGATAGGGCATTTGGCACGCTCCGGGCCATTGTACCGAGCCCCGTGAAGACAGGAGTAATACTCATGGTGAAGATTGTGGGCGGCGAATTTGCCGTTGGTATAATGATAGGCCTGGGAGCGATAATCATCGTCTTAGGTATCGCTACTGCGGTAGCCTTGGCTAGAGGGCTTCGGCGTCACATTCCGCATTTCCGGTCCAGAACCAGAGATTCCGGCCCAGTGCGACCTCTTGTAGGATCCAGACGCGCCGGAAGTAGGGCGACGCGAACATCAGGCACCACAAGTCCAATAGCAGAGTATCTTCGGGTGGAATCCCGAAGTCTTCGAGACCGGGGCTGTCGCGTGAGAGGCTTTCTGAGGCGCTGAAGGACTCGTTTTCTATTACTTTCCGTCCGGAAACGAATCGTCTCTCCTCGGTTTGCTTCTGTTGGCCCGAACTAGAACTGTATCCAGCCTCCTCTTTCTCATTCTCATTTTCATGATATCGTCTACACCCCTCGAAAATCTCTCTCACAAGCTTGCCGATATCCATCCAGTCCCGCAGCAGCAACAGCAAGTAAACGATGATCTTCTCCGCTTGTTGGCAAATGCGTCTCAGGAGGCTAAGCTAGATCTTTTTCTCCTTGTGGTCGCTCTGGTCAATGCAGATGGTATCGACCCACAGCTTGCGGCCGACGTAGTGACCGTAGCGATTCGTACAGGTTCTGCGTTACGGGGAACCGCTGCATCTTGTTGTCGAGGAGAACGTACTGCTGTTGCTGTCGCTCCCCCCAGACCTATGAGGGGGCCTCGTATTGCTGGGAGGGGTGCATGCGCTGTCTACTACGATTATCCTCACTACCTGAGTCGGAGTCCACGTGTAAGCGGAGCAAAGCCATCTTCTCTTCGCCGCTGGGGAATTGATTTCTGGCGACAAGGAGGGATTCGACTGGCCTGGGTGGAAACTGCTCTTGGTCCCAAAGTTTCGACACCAGTAGAAAGCAGTAGACTTTAGCATCCTCTGACTTGCCGGAACCCAGAATCAGAATACGGATGAATGTAGAGTGGGTCAAGGGCGTGTAGCAGTAGCTAGAGTTCAGAGACGAAGACATCATCACGAAAAAAGCGATGAAGAAAGGCCGCGATATGAAAGAAGAAGAGGGGAAATTAGAGATGGAACCATGACGGCAACAACAATCCAATTGTATATGAATCATACGTACCCCGCGTCTTTTCTCTGTCTGCCTTATCTCTCATCCCCTCGTCGATCATCTATGGCTGTCCCCTGAGATGACACATCATATGCAGGATCATCTACTGACAATAGTTATTTTACTAGACTCTGGCCCCTAATCGCTCAGTCCCATTCGCCTTTGGTCGCGGTAGCGGCGGTCTATAACAGAGCAGCCATGAGTTCTATAATACCCGAAGCATGTAATTCAAATGAAAGATGTCTATTTTTTCTAGCTCTGTTCTAATTGAACATGTTGTCTCATTAATATTCTCCTTCTCTAATCGAGGCTAAAACTTAGGCTTCGATGACAACCCAGTCTCAACTTTATAAGGTTGTTTCATCTTAGGATTGACAGTGTCACGGAACAAGACTGCAGCATTAAACCACAACACTACCAAAAAAACAGAACGTTGTCAAGTCGAGCGACCTAATCGTCTTCAGCTATTATATGCGTACTGTGACAAATAGGGATGCTCGTGTATGTATCATCGCAGGCTGTGAAACTGAACGAACGTTATCCCAGATTAAATGCCTTGCGGTAAGTTGTCGGAATAGTCAGCCATGTGCTTTGACCCAAACGACTGTCGGTCGGCCGTCGTTGTGGGACTCTTCCTTTCAATTGTTGAAAACACACTAATTCTCACAATCTTCAAACTACGACTCCTTATTACGATTGCAAGAACATCTTTGGGTTGTTCTCTTCGCAAACGGACGGCAGAGTCTGATAACGGACGAGCTCTCCAATCGTTAACAACAATTGCCGGAAAGTTTGGCTGATTACAACTGGTGTCTATGCGAGGGGCGGACATGTTTGGGTATGCGACGTCAACCGAAACCATTTCCAAGAGTCGAGACTGCTTGTATGCGGCCAAGTCTGTGTCTAGCGGCAATCGGTTTAGTACTGCGAGTCGAGGACTGATATTAGGAGATGATTTAAGCACTCGCGTAAATACTTTTGGGGCGTACTGATTCAGCATGACGGGCTTTCGGAAAATTGTTCGGATATCTTCTAGTGCCGAAAGGGTATCCTTTGGACCTTTCGCCCAATCGCTATGCTTGTTGATGACGGAATGTTTATATAGATCAATAAACGGGGCTATTGGGTTTCAATTAAGTCGTCTGGCACGAGATACTCGGTGATTAGGAACCGACAGTCACGGAATATATTCCGAACTAACTGCAAAGACGGCCAAGTTCGATAACGGATTTGATGGTATCGATTCATATTCTAGCATCGATTATATTACTGGCGAGTAATACTGTAACGATGAGAGGGTCCTGATTTTAATGCCCTCATTTTCTTTGATGATGTTGCAGAAGGGTGGTTGGGTATCCTGAGTCCGATAACCGGCTCAATGATGTCGTAGATACTGACATTAATGAAAAAGCAGCCGGAAAGAAACCTGTTAACAATGATACAGGATCTGGCAGTATTTGCGTGACGCTTGCGTCCGCGATCCTTATTAAATAGGAGCATCGCAATTATCATCTGCAAGATAAGATATACTCTTTTATGTCGGTAAAGCCTCCAAGTTTGTGGAGGAATATTAAGTGTGGCGATTTGGTTAGAGTGGAAGTGCGTGTGCGTCTGCTGAGGCGTGAAAGGTCACACTATAGGGAACAATATAATAAGTCTAGTAATAAAACTTAACTAATCTGTTATCCTAGAGTTATATGAGCATCATGTACTGTTTAAACAAGGTTTATATAGCCCTGGTTGGGTATTAAGCCCCTGTTATTCCACTTTGAAGTCACGGGGTTGAAGGATGCATGTTACCGGGGTACACTTCTTAAAGGATTGTCGTCGTCGTTATGATTAAGCGTCTTTGGTGATAGGTCCCCCTTATGCAACGGGCTTGCGTTCATGAATCTGAGTGTTTCGACTACAAGGGCTTCATCGACCGCAACACTATTGCCGTGTTACTTGACGATTTGAGGTCTCAATGTCTGCTTTCAGTATAATTGACAGTGGCCCTATTCACGATGTCGAATCTGTTGTCCGCCTCGAAGGCCATGTCCATGAATCCAATCAGAAGTATAACGGGCCTGCCTGGTACCTCATTTGTATTGGGGAAGACTTTCCGAGTCCCTTTCAGATCCCTAGGAAGTAATGTACCCACCTCAATGAATTCATGTCGAGTAAATGCTTCTGCCAGAGCTCCCTCCATTACGGCTGTTGCTATATCTTTCAAAAAGGTAGGGGGTCTCCCGGGGGGGCTGAACGACCGCGGAGTCTCGGTGACGGACCTTTAAACGTGTCAACAAGGAGTGGAGTGTATGGGATTGCTGGTTTTCTTGGCTTTCGAAGCGTTTGTTGTTATTGACTCTTTTACCATTCCACATATAGTCTAAATCGTAACAGGTCGAATGATATGGTAGAAGCGAGTGTAGTTCATGCCAGTCAATAGTATCTTCAAGCAGATCAATTAGTAATACTTGTAGTTTTCAAGGGAGAAATGATGTAACCCAATTACCTCGTCGTGCTCTCTCTTCTTCTCTCCTTGCTGCTCGGCGCCAGGAGGTTCAGAAGCTTTTAGCTGTTCGACAGCCTCCTCCAAGTTGGAAGCTGCAAACATCTATACCAGCCTCGATGCAATGCTAGCAAAGCACAGCAAGTTTTCGTTGCTCATCTGCACGGAACTCATCGGCCGACACAGGGCGAGTCGATGAGAGAACGGGGGAAGGGTCGTTCTTGGGGGGCGACGGAGGGTTCGGGGTTCACTGACGGCGAATTTCTCAACCCAGAGCTTGAAGGCGTGGTAACAGAGGAGGATTCTTTGTCATCTTAGCACGTAGTAACATATCAGAACTTGGCGATATCAATCCGATCTAGGTCATCACGGATGGGGTCCTGGCATTATCAGCAATGTCTTGCTCACCGCGACGCTATAAATTGATTGGTAAAGTGTATTGCTCACAACGGTTATTATAAGTGTTCAAGCCACTTTAGCCTTAATCCGAGTACCAATAGACATAGAATTCTGGTGGCCCCCTTCTTCGTTTTTCTCCTCTTCCTCCCCCTCCTCCTCTATCTGGAGACGAGGCGGGGGCGCTTTCGATATCCCACCTCATGGCGAAAATGCTAACTTCTGGATATTCTTGGTTGACCTGAGGCCAGAGAATAAGCAGGTCGCTGGTATAGTATGGACCGCAGGTCTTCCATATAAACTACTTCCGTTGTGTTGATTTGTTCGCTGATTGCATGCAAGAACTTGGTGCTACTGACAGACTCGCAGAATGTCAATAGGAAGATGTCCTATCCTGACTGCAAGTTTGCGTAGCGTAGTCTCGCGAATCCATTTCCCAGGGGTGGGAAAAAAGGGATATCGGCATACTCGAGGCGGTCTTTCCACCACCCATCAACTTCGAACCTTTGTCGTCGCAAAATATTGATCACAAATGCGAAGTAAAGATACCTTATCTACCGTGAACCACAGTCTCTTAAACCCGTGTCGAAGTGGGCGGTGCTATATTATCCATTGCCTTCACGATCTGTATGTAGCGGCATGTAATTAGAATCGGATGATGCGAACACTTGCAACGTTGTTTTGCTGCCCTACAACAAAGGGGACTTACCAGTAACTGACGGCGGCTTCTGTGGCGTAGTCTTCGGCATCTTCCGCTCTGGGGGTAGGTTTGGGAGTAGGCTTCTTCTCCCCAGCCGCACCTTTCTTTTTGCCATCCATGATAGCTTGATGATCGACAAGTTTTTTTTAGAAAGACCACTTGAGGAGCTCCTCGAGACGCGTAGCGTCAAATTCGAGCATTGCAGGGATCTATTTATTTAGCAGTGAAACATCAGCGAAGCATAGGCCGATTCAACTCACAGGAACGCACACATCGTGCCCATCTCGGCAGCCCACACAGCCAGAGGAGCCTGGCGAATCCATGACGCACCCTACATCTAGGGGTTCACCATGTTTCGGCTGAAAGGCATTATGGGCTCGGCCGAAACATCCCCGACAAGCAAGCGAACCCGTGACGGTATACGGGGTTTCTCGTTTGTTGAACTCGCGATTCTTTGCGCGTTTAGTCTGCTTGCGAGGGAGGGGCCATGGTGAAAATTCATGGCGCGGCGAATGACCTGTGAAGAGAGGACGAAACGGATGCGTGAATGGGTAAGATAAAGGTTTGTTTGCCCTAGGAGTTGAGCTGTATCCTTATCGAGTGGGAGTGAGTAAACACAGAAAGCTAGCGGGAAAAAGAATTCTATCTAAGTACCTAAATGTAAGAGTTTACCCTCGGAACTACCGAGCCATTTTCCTTGCTGCTCTTGCGCTCCTAAGATTATCCTCGGCTTGTTTGATGTGAGTTTGTGTGGATGCTTTATCGAAAATGTTCTTGAACTTCACCATGAAGTTAAGTCGCGCCTTGTAACCTCTAGAATTTGGTTAAACTGGTTATTAGACAAGAAGATCCACTGGCGATAATTGTAGACCATTAGATGGAGATCTGTATTGATAGGAGCAAGATGAAAGGCGGGCACTTTGTCGTATAGGAGATCATTTGGTCTTAGATGGAGTAAGGGAAATGGACATGCAAAAATGCTGGCACGTTCGAGGTCCTAGCCAGGCTTAAGCCAGGTGTTCAGATGATCGTCAGCATAGTTTCTTGACATAGGGTCCTCTTATAGTTCACGATCTGCGTCGTTAAACCGGAGGCCGGAAGCTGGACCAGCCTGATGTAACAGTCTTTTGATGTTTAACACGGCATTGGTCCTAAAGAATGCGATGTTAAGGCCGAATACCGAGCGCCATCGTGATCGGACATCTGGACATCGGAAGCTTCGTGATCGGAAGCCTCATGATCTGAGGCAGCGGTGGCTGCGGCGGCAGCATCTTTGAGTTCCTTTTTCTTAGCGGCAGCACGAGCTCGTTCCGCGCGACACTTCTCCTTGCGACGCTTCTTCTGGCGCTTGCTCAGAGGTTCGGTATCGGGATCGTTATCTGGCTCGCGCTGTCTCTTCGACTTATTCCTATACATATTGTTAGCCAATGTGTCAAACAGGGAACACACATGAGATGCACTTACTTCTTGGCACGCACAGCGAGATCGAGGGAGCCGCGGCGATCGGCAGAGGGGGTAGGGGAAGGCATGATCGGTAGATATAAAACTTGTAGGGCTCAGATGTGTTTGAGTGTGCCCGAACATATGCACCAGGACCGAGTTGTCCGGAATATCGTTGGTTCTCTCTTGGACGGTCTCCTTCAGCCACAAGCCAAACGGGGTCAATTCCAGTCCACGGGTCTCTTCCGACCAAGATGCAATTACCGGTGGGTTCTTGTTGGAGAGTGACGTACCCGACTCTTGCGACAAGAGGTGCGCGAGACCCGCGGCGTGCGGAGATCAATCAGAAAGCGCATGCATAATTTTAGCAATTGCAGTTGGTATTAATCTTATCTCTTGTTTATACAGAACAGTTAAGCCGTTCTTAGTAGGCTGTTTATACCAACCAATTCTCGCGGCATAACACCATATTCTACCTATCTACATGACTTCGTTCCTCAATAAATGCCAGACAGGACATTTCCCATTCTTAAACCCTTACCCCCAATGTTCGTTATCCTGTGCGTTGTGAACCCTCCCGTGTAGTAAAACCATCCAAATAAAATGCATCGCCATAAGCTCATCGAAAACATGTCGTTTTTTGTGTAACGCCGTAAACCCGCGCCGTGATAGATATTCCCCCAGTAATATCGTGCCCATATATAGCGAACTCATGATTATGTGTCGAAATTCTCTCCCCCCAAGATAATGAATAATATGTACGAGTCGACTTTGCTTGTTCGTTCGTCGTCGAATGATTAATTCAAACAAACATCTCAAAAACCTCCACTTCAAATATCGATAGGAATCGAAGTGTCTGGGCCGTCCTGGCCCTTGTGTCAAATAGTGACAATGAAGGGGGGCGGCTCAATCCCCTAGGTCCGGACTCGGACTGGAGCACATATGAACTAGTCAGTCTAGCCGTCAGCGGACGCGAGAGAGCCTTCGCTAGCCTTCCGACGATCCGGTACTACTCTCCGACTCCAAGCTTCCCTGGTGTCGGGCGACGTGGACCAGCCTGTAGATGCCGAAGGCGATGGCGGCTAGGACGATGAATAAGATGATGATGATGATGGCGATGACATCGTTTTCTTTGACCATTGTGACGGATTATGGGGTTTCGCCCGAGGAATTGAGCGAGCTAGCCCGCGAGGACAATGTGGAATGGAGGCGGCGTGGGGTATGGGCCACAGGGATGTAGGTGGTAATACCCAACGTATTGACTTGGGCTGAAGGATGAATTTGACGAGATTAATACTCTGTAACAAACAATGGTCAGCACACTTGAGAGATAGGAAGAAGAAAACTCGAAAAGCATCTGCTTACCTCTATCAGCGAGCAACTTTGATTCGGGTCGTTCGGTATGAAGAACCAGTAAGCAGTAGGGTGGGAGAAGTGTAGATAGCGCAAGCAACAACTTCAGCTAAGATTGAGCAGCTGGAAGCAGAGACAATATGATGCTATGTCTGAATACTCCGTAGATGTCTTCAGATAGACAGGTAAGAGAGGTAGAGAGATAGGTAGGTTACTCAACATAACAAAGTTGGAGGTGGTCAGACTCGGCACCCGACACCTTTTAACTGGCTGGTTGCCCTGCCATCTCACCTGCAGTAAATAGCGAGGCTGGTGCCCAGCAGCGGGGCAGGGTGGGAAAAAGCGCAAGGCTGGCTACTAGGAAGCGGAAGCTGTCTTCAAAGTGGGGGGTTGCAGGGGTTGTAATGGTCGAAGCTGAGCTGTCACTGGTTGGATCCCCAAGGTGCGACAACAAGCTCATGAATACCCCTGCAGCAAACCCAATCCCCAGCCACCAAGTCCTTCCCGCTTGTCAATCTGTCACCAGCCACCGAATTGAGCCACTAACGTACCTCTCAGTTTCCAATGCTTCAAGCCAGATTAAGGTTCTGTCTGCGTCATCGACTCAAATCACGGTATTCCATTTTCGTACCATCAATTGGATTAGCCTAAGAAAACCCGAAACGTAGTTGGTTGCATTTCCTTACTATCATAATTAATACAATATGACATACACTTCAGGTCATCAGCAAATTGACCCAATGGTACGGGATGCGCAACATACAATGCTGGGTACCTCAAGAAGTAGAGGCTTGGCGTAGTCGACGGTGAAAACAAAACACTTTCCATGTTGGAAGTGAGGCGCTACGAAGACGCCCATTGCGTCCCCCAGCGGGTCAGCAGAAACAAATGCCCTCTCTCCCGAACCATGAAGAATACGCCGGCCCATGGTTGCGGTGAAAACAGTAGCTCAATAACCACGAATACCCACAACAATCCACCCAGTCCTTGCTAGCCCAAGTTTCCCTTAGGTTAGCCTACAGATACAACAGATAGCCAACAACTCAACGTTGCGGGCTTGCTGTCATAACGTCTAAAATACCAAAAGTCGAATTGCCATTGGGTCAATTTTTACTCGTCGTCGTCCTTAACCGTGTCGCCTGCTGTGGGGACAATTTTGACGTGTCGCTCGTAGAATTGTAGCATCTACATGCACCGAGGTAGCGGCCAATTAGTTATTGGGAAAAGGTATAGATAATACGAGTGAGATAGAAGAGATACAGATATGATAGTTCTGGGTTGTTGGGGATAGACATACCTTCTGAGGGCAGCGAGAATAAATAACCTTGGTATCATGCTGCGTCTTTTGCCCGTCCTTCCAGGTGAGATAAACTGTGAGCTTGCCCGTATTCTCATCATGACAGGCATCGATGGATTCCACGTGGTCTTCCCACGATCCCTGCGGCGGCTTCCACGCACGGGCACTGGCTGGCGGGGTTGCCGACGCCGGGTGACCGTCGTTGCGCCTCCGTTTTGTGCCGTTTGTGGGTGTACCGGCCGAAGGTCGGCCGCGCTTCTTCGTCTTCAATGCAGTTTGCGCCTCTTCCAAGATCTTATCACGGCCGCCGACGCTTTCTAGGTATTCATCGAGGACACCTGCCGCATTCTCCCTGCACAGGCCAAGTCAGATACCATTAAATATTGCGCAAGAGCGCGTACGCAAGCAGATACAGTGCCCGACCTGCATACCTCAAATTGTTCTCTTCTTCCCAGGTCTGATCCGACTTCTTCTCATAACCCTCCCACTTGACTCTGTATTTCAGAGATCCCTTCACTTTTTGTTAGCGCAAACGGCGAGGAAGCGCAAGAGGAGGAGGTATAGGAACGCGCCAGGCGACTTACATCGGCTTCGAGCGCATGGTCGAGAATCTTCTCGACAATATACCTGGCAGTAGAGTTAGCGTTGAGAGCCCGGACGACGGAGGGAGCCAGGGCGGGGCGCACTCGTCCTCTTCTAGATCTTCATCCTCACCACCCTCGCCCTCTTCTTCTTCCTGGTCGCCCTTGGCACCGCCGTCTCCGACAACATCGAGCATCTCGTTATCGTCGTCGTCATCGTGGCTGACGGCAGGAGTTAATTTGGTGGCGGCGGCGCGTTTGGTAGTCTTAGTGGGCATAAGAACTTCGAGTTCCCCCAAGTCTGATGCTTCATCGTCGCTTATGGCTAGAATGCAGCGGGGTAGGTTAGTCTATGTATGCGTCGGACGGATAATAAGAGGTTGTCTACGGCAATGACGATGTACCGTCGAGCACAGGACAACAGGTGATGGGGAGAGTGAGGCGCGAGAAGCGCGTACCAGGTGGCATTGTGACAATTCTCAAGAGTAGTTTTAGCGCAATTGAAGGAAGGCTATCGATGTCGCGAACTAGAAATTACATAAACGGTTGGAGTGGGATGTTGAGCAGGCGCAAAGAATAGTGTTTGAAACAAGCAAGCAATTGACGGGAGCTTGATGGATACGCGGAGGCACGTCTTTTGCGCTTTACTGCGCTCTACTAGGTAGCTTCGACCCAGGTGGCTGGTGTGGACTTTCTTTAGCTAGAGCTACCCAAGTACTTCATACTGTACGAAATACTGTATGAGTATCTGCTTACATAATCTTGTGATTCGGTGATAGCAGCCGGAAGTTTGCCAATCGACAACAGCTGTTGTGATCGGAGATCGGAAATGTTATGCGCAGGGGTATCGTATTCTACTAGTACGTTAAACAACACCTACCAGGTACCCAGTAATAGATGGCTTAACAAGAGGGTGTTTTCTGTCAATTTCACTTGCTCACAATGTCACCGCAAGATCTCGCTAGCAGGCAGCTACATCAATGAATTTTTGTTATTCTACTCAGAAGCTACAGAAGGTATTGCTATGCTGGTGGGTACACAGCAGGAAGGTAAGTAGGTATCACGACAGCTATCTACCTACCTTAGGTACTTACGCTCAATGGTGTAAACTATACCTATGTACCTGGTTAGTGTCCTTACGCTATTCGGGAAACAAGCACCCCGGACCCAGCAGGCTTGGTGCCCGTGAGAAAGTACTTCAGAATACCCTAGTAAGTAAACAACAGCTCAACAGTGTACAGTAAACAACAGCATGTACGTGGCAGCTTCAGATCACTGCTTCTCTTCTAGTGGAAGCTGTGAGAGAAGCAATAGTGAACGTTTCTTCTCGAGAATACTCACCATCTTTGAGTTCTCTAAGGATAAAAACCATACGTGTTAAATACTAACTAGGAAATAGCTGTTGTCGCGTGTGTGTAGCATTTCACTCGGTCTATCACGGTCAATATTACTTTCAAGTCATAGTGCTGAGCGGCTACTTCGCATTGGCGGGAGATCATTTGGCTGCCTACCTTGATAGTACCTTGCCAGCGGGTACAGCTCCACTCGGGTTTTCAGCCCGCTGCATCCCAGCTGCGACTAAGGAGACTAGACCAGCTGCCAGAGAAGTACATTATACCTAGATTTCGGTGTGTATTTGCTTCTATCTCATGTACTCTACACACGAGCGAGTTAGTCTAGGCACAGATGCCGTGTACTTCCCTGCTGCTGTACCCCTGACTCCCGGATTTTTGAAGGAAAGCGAGCGCAGCGAGAGAAAGAGGAAAGAGTGAAGAGAGATACCTACAAGCCCCCGAAAAATAAAATAAAATGAAATGAAATAAGGAAAACCCAGAAAGGTCAACACTCAAGGAACATTCTTTTCGAACCACTAGAAGACTAATAGAGAGAAGCGCCATCACCAAGTCCATGCACAAGCCTTGGCCCCGAACAGGAACATCCTAGATTAATAGACTGACTGACAGACAACCTATACTACCTATAACAATAACAAATGAGAAGCGTTGCTACGTTGCTGCCAACCTCCTCCAACATACGACTACCACGGGCTTTGACCGACGTGCATTTGGATGAGCCTCGATCAGGGTGAGCTCCTCGGGGGCGCACTGCCGACATTCACAACCACCCATCCATCCATTCATTCGTTCATTCATCCATAGCTAGCTGCATATAGCTTGTTGCACTCCCGCTTGTCTGCTCGCAGCCGCTCGAGCCTCGGTCACGATTCACAGACACGACCTCGACGACGGCCTACTGCTGCTAAACCGCTGCCGCTACCGCTACCGCTACCAACATGTCCGAGTCCGCCGACGCCAACGCTAACAACGCGGCTGGTGCCGGTGCCGGTGCTGCTCCTGCGAACGCTCCCTCCACTGCTGCCGCCGAGTCGCCAACCGCCCAGAAGAGCGGTGCCACCAAAGACAGGCAGTGCCCCTACTGTGGCCAAGCCTTCACCTCGTCCTCCCTAGGGCGACATCTTGATCTCTACATCAAAGAGAAGAACCCAAAGCCCCCGGATGGCATCCACGACGTGGTCGCCATTCGCAAGCTGCGCGAGTCCATCACCCGACGCCAGCCAAGAGGCTCGCACGCACGCCGCGACACCTCCAACCCAGCAACCCCGGGTTCTTCCTCGAAGAAGAGCCCGGCCCCAGTTCCCGACCCGGCTTCCGATCCCACCATATTGAAGCCGCCCCCCATCCCCAAGGAGGGCCAGTTCGTCGTCGATCATCAGACCCTCCGCTACCCCTTCCAACCCTCGTGGGAGGCAACCGGCGTGATCAACGACATCCCCGCCACAACTGGCGAGCATGGGAGCGGCAGTGGCAGCCCCTGGGAGTCTCGGGGGGCAAGAGCTAGCCCAGGGAGAGAGACGTCCGCACGCCTTCAGAATTCTCAACGAGTGCCGAGTCGTGCGGCACAGAAGATGCAACTCGACACGAAACAGCGGTTGGCCGAGGCCGTGGATACGGCACGCGCCGCCGAGCTCGCATTAAGGGAATTGCTTAGTTCCATAAGAGCTGCCAAGTACGCCCGTCCCTCCTTGCCGTCCGCCGCCTAATAGATGCTGCTACTAACTGCCCGCGTCCTGAACAGACAACACGTCGACATGAACTCGCTGCCTTTCGACTTTGAACCTCTGGCTCTTGACTTTCCTGCGCTTACCCTGCAATGTCTTCAGGCGCCGCCGACCCTCTTCTCCTCCACGCCACACCCGACCTCGACATCGTGGTCCATCCAGCCACCGGGCCAGAAGCAGTACGAGGCACTGCAGATGTATTTCCGTGACGAGTTTCACATGTGGCGTGTTTCCTGTGCTACAGCTGTAACCGCTTCCGCCGATGATCTGACCTACCCACCTTCCGAGACAAGCTTCCCCCGTGACATGCGCGAAAGCGTTAAGAAGGCCGAGAAGGCCGCTGCGCTGCTGGAAAAACAGGTCCACGAACACTTGCAATCGACATACCATGTATGGGAGCAACTGGCACCGCAACGTCGAAACGAACTGTGGGGCTTGGAGCTTGCCAGGAGCGTCGGTAGAAGGCAGAAGGAGATCGAGAAGCTGAAGGAGGCGCAATACGCTATCAAACAGGAAAATGCGAATCTCAAGCTGCAGATCGAACAGCTGAACACTCTACAGCAGCCGAGGGAGTTTAGGATCGTACCGCCCGCGACTTTACCTATAGAGGAAACATTTATGAATTACTTGCTCAACCTAGGTGCCAGCGGTATAAAGGGGGTCGGTGTCACCGTCGAGGAGCGGCACGTGGATCTAAACACGATGGTTGCCCGTGCCATCGAACGCTGGAAGTCTGTCATCGTATCGACCAGAAGCGCCGGGTTGGGCGGTCAGAAATCACTTGATCAGGTCGCAACGATGACAACACCCACGAGTACTACATCTACAGTACCCCCGCCGCCTCAACGTGGAATAGGGACGCAACCGCATCTGCAACAGAGATCTGTAGCCTTACCTCCGGCTCCGGCCACCGCAGAGGAAGAAAACAGCGATGAGGACGCCGACGCCGAGATGGATGAGGGGGATAGCTTCACTCCCATGGCGAACCCACCCACCCAAATACAACCACAGCTCGAGGTGCCACGGGCCAGAGGTCACAACCAACGAGGCACGAATAGTGCAGACGGGCGGTTCACTGCAAATGCGAACAACGGCATGACTAGAGGGCTTGGCGTTCGTCGTTCGATGACGAACGCCAATGCAGCTGCGTCAATGGCTGCTCAGCGGCAGCCTCCACAAGGGCACATAAATAGCGATGAGTATACTGGTGCAAACCAGGGGGTCGTCTGCGGCGACCCTATGTATAGTAAGTAGCTAATATTCTTTTTCCCGTCGTTTCAATCTAGCCCCAATCTGTCGACATTCGTAAAAGGCTTCGTGCTTAAAACCATTCATTATGCTCCAGACCCGCTTTGACAAGTCTACGAGGCATATTCAGACATACACGAACTAACAGTGTATAGTGGATTAATAGATAATTAGAGCGATCATTCGGAAGGGCGTTCAAAAAGGGATAGACAAAAAACAACAACATTGTCGTGAAAGCATATCAAAAGTGGTACATTAAAAAGGCATCTTTGGAGGATGGATCCGTCCGCTCTCTCCGCAGCGGGTCGCGGATTGTGTGCATTAGACTCGGGATCTGGACACGGCTCTACTCTATAAGAATTTATTGGGTTTATCTACTAGATATGGCGGATTTGGGTCTCGCCTTGTACTTGTTGGGTTAGTATATATACATGTATTGGTTTTGTGGATTTGTGTGTTTAGATAGAGATTTTGCGGTCGTCGTTGATACAAGACCGGTATAGGTGCGAGTCACCCACATGTATTGTAGGTAGATATGATTTATATCTAATACACACCTACGTACATACTATTGGTTGTTGGAAGTGATTAGGTGCTGAGCATTCTGTTTGCTAGCTATGTGCGAAAACGATTTCTGATTGGCGTATCGTATCGAGATGAATGCGGCGCTTGGACAAAGTGTTGAAGTTCTGTCCAAAATTCTGAGATCGAGTCCCTAGTTCTCCATATTCTAATTCCCAAGCTGGAATATTCACACGTGTGGATGATCGTGGCATTGTGCAATTAAGGCAAACTTTGCCGTCTATACCACACCACGGATCACTCTTCTCGCCTTGTAACCTTACTCGTGAATCCCTTTTCTACTTCTATTAGGTAAGTAGCTTGGACTCAAGTCTCGAGAACTGCGCCCGGACGAAGAGAGCGCTTTTTGCTTATCTTAAAGCAGAAATCCTGTCTGACATGTTTTCCCAGAATATTTAGAGCCTTCGAGCTCAAGGGTGACTCTGTTGCATCCCCTGTCCAAAAATTAGTAGTTTGATTATCATAGGCTGCCTGCTCCTTGTTGGCACAGCTGGGATGGGGTTTTGGGCGTATTGATACAGCAGGCAGGTAAGTAGGATACTTCTTGTCTCTATTGGATTCTATTCTTGGTATTTGAATGCGGATGTTCTCTCTGGTGTGTAAGTTTGTCATTTTCACTTTCTTGAAGGGACGGTTGGTGGACAGGGGACACTTATATGTACACACTTTGGTTGACCGGTCTCGTAGATTAGAGTGGTCTTTTCTACCACAGTCCTCTGAGGCGCGGCTAAAAATGCAGTGCATACAGGTATTTTCTACTTACAAGTGGGGCAGAATGCTATTCGTCACAGGGAGAAAAAAAAGCCCCCAATACGAATAGGTACTGTAGTATCTCGTGGTGATATAAACACGCATATCCTCTGAGATGCGGCTAAAAATGCAGTGCAAAACCCCACAATGAACACCGACGTTACATTTGCTGCGGACCTGCGGCGGCTAGTAAAGCTTGACAAGCTTTCAACAAGTATGCAGCACGTCGAATCAAAGTGAGCGGAACTAAGTACCTACCCTCCAAGAACCTGCTAACTTTAATTCGCTAATGTTTTATCTGCCTGAGGCATCTTAATCCAACCCAATTCTCTTCATCTAAGAACGAAGAAAATCCTCTCGACGTAGCAGAGAGTAGGTACATTTAGATAAACTGGTAGGTATTCTACAAACCAGTGTGCCCGTTGTAAATCTGAACAAGATGCCCCAGTGTGAGTTGAAAACTAGGTGTCTCTTCTTTAAGTCTTATACATAAGGCCATATTGGTCGTTAACAACAAGGTCTTCTGATCTGAAAGATGACCATACGTAGGCGATACCTAGTGATCCTATACTGATGGATGATTGCTACCAGAGTCCTCTGAGGCGCGGCTAAAAATGCAGTGAAAGTAGCCGACTTTACAGCCCCAATCTATGTTTAGCTCCCTCGACGTGAAACACCCATATTCCCCTGCGATGCGGCTAAAAATGCAGTGCAAAGGAAGGATTTGTCTCGCTCCTGTTGTTGCATGCAGAAAGCATCCTAGTCCAGTTCGATTTCCTCCAACCGGAAGCGATGGAATAGTACAAACGTGGTATCCAAGCATGCAGGGGAAATGCAGGGGAAGAGAGTAGGTAGATCGCACGTCCCTATAAGTAAGTCCGACCAATATCACGATAAGTTCTCATATATCCATCAAAAAGACACAGGGGACATCACCAAAGATTACCTGCATTATCACATCACGAAATCAAGAAAACAATGTAGATAACCACCTAGTTTGTGAAATGCATTCATCGTATTGTATCTATTTACTTCCAGGTCCCTCCATACAAGAGTGCGCCCATATGTAATAAGGTTGGAACCAACCAACGAAACAAGCCTCAGTCAGGCACCAGAACTAGATATACAGACAACAGGCCCTTCATTCATTTACCCACTTGGGGGGGGACGGGTATTCTCATCTAGGTAGGTAGGTGGGTAGGTAGGAAGGTAAGCAAAAGTGCACCCACCAACCAACCGACCAAGTACATCGTCTATCATACCCATACACGTAATCCCCAAACCATGAATTATCCATATTTGTTTGACGATGCAAGACATCCATCTCATCTCACCAAACAACCCCAAACGCAACGCAGATGCTCCGAGAAAAAACCATACCCATCCAACTCCCGCTCAGACAACCAACCAACCAAGCTTAATAAACGCCTCCCATCATCTCGTTCAGAATATCTCTCGAGACGGGGTTATTCTTCAAAAGCGCTCTGCCGGTGATATGGCCCCTCTTGGGACCACCACCAGGTCCTCCTTGACCCGGTCTCTGGTTCTCTTTCCCGGCAAAGATAGTATTGTTTGCTCTCTTCACAGCCCCGGTGGTGGAAGCGGAAGCTGTCATCTTCTTCGCCTTCACCGGACTTCTTTTCATCGGAGAGGCGCCCTGACTGGCACCCGGCGCGGTGAACTGCGTCGCGCCGTCTTCGAAGAAGTGGGCCTCGAGCGCATCACGCGGCAGATCGTACACCCAGTCGCGATTCTCCATGAGACGGACGAACCTGCTGAGCATTTCCTGCTCTCCGCTGCCCTTCAGCGTGTCGCGGCTGCCGACGACGAGGAGCTTCGTCTTGGCGCGCGTGAACGCCACGTTGATGCGGCGCCAGTCCTTGAGCAGGTCGCCGATGCTGCACGCCTCGTTGCTGCGGACCAGACTGAGGACTACTACCTCTTTGTCCCGGCCCTGGAACCGGTCGGCTGTGTGTAGCTCGATGCTATTCCCGAATCCGCGTAGACCATGCTTAAGCAAGGATAGCTGCGAGCGATAATGCGTCATCACACCGATCTCGTTCGCTGGTACGCCGACGGAGAGGAGGGCGTCGACTATCTGGACTACGATGCGGGCTTCCGTCGGGTTGACGATGCGGCTACCTTTGGCCTCCTCCCGTGGCGAAGGGAGATAGTCCGTATTCACGAAACGAACGCGTGCCTCAGGGTCGAGTAGGTTATGTAGCCAACAATGATCACTGCTCCAATTGGGACAAAACGATCTTGGTGTGTCGGGCCGCATAACGGTGTTGGCATCGTAGTGTTTCTGTCGTAAGTGACTCATATGGGGGATGGCCAATTTCTGATTCCGTAATGCTTCCGTGCCACACTTTAGCCGGCCGTTATAGATGAGAGTGTTACTGAGTGTCATAACGTCCTCACACATACGATATTGGTGCTCGAGGTTGACAACGGAGTCGGGATGTGTGTCGGAGAGCAACTTGAAGAGGCTGATATCGAGTCCTCCCACTCGGGCCTCCTCGTTCTGAACAAGTGGGGGAAGCTGATTATGATCTCCTACCAATACGAAAGTTCGTGCCAGCCGTATTGGTCCTAGGCAGATGGGCAGGGTGATCTGTGACGCCTCGTCTACGATACAGTAGTCGAATGTACGTTCACTGAATACAGGGTGGCTTACCCCCAAACAGGTGGTTGCCACGACTGGGGTGTCGTGCCATGCATGTCGGATATCCTCGAAACTGCTCATCGGCTGGTTCGCCAGGATGGCAAATTCCTGGACCTCGGGGTGAACTTTCGCTGGCGCTCCAAGTCGGAGAATAGGGAACTGCTCCGTCTTTAATTTCAATAAGATGTTGTCCACGGCAGAGTGAGTGTACGATGTAAGAAGCACGCTCTTCCCTTGACCGACAAGTGCGCGGATGATGTGGGCAATCGTCGTTGTCTTGCCTGTTCCGGGCATTCCGAGAACTAGAGCATAATCTTGGGCGCTCATGACTTTCTGAATAGCTCTTCTTTGATCCACGTTAAGACTATCCTGTCCGGCGATCGAATATTGTGTTGCGGTTGTTTTGAATCGAGGTGGAACAAGATCAACCACCAACCGCCTGATTTCTTTCGAACCAAACACGCCGTCAGCCATGACCTGAACTAGATTGTTTCGTACAGTCGCCATGCCATTACTAAACTCGTCCTTATCTAGGCGGTATCGTATAGGAGCAGCTTTGATCTTGCCTTGCGACTGAGCTGGTGTCGCACCTTCCGGAACAACTTCCATGATGCTGGCGAACGTCTGGTTATTACTCTCATCGAATCCAGGGCGTCGAATACGCGCATTATGAAGGCGACGGTCAACAGCAACAGAGATCCTTTGCTTTCGTACGGAAGTGACATAGCCGAGTGCGAGCGCGAAATGGCCTGTCTCATCTGAGA
Source organism: Xylaria scruposa (assembly GCA_022385635.1). Taxonomy (NCBI): domain Eukaryota; kingdom Fungi; phylum Ascomycota; class Sordariomycetes; order Xylariales; family Xylariaceae; genus Xylaria; species Xylaria scruposa. The sequence goes on along the minus strand of MU280191.1, from coordinate 657,551 downwards.
CCACAATTGGTTCTCCTACTGCCAGCTGGGAGTCGAGGAATGAGAAGCCGGGGTTGCCATTCTCTTTGACAAAGCTATAACGATAGCGATTGATCTTCGGACTGTCGCTTTCTTCGAATGCGGAACCTTCTTCAATAATGACATTGGAAAAACAACGACCAACTTTCTCGCGTTCCGTGCTGGCCATAGTCCATAGCTCTCGTCGTAGTTTTTGGCCTTCTTTTTCTTCCTTTGTTAACAGATCTTCCCATTTCAAAAAGAATTCTTGATGAGTCGGGGTCAGGTGTCGGACCACTTCCTCGAATTTCCCCTTGACACCGCTTGTTTCGGCGTCGCCATCATCAGCGAGCTTGTGGTAGATGAAACAGGGCACTTTGGCATAACACTTGTCACAAGTGTTTGCACTTTTCTTCATCGGTGGAAGCTGCACACTTCGTTCCCTCACATAACACGCCAATTGATTGCGTTGCATAATCATATGCCGAAGCTCGTTGCGAATTGTGGGAATACGGTGTGTTTGTGAGGTCTCCATGTAATATAAGATCCCATAAACAATCTCGATATCGTATCGATCCGACAACAAAAGATTATATAGTGCCGTCTGCGCCATATGATTTGGTGTCGCATTTTTGCCGGTTTTTACCTCGAAGGGTACGGTGAGGGTTCGTCTTCGGGTACCTTCTTTCATAGTAACCTGAACCGTTGCATCTATATTACCCTTTAATCCGTACATTGGTGACCACACATGTTCCTCAACATCAAGCAACTTGGTGACGCTCATGTGTGCTTTATCCCCATTTCGGCCCTGAACTATGGCATCAGGCTATCAAGCGGTTAGTGGTAGAAACTCAGACAGGTTATTGAATAGTCACAAGCACTAACCTTCGGGAATGCAGAGACGAATGATTTTGCCCAAGCTCCAAGCTCGGGCATTTTTGACCGAAGATGATCACGAGCATCGTCAATCGCAACTTTGATAGTATACAGATCTTCCACATGCTTCTCGGTGATCTTGCAGATGACTGCGTCCAAGAACTCAGGGGCCCAATTGTTCGCCATCAGCGCTTCTTGGAAAATTTCGTGGAGTAGCGTACCATACACAAGAGGTGGTGTCTTGTCACTGGTTGCCTTCACACGATCTTGGAGGACAGCCCTTCGCATGCATGTGAAACTATCTGCAACAACTGTAGCAGATATCAATTGGTCGGGATGAAGGATTAGAATATTTTGTGAGTTATCTATGACGCATTGGCCGGACGGTTGAAAATCGCCAATGATGTGTACATACGATTTCGGGCTCGCTGACGTTTCTATCCAGTCTTCCCGAAGGTGGACTGTCTTTATCGTCTTTTGTCGGTCGACTTCGACTAATAATACCTGAAATTGTAAGCAGCGGGCGAGCAATGTATTGTCTAGTGCTTACCTTTTCTGGCAATTCCCTTCCGCGGTCATTTGTGTATGTGCTCTGCAAAACCTGGGTCACAAGATAGCGCTGGATTGTCCTAGGCTTTTGAGACGGCTACTATTCATATTAGTAGGTTTATAACATGGCATGGCGGCCACGACTTACGTACAGACGGTACTGATCCATTGGACGGCTTGGCTGATTGTGTGGCAGCTATTTCGGCGGCTTCGAAGTCAAAATCACCACCAAAGTCATCCCCATACATGTCCTCTGTTGTTTCATCAAGGACAGGCTCTTGGGAAACAGGAGCCTGGAATGTGGTTGTACGCTTGCCGGTATTACAAGCAGAATCGATTTGGGACAACAACTCCCCAGCATCATCAAATATATCATCGTCCAGATCGCCAAATTCATCCAACGTTGCATCTGACTCTTCATTGCTCATTTTTGAATTTGCAGCCTGCTTTGGGGTAGGTGTCTGCGGTTGAGGTGCCGGGGCGTTTTTCGCTTGTGGAGGTTTGATATCGACATCCAGGCCGATGAGCATATCGTCGTCGAAGTCGTCATCCCCGTAATCGGATAAATTATCCGCTGCACGGATCTCCTTTGACATATTAACAGCTCCCGGAAATTGATGAAGCGCAGACTTCGAAGGAGAAGATCGCCGCGGGGATCCAGAGAGATGATCGGCAGGATTGTACCGCCGTTTCCGGGGTGATGGCGATTTCAAGACGTTTGGCCGTTGCCGGGCAGCCTTGGATCGATTAAGCTCGCCCGTCACACTTTCTAGCAAGGCACTGACCATGGAGGATTTCGAATTGTGGCTTGGACTCTCCTCAACGGCAACGCTTAAGGCGGGTGCCGTCTCGGATCTTTCTACGCGGCGACGCTTCGGCCAGTTCGTACCGCAGCTAATGGCTCTTCTCAAACCCGCCTCGCCTCGCCCCACGCCTCCTGATTTTGGCTGCGGAGAAGAAGAGACCATGAAGTTGGCCAGAGCTGGGTTGGCTGCTCCCAGGGGGGTATTCGTGGTGGAGCCGCTCAGAGAGAAGCGATCCCAGAGTTCGATGGAGGGGTCTGCACGGGGCGACTTGAGAGCAGCAGACAGCTTCCTGACGTTGACGGCCGGCGTCCTCGATTTGGAGCATGCTGCGGTAGGCGACGACACGGGCGAGGAGCTGCGGGCCCTCTTAGACCCCCGTTTCCGTGGCATGGGCGACACGCCATAGGCGGGTTTATGTCTCGTGTCCCACTCGATCTTCTCCTGTGGGCTGGCGTCTTTGTCTTCCTTTTTGGCATCTGGGTCGCCGATCAGGTCCTGCCAGTCCAGGCGGCTCACGGGTGTGCTCAGGTGCGATGGTGCCGAGGCATCGTGCTTAACAGGGTGGTCGTTCTCGTCGACCAATGCCCGCTTGAGGGGCTCGGCAGCGTCAGGCTCGTCGGCAGGAGGGCAGAAATTAAATGCGTTCAGTTTGTGTTTGGTGGCGTCGGCAACGCGTTCGAGGGGTCGAGACCGGGTGTTCGGCAGACTTATACCAGAATGAGTGTTGGACTTGTGCCAGCGTTGGCGGGTCTTAGAGGAGCCATTCTGTTCAGAGAAGGACTTTTGGAGGGGCATGACGGCGTGCTACTTCTTCTGCTTCCGTACAATTACAATTGGACCATCGAGAAGGGCTAGATATACAACATTTATGGAGGCGTAGATGGCAAATGAAGGCAATGGGAACTTGAAAGGCTAAAAGCAAAAGAAAAGAGAGGTGATTGCCCTTGGTTGGGGCGTGGGCAGCAAACTGTGTAAGTGGCATTATTAAAGTGCGAGTTTGGAATAACGCGATTATACGCGTCGCGACCCCAGATAGACCGCGGCCAACTCTAAAGTCAATAAACGCGCCCAGCCACAGATACTTAGGACCATATGGCTAAGCTACCCGCTCTTGCCCCACTTCACTGCATTACAGCCCGCTTAGATGACCTCACGGGATGGCCCAAGCTCTTTACTCTTCAATTGGCCAAAACGAGCTCATCGTCATATGTCATTAAGCCGTTCGCTCTCACTCACACAACCTACATTGGACAACAATTATCGATATAACTCATATGATGAGAAGAAAATAGAGGAGAACTAGACAACCATGTCATCTGCCGGAGATCCGCGTGACCCGCGTGACCTATTTGGAGAGGGTAACAATGATGATGCCCCTACACATAACCGGCCCTGGCCAGGCATAGACTCCTTCTTACAGGGTCGTTTTGAGCGGAGGTTCCTGGTAGACGGCGATACCATCGACTTCGACCGTGTGCCCGAGCTACAGTTCTGGGCGAAGTGGTTCGGCGTGGCCGACTCCTTCCGCATGCTGACCGTGCTGAAGAGGGTGTCGACACACTCCCATGGTGCTGGCCGCCCCTTGACCGGCGTCGAGGCCACCGCCCTCAGTGAACACGCCGGCCATTCCATCCGATACTTTGCCTGGGCCCAGCCCCTAGCATGGGGCTTTGCCGCCGCCGCCACCGCCGCCGGGAGGGGCACCTTCAAGTTTCCCCTCTACCAGCCTAAGTGGATAAGGTTTAGTCCCTACCATTTTCCTACCAAAAGAATCCCTTTTCTGAAAGGCACTATGGCGGCTGGTATGTGGCATACCTTACGCTTTTTGGCCTATCTACCTATTACTTGGATCCCAACAGCCATCATATTCAGCTCTATATCCGACAACTCCTTTGGGGCGCATGTGATGAGAGATCAGCGCCTTGCTCCCTTGGTGGACGAAATCCGTCAAAACGTCAGACGTGGGGTCGAGCAACAAATGCTAAGACGTCGGGCAGGCGCCTCAAATCCTGCCAGGGCCGGTTCTGTCCAGAATAAGCAGCAAGCAGGTGACGGAGCGCATCAAGGCGGTCAAACGACTCAAGAGTATGGGGACCCTAACTATGCTACTCAGTCAAGCACTGCTTTCGAAAGGCCGAGCTCTGCCACGGAATCCCCCCAAACTGCGTACCCAAGTCGGCCTCAAAGCACTTCTACACAACCAGCGCCTTATAGAACACGAGAGAACACCTCGCCGGGCCTTGGTTCACGGCGCGAGAATGAAGACTCTGATTTATTTGAGGATGACGATGCTTCTCCAGTAGCACCGTCGGCCAGAACGCGCGAGGCATCGTCTAGTTCATCCGGTTCCCCTTGGGATCGCATAAGACAACAAGCCAGATCAGGTAACCCCAATTGGGAAGGGGGCGATTCGTCCGGCCAGGAAAAGGGATGGGCACAACTGAGGCAAGACAAAACACAGAACCGAAGGGATTCCAATCCCAAGACGGATGATTATTCTTATTCGAACGATGATGAGGAAAGAGAAAGGCGAAATTACGAGAAAGAGCAGGCTCAGAAGGAGTTCGATGCTCTAGTCGAAGCAGAAAGAAATGGTGAGGCGAGCAGTAGCGCCAGTCGCGGCCGGCGACGATGAGGACGACTATATGGTGGGTGCGAAGGGGGAGGAACGTCTCCTAGGGTCTAATGCGTGTACAATATGTAAAATGGTATTGCCCAATCTCGGGGTTCTGTGAGTGACCTCTCTATTTAGGATTCGGCCGTCTATGGCGGTCACAGTTTGGGAATCATATTACATTACTAAGTAAGATTCTGTGTAAGAATATCAAATCCAACATGATGGAAAAGAAGACAAATATACAAAGAAGGCCCAAGTCAAGTTTCACCTTTCCCATATTCGTTCGCTTCACGACTCCTTCGCCCATTGTTTCCCACTCCACAGATTTCCCGTCGTCCACAGCCAGTAATCACGCCCCTTGATCAACCACACGAGAAAACTGGGGAATTTCATGCCCATGGCGGCACCGACCCCCTTGCTCTTGCCGATGGGCACGAGCTGCGTCTCGCGGGTATCCTCCTTGAACTGGCGATCCGCGCCCGCAGCCTGCGCCGACTGACCGGCCGCCAGCAGCAGGTCACGTCTGATGTTGGCGCCCAGCACGGGCACCGCGGAGAAGATGTTATGGACAGCCGGACGGGCGGCCGACGACGCGTCGCCGATCGCATAGACCCTGTCCCCGGCCCCGACAACACGCAACGTCGAGGCATTCGTATCCACCCGCCCATCGGGACATCGCAGGGCGTCCGAGACGAATTTCGTGTTGGGGATGGCGCCTGTAGCAGGAATGTACAGATCGGCCTGCAGCGTCTCTCCGTTATCCAGAGTCAGCGTCGTGTTCGCCGCTACATCCTCCGTACCAGCCGCGGCCGGGACAACCGTCGCCACGCGCGCCTTGTGCACAATGCGCACGCCGACCTTCGCCAGGTAGGTCTCGGCCTTCTGCGCAATGTCTGACCGCAGATACGGCAGGATCCGCGGACCGCCGCTGAGAAGAGTGATTTGGACTTTGGGATCGGACAGCGCCGAGCTCGTCCAGCCCGCCCGCCCGTTCAGGTACTCGCCCAGTTCGCCCGCCACCTCGACGCCGGATGCACCACCGCCCGCGACCACGATGTGTTTGGCTTGCGGGAGTGCCTTGCGAAACGCGGCCCAGGTAGACTTCAGAGCCCTCTCGTCGCCCGTGAGCCCAAGGAGCGGCGAGATCGTAGAAGCGCCGGTGGCGATGACCAATGCATGGTATGAGATCTCCAAGCCGTCGCCTTTGGTCAGAAGAACCGAGACGATACGACTCTCGTGGTCCAGAGCCGTTGCCGTCCCCTGCTCGAACACGAAGCTGCCGGCGGGGTATTGCGCGAAGCTTCTCGGTATGCTCACGAAGAGCTTGTCCTGTGCGAACATGTCATCCGAGATAAGGGCGCGCGGCGCGGCTGGCCGGCACCAGGCCTCCGCGGAGGTGCTGACGAGGACCACCTGGTACGACTTTGGGTCGGGGAGTTTCGGGATGGCATGTTTGAGGAGATAGTGGGCCGTCGATACGCCGCCGTAGGAGCCGCCTAGAATGACTATTTTCTTCTTGTCATTTGCGATCGCCATCTTCGAATCCGGTGGGTTTCTTCCAAGATAGTAAATAAGGTATCATCAACCAACCACGATGTGTATAGAATCAGTGATTTCACGACAATGCCCGCAACTAACAGTTCAATTTGATTTTATAAGCAAAACTCGGATCGCAATTCGTCTCTTATTATACAACCTCGATATATTCAAGTCTCTTCCTACGGACCTACACGGGCGGACCAGCTCCTGAAATCCTCATCTCGGGCTATCCATCCAATATGCGCATCGGCCGAAGTTACGGACGAACAATCCGCAATCAAAGCCGATCACACCATGCTTATATGATGCCTTAATCAGCTTTCCCCTGAATAGAGTTCTCGCACTACACTTATTATGTGTAAGTTTAGTATGAGTGTCGATTTGTTCGCGATACGCACATACACAAAAGGTTGGACCAACTCATCGATCATTGGGAGAGATATTTAGATGCCAAGGATTATTAATGCAGGGCTATTCGCTTGGTATGCCGAGGCGCTGCCGGTCAACTCAATGCTTTCGCGTCGAGTATATATTAAAAACACCAAAAATCATGTTACTTTGTTGGTCAAGAACATCTTCTCTTAAACAATCAGATCCGTCTTTGCCTTACCTTAGGTTGGCCAGGTATAAAGGCCTGTCCATTAGGCTCGTCACAATGCTCGAGCGGCTCTCGCTTGACGCTTAGCGATACCGGCGCAATATGGACGAAGATCCATGCCACAATCATGATCGATTTCCCCTTCTCTTCCAAGATGTTTGCGATGAAGTGTCCTCTTTCCCATCGCCGTTAGGGCCTAACGCCGCCAAGTTGTACACGGACAGCTCTGTACTACACGTAACTCAAGCACATCTCCGCTGCGGCATATGTAGTCGGCCAACTTGGTCTGGGGCCCGCCCGCTCGCGGCTAGAGTTGCTGGATCGCAGGAAGGCGGTGGCCGTCCGTCTGTAATAATAATGTCGCACTAGGCTAAAAGTCGTATGCGCACAATCATGTACAGTACCTGTCCGTGGATACGGAACGAATCCCAGTGGTCATCCCAGACGTATGGTTCCCCGAGACACGGCACACGACATCAAACGACGACGTCGACGACGACCAAACAAAATGATCTATCACATTCGGAGGCGCCCAATGGATGACAAAATTCCTGAGGGAGAAAATGATGAGAAGAAGCTTCTTGTTTTCGGTCGCCTGCATCAGCGCCGAGACCCTTCCACCCCGCGATTCATCGAACGGCAGATGGTACCTACTACGTTTCTATATTGTGTAGTACTTACGCCTGGGCTGGACAGCTTACACAACTTACACTGCCCTTCACTTGCGCGCGGGGAAAACCGGTTGTCCCGTGGGGGGTCCCATCTGCATGGCAGCTTCAGCGAAGCTACACCGTAAGGAGATAGCGTGCGTTCTCCTAGACACGCGATGCGGTCCTGTGCGGGGCGGTGACGGGTCCAGATAGAATCTGCTATATCCCTGTAATTCCCCAGTCCAGGGAGAAGGTGGCATGTCCAATGACGGAGATAGGATGACATAATGGGAGTGCAGGGTCCTGGATCCTTTGCTGGGTCCCAATGTACGGGCCGAACAATGTCTCGCACTATCTCACTTAGACTGACTGATATGCATACAGGCTGATATGGTGACAAAGAATCACGACTATCATTTCGTAACCCAACACAAATATATCGCGTTACATAGTCGAATACTATGTAGATAGAGTTCGGGCCAGGGTTCGGGTTCATGAGAACCTGAAACCATGACATATATGGTAAGTCCATTCACACCACTATTTAGCCAACACACATGCTGCAAGCTATGGTAATAAGTCTTCTTCATATTATTTCAGGATTATGTCATGTCTCACCACTAAGAGACAGTCTCGGAAATTCCAACGTCTTTCCATCGTAGACCCACTCTATCTATCTATCTGTCTAGTGTATAACGATCTCTGGAACGGCTTCTTCACCATGTAACCTAATCAAAGATATCGCTATCTATCACGGGCGGGTTTCCTGTAACATACAGGCCGTACACTGGAGCCACAGAGAGCCGTCCGGTTGCGCCCGACTTTCACAAGCTGATTTGAGTGCGCGCGCAAGCCAGAGCTCGAGCAGCGTCACAATGATTGGTAAAAGGTTTGTCTCTAAAGGCCAAACTGTCTGATATAGTACCGACCTGACCCCTGCATGACTCGGCAAGACTGGGCCCATTACGTTAAATATTTCCCAGCCTAGCCAGATTCCGGCGGGGAGGCTTTTCTATTTGGTAATAGCAGCGCAACCCAGTCAGCTTGTCGCCTGAGAATTGCAGCAGATTGGCTCGCAGCCCGACGTATAGGGTACGCTGCTGTGACCTGCCCCCCTCGTCTAAGTGTAGGGAAAGGAAAGCCTGTCGGGGCCATATTGCTCTTCCACACGAATGAGCCGACGAACCGCGTGGTTTTTATGCTCCCCAAGGTCGACCACAGCGCCCAGCGACTCCGGCCGCTCGGTCAGTTTTGGCTTCCGACTCGCAGCTCGAACCAAGTCTCTCCGACGTACTCCAAACCTTGGTGAGCCTCCCGAAAGGCAATGCCTGTGAAACCTGCGAAAATAGTACAGGGCTAGTCGCCCTAGACGGCAGTGGTCGCGTTAATCAGTCTTAGCATTATCAGACAGATTTCACTAACCTAGCCAGCATGTGTCTCTTTTTCATTATGAGTAGGTATTACAATTCGCATCTTGTCATGCCTGGAAAGATAAGATGACCACCTACCTACCGACGTTATCAATAGCTCTGTAGTAATTCGTGCGGTTGGACCGTTGGCTTGCTGCAGGAGACGTGCCGTCGGTCGTCAACTTTTCAGATTCTGTCATTTTTTGGTCCTGGAAATCCAATAAACATCCTCAGATGCCCTCACCTGCAGTCATAGCCAAGAGCTCTGGTAGTATAGCGGTAAAAGACATCTGCTCCCTGAGCCCCTCCTCTCGCCGTGTCCGTTTGCGTGAAAGGGTCTTTTTGAGACATATTACCAACCAAGTTCTCCCTTATCTGGTACTATTGTTGTCTGACCATCTCTTGAACTGCCGTCGTGCCGCATAGAAGCAGCTAAGAGACCCCTATCACGGAAGCAAGCTTTGGACTCCCTTACTTCCACGCGCTTAGTAGTTACTTCCGATCTGACCCCCGTTACCCTGGACTATAGATCTTATATTCTTCCTATTGCTTTGGTAGTTTTCTTTTTCCTACCCAAACCGCTCATCCTCACTCAACACGCCCGTTGGATTTGCAGCCTCAATGACGAAGACGAGCCTAGCTTATCTAGTTTTAGCCTCCGTTATCACCTAAAACATTCAGATCAGCCTCACGACATACAATTTGCGATATTGGTACTGGTACCCAGACTACATTGGGGTTTAGTGCCGAACCAGTCAATCTGCAGCCGTGGCTGCGGACGTACCAAAACATCCAGGGTGCCTGCAGAGAACCTCAGTCAGGCGAGACCGTATACCGACCACAAATTACAAGGACCCCCAAAAATATACCGTCATCAACGTCACGCGCGCGCCCGTTTTGGTGTTCTACACGAATCATCGGCGCCTTATCAATACTTACAGAAACCGTGGGGTCTACGATCTGCTTTCTGCTGGCCACTCAGCTGTTTGCCATCCTAGAGAATCTTATCAACCAAACTAGCCGTTCATTGAGGGTTCCGGAATTGACTAGATCGGCATATTCTCTATAATCCATAGCCTCAATCAACAGAGGTGGTGGATCAGGTGATCTGCAATTTCTTCGTGGTTTACATAGTTATTCCACAGGGTTGGCCGCGCCTATAGCAGCACCGTAAGCAAGTCGAACCCTATACATTATACAATCGTATATATCCTTATCGGGTTCTCAGCAAACAATCCGACTGGGCCTCGGGGAACGGCCTCTCCCACCCACAACTTCGCCTATCGACGGCTAGGAACGACAGACAGTTTTATCTCATGATTATTGAGTTCTCGCCGCGAGCCATGTCTAATCCAGGCACCGTCCATAGGACGGCTCCCATTGCTATTGCCCCCAAAACTACACATCAAACCCCTGGTCTGCCGTATCGCCATGGCCATGATAATAGAGACGACGCATATATGAGTAGTATGGCCGGCAACGACTCGGCAGACTCGGATTCGGCCCTGAGCGGGACAGTGACACCGTGTGAGGCCTGCGCCCTGCGCGGGTTCAAGTGCGTCGTAGGCGACGAGGAGGAGAAGTGTATGTCATGCCAGGCCCGGGGTGTCGAGTGCTCTTTATGCTCGAGCCCACCGGCTCGAAAAAGAAAGTTGGGGCGTGACCTCGCCGATGAGAGCAACGGCCACAGAGGGTAAGGATTTCACCGAGTTTTCCCTATTTGACCCCCATGCCCTGCCAAATGCGTGCATTATCAATTGCCTTGCCGCTGCTGCGCCCTCCCTCGTCTGTATGTACCGTATCGTACCAAGAGACATGATTTGCTAACACGCCATTGGCTGGCTTCCCAGCTCACCCGGTCGGTCAGATAACAGACGTCTGCGGCAACATGCGCCCAGTTTGTCCAGCACGGCCGCGAGTAATTCCTTGATTGAAGAAATGGCCAACTTTGGAGGACCAACTCTCCTCAAGCGCACGCTCGGCCTTCAGAAGGACCGTTATAGCCAGTACATCGGCCCGACGACGGACTTCGAGCCCTCGTTGATTAATCTATCGCCGTTCGACCCACAGGACGAGAGCCTCCTCGCCCGAGGGACCCTCCGGAAAGTGAGTGACCACGACACGTTCTTGATGTTGCCGGACGCCACGACACCTGGACATGACCATCAATTCGACGATGTGGACGAGATCGAGAGGATCGTCGCCCCTCACGGCCGGAGGCTGATTGACCTCTACTTCGAAGTCGTCCATCCCGGCTTTCCCATCATTCAGAAGAACGTCTTTTACGAGAAATACGAGAGGGATTGCCACGAGTTCTCACCACCCGTCCTAGCCGCCGTCTACATTCTCGCCATCAACTGGTGGGACCACTCGGAGGAGCTGTCGAGGTGCCAGCGCCCCAATGTCCGCGGGTTAGAACGACTGATACGGTCGTCGCTCGCTGATGCCATGTGGCGACCCAAGCTCTCCACAGTCCAGGCCGGGCTCCTGCTCTCACAGCGGCCCGAAGGCGACCAGTGGGCACCAACCGCTCAGCTGGTGGCCACCGCCCAAGAACTCGGCCTTCACCTAGACTGCACACATTGGAAGATCCCGCCCTGGGAAAAGGGCCTCCGAAAGAGATTGGCCTGGGCCCTCTACATGCAAGACAAGTGGGGAGCACTGGTCCACGGACGGCCATCTCATATCTTCAGCTCCAATTGGATCGTGCAACCTCTCGCTCCCAACGACTTCTCCGAGGCCGACTGTGACGAGGACGACATAGAGGGCAAAGAGGAGATCGAGCGTGGTCGGACACTTTTCGTGCAGATGGTGTACCTGTCCCAAGTGCTGGCCGAGATCCTCGAGACATTCTACACACTCCAGGCCATGCAGAACGTGACGGCCGCCGGACCCCAGGGAACTCACCTCGTTCTCTCGCTGGCCAAACCCATCCAGCTCAAACTGAAGGAATGGTACGCAGCGTTGCCGGCGACCATTCGTATGGACTCTTCTTTCCTCGGCAGTCCCATCGCGACCAGCCGCCTATCCAGCATCGGATACCTCCACCTCGCCTATTTCGCGACCGAGATCACCCTCCACCGCCGCATCATCCGGGCGCTAGCCTCCGACTCTCAAGCCATCGACCCGTATCTCGAGCACATCTGTCGCAGCGCCGCCAAGGCCCGTCTGATCTCCGCCATGGACTTCGTCAACCGCCTCACCCCGCTGCACCTCCGCGCGTTCTGGTACTTCGCCTCCAAGACCAACTTCGCCCTCATCGGCACCTTCGGCTCCCTGCTCTGGGCCACGTCCCCCGGCCGCGAGGAGGCCGAGTGGTACCGCCGGCGGCTGGGCGAGTACCGCTGGACGCTGAGCGTGAGCAGCAAGCCCGGCGAGAGCCACCGCCTCACCGAGTTCGCCATGGGCATGCTCGACATCTCCACCGGCCTGCTCAAGAAGCTCCCCGAGAAGCCCGAGCTGAGCCGCACGGGGAGCGCCGTCGACTTCAACCCGGGCCGGCGGCACAGCCTCCTCTCCATGGGCATGAGCAGCCTCGCGGGCGAGTCCTTCAGCGGCATCAATAGTGCGGACATCAGCGCCGCCCAGAGCCCCGGGAGCCCGATCGACAGCAGCGAGGACGAGGAATATGAGTATGACAACTTCTCGCCTACTGCCGGGATGGCCTCGATGCGCGATTGATTGAAGGGAGCTATATCGTAAGATTTCCTTCTTTCTCTGTTTTTGGTTTTTTGTATGCGTGTTGTTGTTTCTCTGGATGGGTTACAACTGGAAAGAAAGGGACTGGGTAATTTGATGATGGAACGAAATTGCGACGCGATCACGCCATTACCGCGACATTATGCAAGCAAATTGCACAATCATATAAGATGACGAACGTGCACGAGATGATGGTTTCTTTTTTTATGACGGACTACTACTACTACACTACTGCATACTTCCTTTTTATTTTGATGTATGGAGTCTTTACGATCCACCAACCCCGCCGTCTTATTTTTTTCTTTCTTCACGGAAAACGGATACCCCCTTTTAGAGTGTGTGTGTCTGGCGTCATGCTTCATGCTGGGTCATATTGACATTTTTTTTCTCATCTATCCATCATGAACGGACAATTCACACAGGTTGATCATGATTTGAATACCTACTTATCATAAAAAAATAGACTAATAGCAAGCTTCTAGGCAATTGCTATATTTAATTCTCGCTTTTCTCACTCCGTGTCTTATAAGAACGTTCGTTATGTTGCTGGAACTTCGTCCCACGCTTCTGCGAAATTTCAAATTCTTTTGATACTGCACTCTAGGGTCATTGATCTAGCTGAGTACTTATTAGTTTGCTCGTTGAAGACGGCGGTATAGTAGAGTTGTTGCTATCATGATACTTATGAACGGACACAGATATGAAATTTCCAAACGACATCAAGCCGTGACACACTATCAGCGACAAGAAACCAACTGAGTTCTCTACTGGCTAAGTCCATATGAATGAACCAATTGTAAGTGGCAATGTATTTGTACCTATATACAAGAAGATAACATGAAGGCAGTCGCTAATAAAAATGCCAATTGACCGGCCATATGAACAAGGCCAGATAGTCAAAACCATATATACATATCCAAAGCTTCAGACGACTACCATATATATACGTATCCAGAACGACATTCCAATATACAAGTCGCGAGACGACTTAAACCAGATCAGGTCAATTAGATCAAGTTATCAATGACGCAAACATTCGAGCAAGCGCCGGGGGCCTGCTGCGAGGTGCTGTTGTATGTGAGATCGAGCCACTGGACCTGCATCTCGGCCTCGCCGCCGGGGGCCATGACGCCGCTCCAGACGCCGCCGTCGCTCCAGACGTTCATGATGACGCTGAGCGGCGCGGTCGGGGTCTGGAACTGGATGGACGCGACCTTCTTCCCGTCGACGTACCAGTCGCTCGAGCCGGGGGTCCAGTCGTACCGGTGCTCCTGCCACTCGGTCCACGGACCCGACAGGGCCACGACGCGCGTCGCCTCGGGCTGCTCCTCGCCGTTCACGGTGCCGGGCTGGTTCGTGTACTGCACCTGGTTCAGCGCTGTCTGTGTCCGGAACTCAATGTCCGCCTCCCTATTTTGAGATCGACGTGTTAGAAATTAATTTCGGGCGAGTGATGATCATTTCACATATTATAGGTTTCAGGTCAGGGGAGAACAAAATTTTTCTCTGCCAACAGCAGGGAATAGTACGTACTGGACGCTAGGGTTTGCCGTGTAAGTGAACAGGGCCGTCACGGCCCCAGAAGCGCCGCGCGATCGCGCCAGCATCCGCATCGTCAGGAAATGGTAATCGGCCGTCGCGGACTCGACCTCGGCCGTGGACTGATAGTCAGACTGGCGCACCGTGCGGAGCGTGAGATGGCTCGATCCCTGCTCGCCGTCCTGGGCCGGCGCGATGAAGACGTTGTTGAGCGAGTTCTGACGGGCCACGCCCTCTCCGGGCGTGCTCCAGCTCTGCGTCCGCCAGGTGTTCGTCCACTCGGCCGTCGAGAAGTACGGGTGCGTGGCGCCCGCCGCGCCGTCCGCGCCGCTCCCTGCGATGGGCGCCGGCGTCGACGGGTTCGCGATGTTGCGGAAGTCGAAGAATCTCCGGTTCACGAAGTGAGCGGTCGAGTCCGCCGCCGCCTTGTAGCAGTTGCAGTCCGCTGCTGCTGCTTCTTCCAGGGGCCGGCCCTGAGCGAGAGTTGCTGCTAATGATAGCGCCGTGGCGGAAACTAGAGCCCGGAGTGAGGTCATGGTCTTGTCTTCTTCTTCTTCAACGGACGGCGAGTATCTAAGAAAGGAAGGAGTAAAACGTGTGAAGAACTAATGAATTTTTTTTGTTTCCAATTTTCAGTTACCTCAACAGCCAATCTATGGCACCGCTCTAAATGTCTATAACCTAAACATTTGTAGAAGAAACCATGATTATAAGTATATATATATCTTGTTTTATCCACGTGAAGACTTCCAGATTCCTTCCTATTTGGGGTGAAACAGCAGACCCTCACAGCTCAAAATAGCAGGTAATTCTGACCAGGGGCGAGCTATAGCTCACCTCACCCTCTCAAATCATGCGAAACATACTATTTTCCCTAGACTAGTGGGTATCAAGTGGGGTGTAAGGTGCGCACATGGCAGTTCAGTCCTCTTAATAACTCGTAAGCAAGCCATAGATTGGGCTGCTCCCTCAACGAGGACCAGGTAGTATAGCTCAAGAATTGTCAACCTGGGTTGTCGAGGCCAATACCTGATCATTTGTCTTGGATTCATGTATGACTAAGACCAGTTGATTGGTATATTGACCCTTTGATTAGAAGAAGCGGGTTTCAAGATTCTAGTGGCGGTATTAGTTACGACCCGTCTATTGTTCGGTCGTGGGCTCCGAGGAGTATACGTCCGGGGAGCACTCGGACTATGCGCTGCGGCTCCTCCTTCTCGGCGAAAATCAAAGTACCTACCTATTATATCTAGAACCCGGGGCATAGGAACGGTCCTGGGTGGGGGTCATCAATACTAGTCCACATAGTACGCCTTTTCATCTGACCATCTCCCGAGAAATATGGAGCTCAACCGGCATATTTACGGCTGTATCGTTCATCTTAACTTTCGGCTTGGGGAAATTGATCGACGTATACAGTACATACGAGCCACCGTTGTCGAGGTCCTTAACCTAGATTAGTAAAAAGATGATGCATGTTATGGAATCTGGTATGATGTTGTGCTACGGAACACATTGGCCAGCCGCAGATATGCGATCTCAAGTGGTTGGTTCGTTATTCGCGCTTGTAATAAATGACATTCTAATAGGTAGTACCGACAACCCGGGACCGAGTATTTGGTAGAGAGCATGTGACAAGTAACCCTAGTAGCCCCTGACGACCAACGTTGCGCTTTGTTTGTATAACGTTACTCCGACGCACAGACGAATAGAAAGTTGGCGATTTCCCTCAAGATAAGCCACAATGTTTCGATAATTCAGACTGGGAGCGCATCCTGATCCAGATTGTGGCCGATAATGGTTGACAAAAATAGGGATGATATATCGGGTGACCTCGTGCGCTGTATCAAAATTGAATACCTGCGATAGGCGGGTGGACCAATATAAAGATTTGACATTCTGCTAAATTATTGATAGATGGCTTGCTACATCGCGTGACATCTCGTTCCGCTTCATCTCATCTTTACCTTACATGATACCGCCCAGCTTGGCTCCTCAATATCATTTTCACAGACATCGGAAACATATAAACCACGTCGCACAGTCTGACGGAGGGACAAATGTCTGACTACTCCTCCACGAGGTATATCTCCGTCTGACGTCGGCGTTGTGATAGGTAAAAAATGATCGATTCCAAAACCAAGTGGCGGTATTATGCGACTACTGACTCCTCCCTCCCTCCCTCAGTCTCACGGGCATAGCTCGCGGTTGGGATTGGATATTGGTTTCTGCAACAGTAATATGTGTATATACAGTAAAACAGCTTGCCACATCCAAGGGTTTGGATACTACCCTCGTGATATTAAAACATTATTAATTGATTAGGGGCGAACTTGGTTTAGATAAAACATAATTGCAGATTCAAACCTGATACTCAGGAAGCGAGAGATAGTACTCCAAACTATCGACATGTCGGCAGGTAGGTAGGTAGGTAGGTAGGTAGGTTACTACACAACACCATCAAAATCCAATATCTTCATTGCAAGCCGATCTATTTGGGCACCTACCGATACGGACCAGCCCCCTTCCAACAGATTTCTAAACAGCCCTTGAGAAAATTCCCCCGAACAAGATTATGGGTAATAGACGTTGGGGCGAGCTTCGTGCCATCAAGAATGGGCAGAAGAGTGCTCGGTATAGAGTACCAGGTGATGTCGTTTTTAATACCTAGGGCGAGAGACGAAGGAAACAACGCAACAACCGCAAGCTACTATAAGGATCGAAGTAACAGCCGACACCACAGACGAGATAGACGCTCACAGGAAAGAAACTGGTGTACATAGAGCGCTGCTGCAGCGTTTATGACCTCACTGAACCTATCATCATTTGCTTAATCGCAGTTTTTCCCATCTACTTGAAAGAACGAGCTCATAGAACGAATGGTATTTCCTACTCCTACGTAGGTAGAAAGCAAGACGTGTGTATGTACTACAGATAAATATATGATAGGATACTCCTACTAGACCACTCAAGTTACCATATAATACTGGCAGCCTTCTCTCTCTCTCTCTCTCTACATAAATATATATATAGCACATCCAACGTCGTTATCAAGTAGAACCTTGAAGCATATAGAGATGACTTGAACCATGCTAAGCAAAACACTCTCAAGCCACGACGTACTCAAGCAAGTACCAACTACCCCTTATTCAAAGTAAGGCAAGGTAATAAACTCTGCTCTATAAGTCTAGATCCCCTAATCAACACACGAAGCACGATGTAGGGGTAAATACGGGGTACCGGCAGCGACGTCGATAATGACACACTATATAAATATGTAGCTCTCTATTGGCTACATGCGACAGCTCTCAACACAGCTAAACATACTAGAGCGCAATGCTAATTAATTCTCATTCATTAGGTGGATGTATGCTAGTTGGGTTAGGTATATGATATGATAAAGCAGCGCTGCCTAGGACCCAAGAGTCCAAAATGTAAATGTGTCGTGGGAAACCATACGCCATACGCGCATTAATATCCTTGTTGTGTGTGTATGTCCTCACTCTACAATAGATGGAGCATGCTCCACCGCCTTAATAAAGGCCTTCTTATCCGTGTGTAGTTATAGTTGTGTGTGTGTGTGTGTGTGTGTGTTAATTAATCCTGTCCCGCGCCCAGATCCGTACCCTTATCCCATAGATTACGCAAAAGCGCCGCAAGGCCATCATCATTCCCATCCACCAAACTCGATCCGCTCATGCGATCCCGAAGCCCGTCCTCATAGCTCGATCTGGCCCCCGTCGTTCGTATCGAGGTCGACCGTCGTGGCGTCGTGGGTCGAGATCGCGCAAGTTGCGTCATGCTCTTGCTTGCGCTGAGCCGTCCTGCCCCGTCTAGGTCTAGCGAGGCTCTACCGGGTGTGTTGGTCCCGTTCGTCCCATTCTGTTGCTTGGAGGGGATTCGCTGGTTCTTGTTGGCGCCGGGAAGATGCGATAGGCGCGCGATGGATCGTGCAATGGGATTTTGGTATCGTCTGACGACCAGGTATTCCATTCCCGCGCGCTCGGCAAGCCTGACGATGCGAGGGTCGCGGTGTTCGTAGTCGGTGTTACCGACCAGCGAGCTCGCGCCAACGACACCGACGCCAGGTCCTGCTTGGGCGGGTTCTATGGACGAGCTCGCACGCTGCAGATTGAGCTTCTGCTGGATGCGCGACTGGCTGGCGGGCACGGCCCTACTTCTCAGTGTCTTCGATCGGGGTGCCAGCGCGCTGTCCTCCTCTTCGCTCGCCGAATCCCGGGAAGCCTGATTCAGATTGCTAAGCGACTGCGGCCGGCGGAAGCCCCCCTCATTGCGACGCACTGGCGCATGTGACGGCACGAAGTACGAATCACTCTCCCCGTGCCCCCCTGAGCTGGGCCCGGATCCGTTGATGAAGCGGGACACCAGTTCTTCTTGGCCACTCGCGCCAAGCACACTCATCTTGGGGGTGCCATAGAGACTGGATGGGCCTCGGCTTACCTGGGAGGTGGGTGAACTAGAGGGCGGGGGCACAGAGATGGTCTCGGTAGACATCTGGGGAGGCGCGCCGTGAGAGGGCGTGCGCTGCAATAAGCGAGATGTGATATAGTTATTATGCCGCGCTCTCTGCCGTGTAGGGGAAGAGTCAGAGGGGTCGGGTGGCGAGCCGTCGCTGCTCGGCGAGGGCGGTTTTGCGGGTGAAGGGGCGCCGCTCGCGACGGAGCCGCGCCTGGATAGATACGGGGATGCAGATGCGCTCGCGTCAACCCACTCGTCTTCGTTTGCGTCGTCCTCGTCGCTGCCCAGGTCGAAATGCACCTGGTTCTTTGGGCCCTTGAGCTGCTGGACGTCCTTGTGGGAGGGGGTGCGTTTGATGTTAGCGGCAGACTTGGATCGCTTGGCGATCTCGACGTGGGAGCGGTTGCGCTTAGAGAGTAGGTTCGACTGAGAGGCGGCGTTGTTCTTCTTCAGGCCGTGGACGCCGTGGGTGCCGGTCGAGTGGTGAGAATGAGAATGAGAATGAGAGTGCGAGTGCGAGTGAGAGTGAGAATTGGGGTCGGGTTCGGGGAGGGGGTCGGGAACGACAGCAGTCAGCCGCAGGTCAGACGTGGTGCGACGATGGGTATTGGCAAGCAAAGGGCGCTCGGGTTCAGGCGAAGATGCGCGGCTCCTCAGCTTTGCGGTGGACTGATTCTTGTTATGCAAGGCCTTGGACGAGGGCACGCGGGCGTGGAAGCGACCGGCGCCACCTCCAACGACCCGTTTCTGGTGTTGGTGTTTGGGGCGATGGTGAGCAGCAGCATCGCTGCCATCGCCCGTGGCGCGGCGGGCGTAGGGCGGGCGTTTCGATTGGACGGCGTTGTTGGCCGATGTATCGCTGTCCCTCTCCCTCTCCCTGCTGGTGCTGTCCCCATGTCTCTCCCTTTCCCCAATTCTGTCCCCATCCATGGCTGCTACGTACTGCCGCTGCTACTGTACTGTACTGTACGCTGCTACCTACCCGTTGGAGACAGCGCACGCAACGCAGACAGGCAAAAGGCACAGGCCAGCAGATCGGTAGATAGCAGATAGACAATAATAGTATAATGCACCCCTCCCCCAGCTGGATGTCAACTGTATTGTCTGTCAGCTAGCCTCGGTCGCTCCTCTTCCTTTCTTTCCTCCTTCCTCCCTTCCTCCCGTACCCTTCTTTGTCGCGGCGCCGTTCTAGGAGGACCGTGCTGGGTGGGCGTTATGTTCGACAACACACCGCCAAGCCGCGTGCGTGTGTTTTCCGAGACAAGCGTGCGGGATGTGGTCAGTCCGTGGGCGGTTGATATTCTTTGTTGTGTTTCTTTTTCTGTGAGTGCGAGACGTCGCAATGATATAATTAAGTGCCTGTTACTTCCGATCCGGGGCAGATGGACAAACGGATAGATGGGCGCGAGGTGGTCGATGTAGGCGACTGAGGAGACGAGAATCGACAAGCCGGAGGAGGAACCAATCTAGTGTAAGTGGTTGTTTCAACAGTGTTATTATCTCGGGAGTCTTAGGCAGATACGCGTATCGGAACCATCAATTGGAAAGGGGTCGCAACGGGAGGGACAAATCAACAGAGAATTGCTGCGGCAGGTTATGTTCAGACAGAGAGACAGATAGACAATCGGATCAAACGAATGGATGCCTAGAAGCAAGAAGGCGTGCGTGCGTGTGCGGGTGCGGGTGGAAGGTTGTGCAGGTAACGACGCACAGGAAAGAGGAGAGACTTGAAGAATGGTGATTTATGATATCGTAGATTGAGCACTTAATGCCTGTCTAGAGTGCTGTCTAGAGTCAGTCTAAGGTTACCTAGCGGCAAAGGCAAACCTTAATCCACGATGGGGTGAAGATTGAATGAAGAAACCACGACCGACGACGGACGGGCTTTCGTGCCGCAGGCCAGACCAGAAGCACTTTTGACTATGTACCTAATTAATCCATAATAGTATATCCGTTCAAGGTTCTTGGTATGCAAAGGTACTTCAGCAAATCAAGCCTCAATCCCAATCCGCAATCCGCAATCCCGTCCACAATTTCACGACACGATAACCGAACAAGATACCGCTCCCTACCGAGAATCGGAGATACCGATCCTTTGGTATTGTCGCCCATGCGCACCAACGGAACCCGCACCGTCGTCATAACCTCGCGTGGCCTCGAGAGAAAGGTACCTGCCTAACAGCAGGCAAAGCCAGCACCCGCTTAGGTATTTATGTAAAATATAAAACCGGGGACCATCATGAATTCTTTCCCATTCGCTTGGCCTTTTATCATTCGCATCATTCCCTCGCACCAATCAGGCTTCCTCTAATGACCTGCCCAGCATACCGCCGGCTCTTTTATCGGTAGATCGATCGATTGCTCGGTGGTAACATGGTACAAGAGCATCAACTTCCAATTTCACAAAGAAATGACAACACCGCAATATGGGTTACCCGCGGATATCCGGAGTCCTAGCTGACTTACAGGGGACGAGCCTGAAGGCGAAGAAATTACGACGACCTACACCTGTCTGTGTCTTGACCAATAATACCTACTGCACAATAGGCAGTATAGGTATAGACTTACACAGCATACTAGAAATTCTTCATTAAGCGCAATTACTACAATGATCTATTATTGCATGACATAGTGAGCAACTACCACCAGTCAGATTTGTCGAACCTGCTACCTGTACCACATTATAAAATAAGTTGAGCAGGTGGACTGACACATTGTACCATATCAGGTATCAGAACTCTAGCTACGTCTTGATATGAAGTCGAATGTATATGAAATTACATTTGATAATATCGGCGAGTTCTAATATTTCGAATGGTAAGCTTGATCTCCGTAGATGGCGCTCTCTTTGTCCTGTGGGAAGCTTTATACGATCGGTTGAGGCTGGATGTAAAAATATCTCGAAATTGATACGTCTGTAATTGATTATTCAATGTGTTCAAGTATACCGCACATTGTGGGATATGCGAAACCCTCTTATCTGTAACAATCTGTCCACTGGTGGTCCTGAAACAAACGACAGGTCATTTACCCGAAGAAACACTATCTGCAACTCCTTGAACTCATTGCGGCTTCATCCTAACTACTCAGGCTCAGACAACTTACCATTTCCCCAGTTCACATCCAGCACAGTTGTAGATCCTAGATCAGAATGACAACATCTCCGATAATATGTTGCATCTTCTATATATATATATATATACCTCGGGGATCACGGCTGGCTAGCTTGCTGGCCGGCGAACCACGAACCTCACTTCATCCCAAGCCGGATAATTACAAAAACGACAAGTGTCAACAAGCAAGAAAACCTTCATGGCTAAAGTCTCGTCTAAAAGCGTCCTCGTGGAATTACGCAATGTGTGTCTGGGAAGTTATCATAAATACTTCAGCCTCACGCGGCTTCGAGCCCAGCTAGAAGCTCATCAAAATTCCACACACGTGCTCAACCTCTTTACAGTAGACTCTGTGTTGAATACGGTCAAGTTCCCATCCAATCATGGAGTACTACTATTATCACCTCTGCTTCGGCGGCCTGGTGGCGCTCTGCATCGCCCTGCTCGTCTCCCAACCAACCCGGAAACAGGCTCTGGAACGAGACCCGGACTCTCCCAGACTCGGAGCCCGCGACGACGAACATCCCGAGGCGAGATGGTACAAAGCCTACGTCCTCGCCGCGGCCGCCGACTGGCTACAGGTAAGCAAGCAAGCAGACAAACCATTAACCCTCCCCTCCCCCCCTAAAAACCACTCTCAACATATTATATATATATATACTAACGGAAGATCTAGGGCCCCTACCTCTTCTCCCTCTACAAAGACGAATACAACCTCTCACCAGACGTCATCCTAAACCTCTACATAACAGACTTCATAACAACAGCCCTGAGCGCCTACATCATCGGCGTGCTCGCCGACAAGCACGGGCGCAAGCTCTACAGCATGGTCTACTGCGTGACGTACGCGCTATCCTGCTTCCTGACGGTCGTGCCCATCACGCCCCTCCTGTTCGCGGGCCGCGTGCTCGGCGGGATCAGCTCCAGCATCCTCTTCGCCGTCTTCGACAGCTGGATGGTGACCAACTTCCGCGAGCGCAGGCTCGCCGCCGACGGGTGCGATCTGACCAGGACGTACGCCGCCACCGGCGTGGTGAATTGTCTCGCTGCCATGCTCAGTGGCGTCGTGGGCGAGGTTCTGGTCTGGGCTACGGGCTCGAAGAAGAGCCCGTTTCTGCTGAGTGTTGTTTTGCTTTGGTTGGCGCTTCAGGCTATTTGGTCGCGTTGGGTAAGTAAGCCTATATATATACATATATCGCACTTCTTTGCAGTCATTGCCCTGTCTTGCCTTCTGTTTCGGGGAGTGCTGATCATAACTTACTTTATCTTCCACAGGTCGAAAATTTCGGCGCGGAAGCATCATCATCAACGCGAACTCGCCCATCCGTATGGTCCATCCTGAAGACGCCCCCTATCCTAGCCCTCGCATTCGCATCGACCATGTTCGACGGCTCGATGAACCTCTTCGTCTTCTACTGGATCCCCAAGCTGAACTCTCTCCGCCCGACGGCATCATCGGGAAGCGAGCTTCCCCACGGCGTGATATATTCCAGCTTCATGGCCGTCTCGATGGCGGCGGCGCTCGCCTTCAACATCATCATGGACAAGCAGGTCGTCAAGTACTCGCGGCTGGCAGTCGGCGTCACATCCGTCGCCGCCTTCTGCTTCGCGAGGCTCGCTGGCGCGAAGAACGAGGCGGCCACGTTCTGGCTGTTCTGTCTCCTGCAGGCTTGTGTCGGCATGTTCACGCCCTGCGTTGGGTATCTGAAGGCCAGTTTGATTGATGACGACGCTCGCACTACTGTGTATAGCGTTAGTAAGTAACTTCTTCCTTAACTATGAATGTCCCCCCTGGGTCAAGATTGTGTTTTCCACGTTTCCAAAGCAACTTCGTTGATCACGCTTGAAGATTGCGAGAGCTGACACTGAATCACCGTAGTGCGCATCCCATTTAACATCCTCGTTATCGTGTCGTTGTTAGTAGCGAAAGACAATAGCAATATCGACGGGGTATTCACGACCTGTGCTCTCATGCTCATGGCATCCCTGACAACAATGGGGGCGGCAAGTTTGCGAGGCATGCCCTGAGTAGTATATAGTTCAGACTTTCTTCATATTCGTGATGCTTATTTAACAGATCGTATTATTGACAAGATAACTCACCGTACCCTTGAACATTCCATCTTGCTTCGAACGCAGTATTGAATTCCTCAACCTGACGTAGAACTATTGATAAGAGGCTCGAACAACTTGGGCAACAACTCAGCCGAGTCCCCAACGAATATAAAATCGCCATGTTTCAAATCCCTCGCCGTGCCCAGATTCGTCGTATCCGAATTAACAACGGCAAGCGCAGCCCCCTGCTTCCGTGCCTGCACCACGAAGCCAGCAGCCGGCCATACCTCCGCCGTGGTGCCGACAACGAGCACGAGATCGACCTTCTTCTCGTCGATCCACGCCCTGATCTCCTCGAGCATCTCGCCGTCGAGCTCTTCCTGGAACCGTATGACACCCGGCCGCAGCAAGGTCCCGCACTCGGGACAATGCGGGAGCTCCGAGGCCGGGATCCGCGCGACGGCGCCCTCTCGCGCCGGGTCCAGCACCGGCATGGTCAGCAGGCCGCCTTCGAGATCCTGCGAGGCGGACGCGAGAGCGGGACATAAGGGGTCGTCGAGGTTGTCGCGCTGCACGTATCTGCATTTGGGGTCGTTGCATTTTAGATCGAAGAGCGAGCCGTGGAGCGTGCGCAGCTGCTCTTTCGGATGACCTGCTCGCCGCGCCAATCCTGGAGGAGCCTCACCCATCAGTCTTACAATTTCTGAAATGTGAGCACCTACCTACATAGGTAGGTAGATAGGGGGAGGATCCTTCAAAAGCGACTCCACCATGCGCAGCGCCACTTCCTCCGCCAGTGTTCAACCAACTAACTCACCATCGACATTCTGCGTAAGACACAGGAACTCGGGTCTCTTCTGGGCTAGTTCCGCCAGCGCGCGATGTCCTGAGTTCGGCGCCACCTGGAGAGCCATGTGTCGGCGGTGACAGTAGAAAAGCCAGGCCTCGCCAGGGTCTTTCTCGAATTTGTCCGCCGAGGCGAGTATCGTCGCCTGCTCGTTTGTCCAGAGACCTCCCGGCGTCCGGAACGTGGGCAAGCCGGACGCCACCGAGAGCCCGGCGCCGCAGAGCGCAAGAATGCGGCTGCAGCTTTGCAGTTTGGTGTGGAACTCGGGGATTGACGTGCTTCCTGGTTCTAGAGGCATGGCTACTGCGGGGACGGGGGAAAGTTTGAGGATGAGACGGTCTTCAAGGTTGGAAATCGTAGGCTGACAGAATGTTTCACAAACATAGTTGGCCTTCGGAATAAGACATGATACTTATTATAGACTCGCGGTGTTTCTCTTCCTGCCATGTTTCACTCACCCCGCGTGTCTGTAGGCTGTTCACAAGGCTGCACCAACTACACTGTTGGCCAGGCAATGCGCATTCCTGCTATTTCTCTAAAGAGACAATGATCCAAGAACGCCTTACTCACCATCACCAGAACAGCATTAGAACATGATATAATTTGCTAAATCGCTCTTCATCCTCCTGTTAGCATGCAGATCATGCAACGAGGTAAACGCTCTTTCCCCTCCTTTTAACGCAATTTGGTGGTGGCTGAGCACCTGGTATACGTGTACCGATTGAAGAATGCTTCGTTGTTGGAGTTTTTCCACTTGCAACTAGACACTTTCGCAATAATTTCAGTTCTGGAAGCCATTACCCCGCAGTGTAATGAATAGTGCTATGGTTGGCACAGAAGTCAATAGAGTTAGACATTCAGGATTAGGGGATGTCGGCTTCTAGAACACTTGCGATGAAGTTTCTCGGTATGTCAACCCGGCATTGCTAGGTCGCCTGTCAAGTCATCAGGATAAGGTAGGTCCGCATTTGCGTCGTGGGAATGCACCGATACCCAATTCTACAGTGGCGATTGAGTAATTGCAGTTCTCTCTCATCCTCCTGTCAGAGCAGTGGACCGGGAAAGAACATTTCAACAAAAAGAAGAGAAGAAAGCTCCATCAAATTCGAAAATGTCATCATTCGCAGGCTTAGACATTACGAAGTTAGGTGCTTATATCCAACACGAAGACCCAAAAATAGGTAGCGCGGGTATGGCGGCCACCGGACTAGCCCGGCTCCGGGTATTTCGTGATACGATTTTTTAAGTGTGCGCACTGGGGCGACATGAACACGAACAATTTAAGTCGGGCTCGTGATCTCATCACGTGGGATCCGATATTGACGACGAACTCAACATCGCATGCAAGCGTTGGCGTGACTAAACAACGGCGGTCAGAATGTGGTGAGGAAATGAGACTGTCCTAAATTTTGCTGGTCGCAATCAAATAGTGTGGTTAAGCGGCGCCGATCCAAATGCCGTGTGCCGGCCTTCCAGCAATTGTCCAGTAAATGCCCAAATCATCATTTTCCATGCGATATTTATGATAAAATGTCGAATCGGGCAAGTCGTTTGAGGCGCCAGCATATGCGAAACATCTAAGGCGCAACGTTGGAGGGGCTCGTTTCATCCCACTTGGTCGGTCTCACGAAACGTCCAAAACGGCCAAGCGACGCTGCTGAGTGGTGAAGACTAGGTATTTGCATGATCTACATCTTGCAGGCCAAGCTGTCGTGTCCGGTTTGACAAAACAATTCCCGTTGCCCGGTCTCGACGGTCATGCCATCTTCACCAGTCAGTTCCTATGCCGGCACAGAAGTTGGGAATGTTGTCTGGCGGTCACGGCATACCCACCGTTAGAATGATGCGCGACCGACGACAATGGGGTCTTGGTTGCCTAGTTGCTGGAACAATTCCACTTAACAGCTTGACAGTATTCAGAATGCCATGGTCTCCTGACCGGCATTACATGTAGGTATTATGAGAGAGACCCATATTGGTAGCGCTGCATATAAAATGACCAAAATAGGCAACTTCTTTGTCCAATGAGGGACGCCAAGAAGCGAGGAAATCCAGGGTCCTGAAGCGATCCCAGTCCGTCTTCCCGGTTTGGCGATAGCCCGCCGAATCTTCGCCCGGATTTGGAGACGGGTTGTCTCTTGGCGACCATCTGCTATCGATTGAATGATGAAATTACCCGACTTATTATTTAGTACATAGTATATCAAGAGAGACAACGAAGTAGACGAACTACTCTAGAAGCTGACCCAACATGTCTGATATGACTGAGACCTGTGTGATATCTGAAGTCGAGCGTAAATAACCGTATCCGTATAGGCGAGTGAAATATGTGCCAACTGTCTTTCTTAAATTGCAACGTAGCGTCCAAGCATCTGACGCTGCCACCACGAGTTCATCGGGCCATTAGCAGCGAGTCCCTCGTTGGATAGGAACGAGCCGAGCACGTCCGGGGAGATGGGTTGGACTAAAGGAGAAGGCGAAGGAAGGGCCTTGGCAGGGACATGGCACGTTGCAAGGATCATCACGAAGTTTTATGGAGTTTTATGGAGGCGCTATGAAGGTAGCATGGGCGCAAAAGGGGGGGCGCAGCGGATAGTGCTGAGGATTGGAGAAGGCTGATTGGCCTGAGAGCGCTCGTTTGATCAGCAGCGCCGCAAAATCTTATGCTATCTAATGCTATCTCAGCATGTACTTTAGGGCCGAGGCGACTAATTCTGGCGGGCTAGGCCAATAATGCACTGGCAACGTTTTTTTCGACAGGGCTCGCCAGGGGTAATAATAGGCAATAAGGCGCTAATGTGCCTGGTACCAACAGCAGCTGCGATGCCTAGTGGTGCCGAGTCTGGTTATGGTCATTATGGTCTTACATAGTCCTTGGTATAGTGCTGGGAGCTGAAGAGTTGCTGAGTGTACTAAGCCTACAGTAGACTGACTCGGACCCTCTCTGCGACGCCTGGAAAACACGAGAGGGCTTGGCCGCTTGTGCTGTACTATGCATCACGACATGACATGTGTGAGACGTTGAAATTGTATACTATGTTGTAGTATGAGTCAGGATGTTGGGATGTTGGGACACGAACGAGAGAGAAAAGAATAAAGAACGTCGTTCCTATCTGACAGCCCGGGGTTGCTAGTAAGGCAACCATGCTAGACTCGATGCGGATAAGGCCGGACGGATCTGAACATGGAGAGGACGTGAACAGCGAGACCGACCAACGAGACTGACTGATGATGGATTACAGTACAGGCGAGGAGTGAGCAAGCACGACACTATTACCTGCCCTGTGGTCGCACAACAATCCAAGATTAGGTATGTACATAGCATTAGGTAGCATACCTAGCATAGCACTTATAGCACAGCACAGAACCTATAGCAGCTATTTACAGCCACTTACATAGGGTAGTATAATACCTTCCTCAGTAAGTAACTATCTGGACTTATGGGCGCGTGGGCAGGCAAGACCAAGACAGAGACAAGGTGGGCAGGGGCCGCCCGCCGCAAATTATGGAAACATGCGGCCTAGCCTGGTTCCAGTCAGATGGGTCCTTCGACTGTGGACTGACCCGGAGTGACAGTCAAGAGGTCAGTCAGTCAGTCGACAATAATAAGAGTCAAGGATCCTGCCCTCCTGTTCCCCCTACTCCCTCACCTCCTTCTTTTCGTTCCACATCTTCACCCTCACCTTCGCTTCACTTTTGCTACATCACTCGCTTAAAGTAGCAGAATCGCAAGTCTGTGTCTCTCGCTTATAACCAGACGACAGCCACCTCCCCCAATCGCAATCCATTTTTGGCCTTAATACACACACCATCTTGTAATATCTTGTCTCTCTTGCGCCTATATACAACTGTACACAACAAGCCCCACGTTCTTGCTTTGAGATATAGACGTCATGTTCTCTAAGATTCTGTCCGCCACCGCCGTGGCCCTCGCTGCCACCAATCTGGTCTCTGCTCAGACCTTCACGGCCTGTGACCCCAGGGAAAAGTGTAAGTCGAATTCCAGGAGAGGGGAACGGGAAACAATGTGGTTTAAAATAAATAAGTTATTGGCACAAAAACATGACTGATAAAGCCAATACAGCTTGCCCTGCTGATCCTGCCATCGGCAAGGAGAATACCGTAGTTGTCGACTTCACTAAGGGCGCCAACGACTTCTTCACCGTTGCTGATGGCACCACCCTCAAGTACAGCAGCAAGGGTGCTGCCTTCTCCATGGAGAAGGAGACTGAGGCCCCTACTATCACCAGTACCAAGTACCTCTTCTTCGGCAAGGTCGATGTTCAGGTTATCGCTGCCCCTGGTGCCGGTATTGTGACGAGTGTTGTCCTCCAGTCCGACGACCGTGACGAGATCGACTGGGAGTGGATCGGTAGCGATACTAAGCAGGTCCAGACCAACTACTTCGGTAAGGGTGACGACTCTACCTTCGACCGTGGTGGATTCTCTGCCGTTGCCAACCCTCAGTCTACCGTCCACACCTACACCTTCGAGTGGACAAAGGACTACGTCCACTGGATCATCGACGGCAACCTGGTTCGTGAGCTGAAGTACTCTGATGCCAAGGGTGGTACTCGATTCCCCCAGACTCCTTGCCAGCTCAAGCTTGGTGCTTGGGTTGCTGGTAACTCCAAGGCTCCCGAGGGCACTGTCCAGTGGGCTGGTGGTCTCGCCGACTTCTCCAAGGGTCCTTACACCGCCTACTACCAGAAGGTCACCATCCAGGATTACGCCAACGGTGTCTCCAACGCCAAGCAGTACAAGTGGAAGGACGGCTCCGACGGATCTTACCAGAGCATCAATGTTGAGACCACCGACGGCAAGGACAGCAGCAGCGACGATGAGACCAGCTCCAGCAGCACCGCCAAGGCCACAAGCACCAAGGCCCCTAGCAGCACTAGCTCCGGAGCTAGCGCTACCGGTGTTGTCACCAAGGTTGCCTCATCTACTCTTGCGACTGTCACCGGCACACTCTCGTCTGAGTCCTCTGTCGCCAGCCAGACCAGCGCTGGTGCCACTCCTACCAGCAGCGGAGCCTCTTCCGCCTCCGGCGCCTCGTCCTCGAGCACCCCTCTCCCCACTGGTGCTGCTTTCAAGCCTGCTTTCAGCGGCGCTCTGGTCGGTGCTGGTCTCTTGGCCGCTTTGGCTCTGTAAATAGGACACTTAAGTAATGCCGCTGCTACGACAACGGTCACGCATTATCGAACCGAACTTTCCATTCTGAAGCGGTCCTTTGTGTATCAGCCTGTTGATAGCGTTTCCGCTTGTACAAATAAATGAGAGACCTGAGAACATTGGATGGCATCTATATTTATCCACATATGATCTTCATAATCCACGGTTCCATGACGCCCAGTGGCAACGGTTGGGCTTGATGTCTGGCGGGAGAAACTGGTGCTTTTTGAAAGAAGACAAAGACATGAGTTTGGTCAGCACCCCTTGAGACGTTCATCTGACGATTTGCATGTAAAAAGCTAAAGCGGGGAAATTATTGGGTTCATTGATTTGTTTATTTGCCGAGCAAGGGCAAACATGTTAGGGGTTGGGCGAGAGCGTTTTAGGTGCCTTTTTGCAATTAGAGAAAGATATATCACGCACGTATATAACTTGATACCATTTTCACTCAATCCTGTACCACCAGCATCTCGGTGGGAATGATAGACTCTTTGATACCCCATAAACCCGTTCTGTCTTGGGATAAATCGTTGCGTAAGTGTTGTGTATGTTAGGTAGCATCGTCTACTTTTATTTCTTTCGCTACAAATTGGACATACATAAAGCGGACTTGCTCTCATTCTTTCTCGAAGTCCCATGGTATAACTATCACGACAGAGGTCTCTACCAGCAAAAATATCCTACCACCTTTAACCGCATTGAGATTCTGCCGTGCAGCATTTAAACAAACCCCTGAATCGAGGCCCAGTTGCAACCCAACAATACTATTACTCCCGTACCTAGCCTAGTTATTAACAGTAGTAGTTCTAGCTTCAACTAATTAATCTATTATCAACCCTAGAATTTTTTTTTATCATCGTTTCCTACGAGCCCGCCACGCGCGCGCAGGCCTTAGCCCTGAAACTGTCGACTGGGCTACTGAACGAGGCCTAGAAACCTCAGAGGGTAGCTGACTATAAAGGGGTAAGGGGTGAAGGGTGGCGGTGAGACATGCTTTTGGTAAAGACAATGGTTTCGGAGAAGAGAAGACAGACAGATAGACGGGATGGCTTACTTGACTCACCTCCGTGATTCAGCTCTCAGCTTATCTGTCTCAGCCGTCCATGTTCTACTTCATGCGTGAGCATCACGTGGCGCACGACGGACATTTACGCCGTATTTTCTGGACTAGCCTTTTAGTCATGTTTTGGTCGGACCACACCACGGTAGGCAGGTTTTAATGTCCGCCGGACTTTGGGTGTCGTAGGAATCAATTAAATCAAGATGGCTATGATTTCGGCTTACGCTTGGATGAGACTCTACTTGCTTGCTTATGAGTACACTCATTATCAAGACTCGTCATATCACTGGAACATAGATATTATGTGGCAAAAAGCTTAAGACGATGAGGTGAGGAAAACTTGAATTGCAGTCCAACTGCGATAACTGAGTCCTACCGTGGTAATCGATGTGATTCGTCTTACGCCCTCATCAGAGTCCGATTCTCAGCTAAGATTACATGTCTCTCTCCCATCCACCAATACTTGAACAGTAGCTGCAAGACGCCACCAACTCACATCAATGAATGTATCACACCACATCCCCGGCGGCTCCCGACTGAAAATCTCGTGTGATTGAATACCTAGTTAAATGAACATCCGGTCCGATTAATAGGAGAATGTGATGTTAATGCAACTTGTTATTCCATGATTATGCAGGTCTTATGCGCAGTACACCAACATACATAACAAGTGAGCGCTGTGCCTCAGGGGCTGTTGAAAAACTTGATTTTACTGGACAATACCATACACCCCCTATACAGGCTAGCAAGAACCTTCCTGTACGCGTATCCACGATGACTGAAGAGGTAGTAGAAGGTCGCACAGGCGCCAGCCGCCATTTCATCTTGACCAGCCCACTTACCACTAAATAGCTGCAAGCAGCGTACAGTGATCGAAATAAGCGGCTGGGGGCGGCGCTTCTGTCCTTTGATAAATTCCATCTATACAAAGGCACGCTGTCAGACCCTACTCTACCTTTTAAGTTTCTTGCCGATATTCGGGATAATATCGTGGCGGGGTTCAAGCCGGCGGGGTTCAGATTATCGGGGTCTGTTTCTTCAAGCGGCCCCGGATTGCTAACAAACTTCGTTCATCACCATCTCGAGTACAAAAAAATGCATTCGGACGACCATCGTAGAAATGTCAGCATTGCTGGCTATACAAATACACAAAAAATAAAGTCACTACAAGCAGCCTACGATTCCATCGTGAAAACCGGGAAAACACCAAGAGCTCAAATATCGCGCCAAAAAGGAGTTCCCCAAAATAACGAACCAACCCGCAAAAAAAAGTTAATAAAAACCGAGAAAAAGTTAATCCCATTACTCGTCATAGCTCGACAACCTACCGACAGTTTCAAAAGAAGGCTAATCAAGTACAAACCCAGAAAAACCAACATTCGAAGAATTAATTACCCAATAAAACCAGGCAGGGGTCAAACCGCCTGCAAGTCCTTAGCTGCCCGCGTCCATGATTATATTAACATCTATCATCAGCAGTTACGGTTAGATTAAATGCAGAACGGACAGCAAGGACCCGAGCCAACCGTAAAAGATGTTGTTCATAAAATATTCAACAGCCCCAAAAATCACCAGATCAACAAAGTAATACATAAAACATCGTCCAACGCCTAGGCGTTCCTCCGGCGTAGCCAAACCTATCCGCTCCTAGCAGATCTTCTGCAAAGGAGCGCGATTTCGGAAAATAATCTAAAGCACAAACATGTCAATAAAGTCGGGTTCGATGCCTAGAAAACATTCGTCACCAGCAGCTGGACCGCTATAACAGAGGCTCTAAATCAGTCTCCTTTAGCAAAATATTACCAAACGCTGTCAGATCAGTCTTCAAAATATAAACTCACGAAATTCGTAAACGAGATAATAGCGTATAAAAGCAGACCGGGAACAAGAAAAGATCCGGGCCCAGCAGACGGGACAAATATTCGCCACATGCTAGTATTCACGGATTCGCCTTCATCCGCCTTCATTACCTATATGCTCCTCGCCCGCCAGTACCCTGATGTAAAGGTAGTATGCTTAAATAGCTCCGTACCAATAAGTCCGGATAATGGCTACAGCCGCAGTAGCATCATAAAAGAACTTAACTCGTCGTGTTCAAACGTATCGCCGAACATGATCATCATTACAACGTACAAGATCTCCGCGTGCGGACTAAACTACCAGCGAGCGAACTACTGCGTAATAATGGAGCCCGCTCCCGAAACCATCAATAAAAATCAAGCGGCCGCGAGAGTGGACCGCCCAGGACAGGTCATGAAGCCCGTGATTGTGGCGCTCCAGTGCAAAGAAAACCTCATCAAGTTGGTTCGGCTACGCCGTCGACGGAATCACAATACACTGAACGATTGGATGAACAAAGGTATTCCGTGGGACCAACTGACGTGAGACAGAAAAAGTAGCAGTTGCCGTTTATACCGCGATTTATCGTCTCCCGACCGCGCTCTGATTGACCGTGGAAGTTGATATAGGCGTAGGATTACTCTAATCTTGTCATGGATATAAGCTTGACGCACCAAAGTTCAATAAACCTCCCTCGTAGGAGAAAGCCCGGGCTGACTCGAGAACGAAGAACCCATATGTCCATCCTTGACTCTGAATCGGGCACATGCCCAGTCGCCAAGTCTTTAGATTCGAGATATGTAGCAAATAGGCGAAGTTGCAACGGACGTTATTCAGACGTTTGTTATCCCGTAGAGAGTCCCAGTACACTGCACATCTCTCACTTTTGTGATAGATCAGCAGGCTCCAATGCTCACAAAAGGCTCAGTGGTATGAACTGGCAACACGATAAAACTTGCGCGCTCAACGTTTCCTTGTATGGGGGACCCGATCGCCTTGGTCTTCGGATCAACTCTGTCTGCACGTCATCTTCATGATGAGACCCCAAATCTAGCCCTAGTATCCAATGTCAGCAGTCAGCAAGAGCCCAACAAGTGGTTGGAGCGACTCCAGTTCAATGTCCATCTGCAAGGTTTCGACTTGGCAATCATGGTGCAGCTCCTAGATGCAGATGGTAGCCCCAAACTTTCCGAGTGATCCCAGGCTGTCAATATGGCCAACCAAGGCAGGACAAACAGATGTCGCAGACGCGACGGCGGGAGGCGATCGCCTGATTTTTTGGCCTCGCACCGGCTTAGTCGAGCCCTGTCGGTTTCCCTTTCGCTTGAAGCTGTTGCAATGGGTCTTGTATCTGATATGAGTATTTGAATATCTCCTGATGACCCTAGTGAATCCAATACTTATACGTCCAATACCATTGACTGAATAGACTAGAAGAGCGGACTTTGGCAGGTACCGTAATGTTGCCACTGATTTATATTGTAGACACTGTTGGTCAAGTCGAGGAGTTTCAATTCAGCTTTCTGTACATCAACTACCTATCTTAGTTAATTCTGTCGGCCTACAGCACAATAGGTATAACGAGGATATAACGTCGAATCCTTTAATATAATAAACATGTATAAACGAGGTTAAACAGCTATAAAGCTACCTTGATAATCAAAACTAAGCCACCTCCCGCCAGAACAAGTTCCATATCTTCTTCATGTAATGACCTCATTATCCAGATTCTTCCCATTATGTCTGTCAACACACTGCGATTCAAAGAGAACGAGCATACAACTGACTTCCCGTGTATTGGAGTTTTTCCATTGAGAACTAAGCAAATGGAAAGGTTATATTAGATCGAACTGCAACGTAACCAGCGGCAGGAGAATGTTAGTTCATGGGCAATAGACGAAGCGTAAAGCATGCCCGTGTTGCTCGCTGCCACTGGGCGGTGGATGAAGCCCAGTCCGAAATGAATGAAAGAAACGCCTGTGTCAGTCTTACGTTGTTGGCCCTGGGTTCGTTAAAAGAGGCTGAGTGAGTTGAGGGGAGATAAGTACCATTGCGAGCCACATGAATAGGAACCAGGTCGGCCATCTGGTTTTCCTCCCAAGTTTCACCATCTCTCCCCGGCAGCGTGGTTACCTCAGGGACTGGGCACTCGTAGAGGAGACAGTCGCCGCCTAGGAATGTCGTCATCATTATTATCCGAAGATTCTGTGGCTCTGCTCAGGGCAGCTTCGGTTCTACGATCTTAGTTTAGACGGCGACGTGCTACACGAGTTTCTCCGGGGAGGCGCGGTTAACCCGTAAGTCTTAATTCCTCAAGGGGGATAGGGATGAACCATTTTACATAGTAAGATTTCGGAAGCGGATATGGAGTTCGATTTGCGAAGAGATCTTCAGGCTTAGGACATAGTCCTGGTATATGCGATGATGCGGGAAGGCCACGCAGGTGAGGGAGCTGTAGTGCTTCCGCGGTCCGGACAACAGAGTCTTTCTTGGCCTCGAGGCGAATAAATTCAAATTCAATGAGAACTCGGCACCGGCCCCAACCTCGATATCTACGAGATCGTTAGGTAGGTTACCGGCCTCGAGATGCTCAACCACCTCTCCTGCCAATCAGGATCCTCGCCCGGAATATAACCGATGCTAGAATTTGAATCAATATTGGCGACGAACGTCGTCGATGGAGTCGGATAAATTCAAATAGATGTCAACAACTAGAACGGTGACGGGTTAGTCTCTTGATTAATTAATTGAGCGTGGACCCGGGAACCTACATTCGATCGCTCTCCGGCGCTGCTTAGAGTCCAAGCAGATAGAGAAAAGTCTAGTTCAGGAGACTCAGGTAGAATGTCGATCTCACAAGTTCGGGCTCGGAGGCTAACACTACACGGGTCTACCTCCTAGGGACTTCAACAAATGGAAACTAGGTTGAAGTGTTTTCATGGTATATGCTTCGTTTGCGGGCTTGATCATGTTCTCCATGTCTGTTTCTGTGACGTAAAACATCTTAAAAAGCAAAATCGAACAGCTAGCACGAAGGGAAGCTTTACATGCAATTAACATTGCGGCGGCGGTCGCAGTTGCGGAAGCGTTGTCCGAAGCGTGGGAGCTGGGACTGCGCTTGGTGTACCGGTGGTAGGCGGTCGTTACTTACTAACGGGTCGGGTCTACTCAGTACGTCATCGGATTCATAAGCCCCTATATGCCTCGTGTGGTTCGAATAAGATCGACGTACATAATTCTTAGACGTCGACTGACGTGGTTGCCAATACCCTCTCCCTCCCTTCCCTCCTTCCCCGATTCTTTACTTTACTTCGACCTACTCCAGGGATTGCCATGAACGTTTGGCAAATCCCAGCACCGGAACTAATCCTAAGCACCGACAAGACTATTGCCTCGTTCCGTAAGGCACTCATCATCGTCACCGAAAGTACTGCGTTGTGCCGCAGCGAAACCTTCATTATTTAATCGAACCATACTTCTCTTCTCCGGATTATCAATTCCATACCTAGCCGTCGAGATCTACATTATAATAAATCAAAAGGAAAAATATCCACATACGGCTGAGAGAGAGCAATATATGGCTAAGCGAGACGAAAACAGAGATCGGCTGCAGGATCAGCATTACCGGGACATTGTTGAGCTACAGAAGCGA
Source organism: Xylaria scruposa (assembly GCA_022385635.1). Classification (NCBI taxonomy): domain Eukaryota; kingdom Fungi; phylum Ascomycota; class Sordariomycetes; order Xylariales; family Xylariaceae; genus Xylaria; species Xylaria scruposa. The sequence continues at coordinate 621,052 of MU280191.1, read as the reverse complement.
AATCTCGAGCTAAAAACACAAGCAATCCAGCTGAGACTAGATCAGCTTAGAAGCGATTAAAACAAGGTCAGAATTCTCAGCATCAACTTGAGAAAATTTGCTAATACTATAGCCAGAGCGATGAAGCAAGATGTGGTCGGGGCAAAGCGTTGTTTAGCCAACGGTTGTCGTCCATCGGGGATCGAAAAGTATATCGTACGGCACATATTGAACCGTGAAACCGGGAATGTGCGGGCTCTCTAGCTGTCAACTCCGCATAAAAGAGAACTTGAATTGCGAACGTTTAGCTGAAAGAATATTATCAAGAAATTCACCATACGCAAAACATACTCCCTCCCCATTAAAACCTTCATTGATGCATTTGGCCTACTTCGGAACATGTACAGATCACTTCTCGGCATTTATGCTCTGCCCGCATTCCTACCAGATCGACTAGCAACCAAACAGAATGCAGTCATTATCATAACATTGGTCCTCTTCGGTGCTGACCACGCAGACGCCATTAGCAAGCTCGAAGGACTCAGCGACTTAGATAAGAGACTCGGGCCCTGCAATCTTCGACATTCACGGTTGCGTTGTTGGGACAGCCACTGCTAGCAACGGTGTCATTAACGACGGCCGAGCGACTTGGAGAAGCGCCCCTGGCAAAGGGTTGTCCTCTCCTCGACGACGAAGAAAATCTTGCACCCCAAGACGCAGACGAGCCCCCGCCTCCGTAGCCATGTTCCCCTTTTCCCTCGTGGGGGAAGTCTCAAGTTTACCTGAGAAACAGGCGAACTAAAGCACGAATCCGAGAAGAGAAATCGTACATAAGTCTTGAGCACGGCCCCTACACAACCAACACGCTATCTTTAAACTCCCAAATAAGAAACGCTCCATCAGACAGCACAACAGTGTCTTCTTATGCTAGCTTTGGTACTCAAACCTACTCTCCTATTCCTCCGCCTGCGAATTATTTTACCGCTGCCACAACTGGTGCCGGAGTAGGTTCGGCAACCAAGCTAGCCAAATCAATATGTGTCCGATCCATATTCGAACCAGACGATGCATTTAGGGTGCGTGAACCTGAGGACGTGCTTGGGGCTTCCTGGATCTGGGCAATCTCCTTCTCACGGACGTTCAGGTTAGCAAATCTTTGGGCGGAATCGGATCTTTTTGACTGTCGGGTACGTTTAGCAATGCCACCTTTCGTCTCTGCAGTGCGGCCAGCCTCCAATTTCCAAATAAACAATTCCGGGTTAGATAGTTAAACAACGACCACTCTTATAACATACCCACGCGCGCCCATGGCTTCAGATCAATTACCTTCTGCTAAAGAAAGGCGACCTCCAAGAAGTCTCCTCATTATACCGGGAAAGCCACAGTGTTTCATCATATGTCAGATAAGCGAATCGACCTGCCCCTGCGAATCTGAGTCGATATTGCCAAATTCTATGTCATCGAACTTGGCCGCTTTTATATATTACCTATCCTCGAAGATAGCGAAGTAAAAAATGAACTACTTTATCATTCAACTGACTTTCCTTTCCCCCATCACTTCTTACCTTACCTTGATCGCTCTTGTCTTCTACAAACCTATGACAGCAAACCTTGTCTGATGGTTATTATCAACAGCCTTGGCTTGAATAAACTCGAGAACTTAACATACCGTTCTACATACAACGAACTTGCTGAGCTCTCACCTCTCAAGCGCGACCGTGATCCTACAATCTCAGAGATGTGGGATGACTTGGTCGCTAGTCTAAGACCTTGACCGGCAATACTATCAACGAGGACCACCTAGTAAAGCCGAGTGACCCGTTTGGCGCTGTTGGAGTATGCGTTTGGCATTATCCAACTTTTAAAATTCGGCATAGCGTGAAAAGCCATGTTATGGACCCTACTAACCCGTCGCTAATTTGGCAAGACAGGAAGATGGGGGAAAGCCCTTACGTTCTTACCCAGGATACTATTCCTATCCGAAAGTCTTTTATAAGCTAGGGGACTGCGTTCAAAATCGGCCGGAGGTTCAAGTTACAAAGCTTTCAGACTTGTATCCTTCGATCATCAAATTATTTCCCTCTGGTGGTTGTTCTCTATCAAGCTTCCCCAAATCTTCTGCAGATTCATACAGATTACACCATCTGTCACCCTTCATCTAGAATCCCGTTAGAACTGCGTTCAATTGAGCCTTCACTGGCGCACGCTTACTTGAAGCTATTTTACCTGTTATTCAGGCCGTCGTTTTTCGGCTTTGTGCTCGGGATGCCTAGATAATGCGTACCAGTGCCACACTTTAACACGTACAACCATAACCTCTAGAAAACTTGGGATCCCGTCCACCCTCCCATAGATAAGTCATAGAGCGCAAGATTTTTCATTGAAGAACAAACAAGATAGCAAGCTTATTCTAAGCCAAAAAAGAAATAGAAAAAAATTGGTAGCTTCTCTTTGATTGAGCGTGTCCTGTGATAGATGATTAGTGACAAGCTTTATTGTTTAGGGCTCAATATTACTTACATCCTTAGTGCAGGGGCCATGCTAATCTTCTCTGTCTGCAGGTACGTTAGCGTAAACTCGAACACGCGACCTTCAGAGAAGCAACAACTTACATCGTTTCAAATTGACCAAATGCCCGAAGGCAAAATTTCGTCCACTAATTTCAACTATAACCACCTGACACTAGTGGGATAGGTAACACGTGCCTAGTATAAAAACGGAAGCTACTCGTAATATTCAACAATAGTTACATGATAAAGTAAACGTGTATAGGAAATATCATCACACATTATGAAAGCCGTGCCGATATTAGATTTTAATATCCTACTCTTTAGAGATCCGAATCAAGTTCGAACCGATCCCAGAGCTCGACGCCCAGCTTTGGTGCGCCGTCTTGATATCCTCCATGTCCCAGATATTCTTGATAACAACATCAATCTTTCCATCCTTAACCATACCAAAAAGCGTATTGACACTCGGCACGAACGACGCCTGGTCTCGCGTGATGTAGTAGAAACAGGTGCTCCGATTCGAGAAAACCTTGGCATTCTTGAACAGCAGCTTCGCGACGGGTTTCACAGCGCCGCCAGACGCATCACTATCCGTGAGCGCCGACTGATTCTGGCCATACGCGACAAGGACACCCTGTTCCTTACCACCGCTGCAGGGCGGTAGGATGGAATACGACTCCTCCCAGCTCTCGCCACCTAGGGCGTCGAAGACGGCGTGGGCACCCCCGAGCTCCTGCATCGCCTTGATCCAGTCCTTGTTCGTGTAGACGAAGGGGATGGCTCCCTGGTCGCGGAGGACTTGGTGATTCCTCTCCGACGCCGTGCCATAGACGACGGCACCCCGCAGCTGACACAGCTTCATCGTCGCGAAGCCCACGGCTCCACTGACGCCGTGGATGAACACGCGCTGGCCACGAGCCACCTTGGCCTTCTCGACCATGCCGAATGCCGACGCCCAGTCGAGTACGATGGCCGTCGCTGCTTCGGGGGCGACGCCGTCGGGCACACGGATGAGGTACTTCTCCGGGATATTGATGAGCTCTGCCTCGGCGTCGTAAACCGTCATACAGGCTACTAGGTCGCCAGCCCTGATGTGGGTTCCGTCCGTCCTCGCCCGTCCGGCGAGATTGTAGCCGGGCGTGAGTGGAGCTTTCTTCTGCATGGGGTACTGGCCCCGACGCATGTTGATGTCGGCGCCAGAGAAGCCGGAAAAGATTGGGGCAACCTGGACCTCGCCCGGCTTCGGGGGGTCGATGCTTGATTGCTCGACGTTTACTTTCGAGACGTCGCCGAACTCGGAAATGACGACCTTGCGGATAGAGATAGCCATCTTTGATAGAAGTAAGTGTGAGGAATTTGAGGAGATGAGGATGAAGTCAATCAGATAGTATTGTGTGTGCCTTTTGGTTGAGCTGTGATGCTATCTACTTACTTTACCTCTCGATTGAGAGCGGCAAGCTTCTTATACACGTTTAAGCGACCGCGACATGATACTTCATTCTAATTCCATCACCAAACATCCTGAACAGCTGAACGAGCTGATCATTGGAGTTGCGCCGACTGCTAATGTCGAAACGGCGAGACGGGACAATATGAATAGCACCTACGAAATCCTACCCAACTACCAATGCCATGGTTTTGGCAGTGGTTGGCGGCGGCACAGCATGCAGAGGATGCATCATCCTGATCTGATCTGATCAAACTCTCGCATCCGCGTAGAGCCCGCCGCAATTCAAGGAGCAAAATGGAAAGACAAGCCACTCCTTGTGTATAATACCCCGGCGGGGCAACGTCATTCCGCGAGATACGTCGCTAAACTGGAGTAAGCTTAGCGACTTAGCGGTGGCTTGGCTTTCGCATCTCGGATCCTCTTGGCCCTGGGGGTGAGATTTTAGGAGCGCGAGAAATTGCCGACCATGTTACCATGATATTCAAAGAGCACACACAATACAGATACGTATACGGATGGGAAAGAGACAACTACGAACCAAATAAGTTGCACCTACAAAGACGTCGCGTGGGCATGAAAAGCATACAGCTATAGTGAACCAGTCTCTCACCACCCTCAAGGGAACCTGGTTAGCTATCGAAATTAGCCGCGTTTGATCTCACTATGAAAAGCAGCAAGAAGAGTTGGTGTAAAATTTTCGTTGTTTATATGTAATTGACTTCACTGATGGCTATCATCTAGGTGCGCCCTCCTATCGGTGTCAAATGGCGAACCCGGCTTGAACAGACCCGCATTAATATCCCTATTAGTCTCGTGTTGGCTTCCTTCTTCAGCCGTGTTACCACCTTGGCTATGGCGATCAACAGAATCGCCGTGATCGCCCCATATGAGATCGAGATACAGTTCCGGCCTAGAAACCTGGCGACCGAGGACATATCGCCGGAAGAACCAAGGAAGGTACTCCATCACCTGGTAACGCGTGAATCTGCTCTTCTTCACGTCGAAGATCCCGTCTAGATCTTCGAGCGAACGGAGCTTGGTCTCCTCGACAAGTAAGAATACGAGAGCGAAGGCGACGAGATTAAGTCCTGCGAAGAGTCCCAACGTCCCTCCGTCGCGGAGCCCAGCGTAGATACTACGGAAATTTCAGCACATACCCTCCTCAATAGGGAGCACGGGTGTAGTATTACCTCGGGAAGAATATAGATAGTAGTCCCGCAAACCCAAGATTCGTAGCAACGGCGAAGGCGCATCCCTAATCGAAGAGTAAGTATTTGCAGCAGCTTATTAGGGTATTGCGAATAACGGCTTACCGCCTCGCGGTGGGATAACGGAAAGCTGCGTCTAGTTCAGTGTCTGCATCCCATAGTCTGGATAAGATAACGAAAGACTGACCTTTCAGACGCCAGAGTGAAGGGAACCGGACCTGGCCAACATTAGCACATGAGTTTTGACGCTGTCCCAAAGGTATCATTTACCCAATCCTGGCGAATAGGCGATCGCAAAGACTACGTCAATCGTCAGCTAGCATTCAAGACCTACTACTATTCTGGGAGCATGACTGACGAAAGACGAAGAGGGCGACTATTCCGCCTCGAGTTTTGGATTCTGGGATCAAAGTTGACAGAGCTGCTGCAGTCATGAACAAGCTCATGAGGGGCAATGTGAGCACGAGCCACTTGCGGCGCCCCAGCGTGTCGATGGTTCTGATAGCCGGAAGACCAAAGCCGAAGTTGACGACACCTTGGGATTGTAAGCATCGTTATTAGGATAGAGTTGCGTGGGTTCTTTGAATGTGACATACCAAATACTAGACTATAGACCAAGGGGAACAGGGGTTCGTTTGCCTTGTCATGTAGCAGTCCAGTGAACAGAGGTCCTAGCAATGTGTAAGACAAAGAGCAATTGAGCGATAGAGTGATAGAGCCCTGAAAACCAACTCGATATCTTAAAAGATGAGGTAGTGTATCAAGGAGGGTTGACTTGAAGACCTTAGGAAGTAACTGATCTGTGATCCCACAGACCGTTGAATCGACCTTAAGCAGAACTGAAGGTAAGTTTTCATCTTACCAGAATAGAAGGCAAACACATTAACTACTAGATTGTTAGATCGTCGTAAATGAAATCATAGCCATAATGCTCCGGCAAATGCTGAGACGCTTCCAGGATAATGAACTTACTCCCACAGAGTTGCTGAGCCAGAGAAACTATCGAACTGCTGACGAGAGCGTTCCTGAGGCGCCTTCGAGTGAACAGTTGTTTGTACAGGGTTATATAATTCCTAAGGTATCCGAAGAGTCCGCTGGGTTTCGGGGCCTCCTCTTCCAATTGAAGGGATTGCTCCTCTTGCTGGACAGACTTGTATATCAAATAGATATCCCGGAGTGCTTGGAGCTGAAGATCGTTGTCAGTCCAGTCATCCTCTCACGAACCAGTCTTCCCGATCGGATTGATTACCTCGCAGCCTCGGAGCCTGAGCAGGATACCATATGCCTTTTCAGGATCAAAGTGGGCGCTTCGTTGTCGCATATAATAGCGTGGGCTTTCGGGGCAAAAATAGAGGCTAACCAGAAGAAATATTGCCGGCACGAATGGGGCACCCAGTATTAGGCCCTTGGTAGTCGAGTCGTTTCTAGCAGTATAGAAAACCAGGTTGAATGCAAATCCTATTGCGATGCCGAAAGCGACCCTAACAGCGTTAGTGACGCTTCTCTTGCTCTCGTTCAGACAAAGATATTTGATCTCACCAAAGTTGCCAGACGAGAATCGACGTGCCTCTCCAGTACCCAACAGCAGTTTCAGAAGCTAATATAGGCGTGCTGACTGCCTTAATACCCATGCCTATCGTTAAATAGTTAGCGAGTTACTAGAGAACGATGGCGACTTCGTCTAGGGGTCTGAATCATTGGTGGACGTGTCGATATCGAACTAACCTATACCGTTAAAGACGCGGACACCGAAAAGTTGCTGCCAGGTTGTACAGAAAGCAGAGCCCAACGAGCTGGCGAAGATCAGGCACGCAGCGATCGCCATTGCACCACGCCGGCCAACGCGTTCGTTGATGGGCAAGGCCAGCCAGCAACCCACCAGCGCGGCGAATAGGAATGGCGAGGCGTTAACAGCACCGAGCTTCCACTCGTTAGCCGTTGGTTCCGAGGGCGAGGTGCCCATCTCCGATCTCACTGGATCCAGGCCGAACTCCTTTGCGTAAAGGGACGCCCCGTTGATGGAGGACTGGACGAACCCTTGCAGAAACGCGGCGAGCGACACGGTAAGAACCACGATGAGCATGGTTGGTTGAGAAGGTAAGGAATCCTTTTCGTTCTTCAGCGCGGTCCTCTCTTCTGCCGTCAACTGTACTGGTAGGTGACTGTACGCATTGGGATCCTCGGATCGCGCAACTGCGTCGTAGATCCTGATGTCCTTCGCTACCTGTACGGCCCTCAACAAGCGCTCGACGTTCACGCATGGTAGGAATGTCCTCTGAAAATCACGGGCATCGCTTTCGAGTTCCTCGTCCGTGAGATGGGCTGAGAAGCGTGAGCAGAGTTAATCAAATGAGCCTAGGATTTTCACATACCTAAAGGGCTTTCAATGACTACTTGGTAGTTTTTGCGTCTTTTGTATCCTTCGAATTGATACGAATCTTGGGCTACTGATACGCCAGAGGCTCTGACTCCTAACTCGATGTTGTGGCTGAGGCCCAGAGGAGGTGCGAAAGGGTCGCGGGCACGAGTGTGGCTAAAGGAAGAGCCTCGTCGATCTGCCATAGCGACTGCCCGGACTGTACCAGACGACCTCTGAATTTAGTCGGCTTGTTCGTCGTCCCGAGTTAATTAGATTGAGACTAGGGTAGCGAAAATCAACCATCGATTTCCTGAAACAAATAACGAGGAGTCTTGCTTGCTCAAAATATCGACGTCGATTATGCAAGGGCGGCAACTTTACGATCTAGACCGGGTCAAGCATCCCTCCGCTTTTGCACAATGATCGTTGCCGGAAGCCAGAACAAGGCTGCAGCCGACCTCAGTATTGATGACCGCATCGACGCCATGACGGCCTCATCTGCATGTAGGTGCAAGGGTGTTTACATGCATGACCACGGGAAGGATGCCTGACTATAGGAAACTCGATGAAAGTCATATTCTTGGGGCTTTCGTAGTGTTCATACAGCCAAGCAAGCGATGGAAGTGGCTGACGTACTGCGATACCTGATGATTCTGCCTCGCCTGATATGATAGACGAGACGTATCAAGAATCTTGGCTGTTCGGTCAAGCGCCCGCATTAAAAAGTGTAGATAATCAAAACCTCTTTCAAGCCACAGAACTCAAATACAGAATACTGTTGATGCCGGAAGAATGCGAATAGTTGCCGGGTTGTTGCCTTGAGCTAGGTTGCCTCCCGGTGTGGTTACATGGTGCGACGAAATGATGTAATATTATCCATGGCAGGCAGCTCGGGATCCTTCGTTCGCTCATTTGACCACGTTCAAAGCCACCACGATTTGCGTATTTCCGAAGAGTACGCAAGCTGATAGACGCTGCTGTAAATAATGCATTATCTAGGAACGATGTTGGGCCGTGTCGGGCAATCAATACAGGAAAATAACTTTTAAATCGTAGTGTTTGCCTTACATTCCCGTGGGCACTGGTTCGCGCCCACGATCCTGCGAACAAAACTCAGTACAGCGTTCTAGAATTTTAACGTTGCATGCGACAAACCTCTCGATATCTGTAGCATAGATCTCCTCAATCTGTCAAAACACAATTATAGGGCAAAGGACAAAATACCCGACCGGATACTTGAACACTGGGGACGAACCTAAGTATGGACCCTTTTTCAACGGCTGCTTCGGCCCTACAAATCGCTTCGCTGGCTGGCGTCCTTTTGAAATCGATATATCGATTTGTCGAACAAACTAGGACAGTAGTTGACTCAATTCATGAGCTATACGATGAAATACGTCACTTAGAGGCCGCATTACACGATATCGGCGAGACGTTTCGCAGGCGTCCACGACAGTTATCGTTCGAGTGCAGGCACCACGAGCGGATAAAGGGGATTCTCGAATCCTGCCGTAATTCGCTCGAGCAATTAGACCACGAACTCCCACAGCTCAGAGACGAAACGACTCCGATTCAAAAGCTTAAGCTTAGCATACAGAAATCATTGAAGGGGGACCGTCCGAAGGAGATCATACACCATATCATTTCATACACTAGGATTCTTCAGCTGAGTTTGTTGACATTGTCTCTTGGAGAGCTATGGATCAATCGAGAGTCGCAGGGGATGATTCTTGCCGAGGTGCGAAAAATTAATTCGGCTATCCGTGCGACAGATCTATTCTCAGGCCGTGCTGAGACAAGAGCTAGAACGCAACAACTCCTGGCGACACCGTCTCCAACATCCCCTGCTGAAAGGGAAACGAGGAGCATTCTCGATGAGGAGAAACAAGATTGGCGCGAAACGGTTGAGTATGATTCCTCAAGTTCCTCTATTAGGGCCCCAACTGCCTCCAATAAGCACTGAAATCCTCAATCATCTCTGCTATCAACGAGACTCACTGACGACACATGACAGCGAGATCACAGCAGCGGTATCCCTCTCCGCACCCGACAGCGACTCAACCGACGGGCGTCTGGCTATATCGATGCACGCCAATCCAAGTAGAACGACGCTGAAAACCCCCGGTGACGACGGCTCCAGCTCGGAACAGGAGGAACTGGACGATGTGAGTCGCAAAGTAATCCAGCTCACACTCGAACACAACCAGAACATCGTACGTCAACTCATGCAAAGCGAGATATATTTCCAAGCCGCAGAGTATCAACGACGTGGCATCAAGAAACGTAAGCGCTTGAATGAGAAGCTCGCCAGACAGGGTGAAGAGTATGATAATGCAGGTGATATCTCAAAATTGAAGGATATGAGGGAGATGCTTGCAGACATCTTGTGTCACTGCGATACCACGGAAACAGATGACGAGGCGGAAAAGGTTCTAGAAGAGCTGCTAGGCCAGAGCGAGCGATTGGGAACAGACGATACCGACCGAAAATGGCGATTATATCACAAACTTGGAACCCTTTAGTGAGTAATCAACCATGTTATTCTGTACGCCATCAGTTGCAGAGAGTGTACTTGTCCATTCGAGCGAGTGCCTCACTACAACGCTTTGCCTCTCCTATAATCCAGATTCTATTAAGATGAGTAGCTGACTTAGTATCACAGCGCGAGGCAAGGAAACTTTTGCAAATCTGAGAAGTTCCTGAGAAACGCCTTTATGGGTCGGTCGAGAGCAAATCCTCGGCGCAAAAGTCTTGTTATAGAATCGGCTGAGATACTTATCAAAACTCTGCAAGTGCTCCAATTGATCGATGAGGCACGAGGTATCCAAGGCTGGCTTGAAGAAGAGTGGTCGACCGAGCCATCTAGCAATCTGTCGTCGCCTCAACTATCACCAAGAGCCAGCTTTAACGGTAATGGCGACCTGAGCGGCGCATACCGGTGGTCTGTGGATCAGGGGTTTGATGTCAATAATCCACACTTTGGGTTCGACGTTTGCGATCCCGGGACAGGGAATGCTCCAATCCACCTAGCCATTCAGCACCAGAATTTCGAAGCTCTGCAAAGTATGTTACTGAGCAATCCGCATGTTGAACAGCTAGATAGCATGGGCGCAGCACCTATACATCTTGCGGCAACAACACGGAACAAGCGGATATGTGCTCTACTGCTGGAGAAAGGCGCGGATGTTAATGTAGTAGATCAAAAGAAGAGATCTCCTCTGCATAGGTGTCAGAGCAGTTCTGGCGGTGTTCAGGGCGTTGAGGTTGCCAAACTGATCCTGGATAGGAGCCCCAACCTAATAGACCACATTGACTACATTGGCAAGACGGCTCTCTGCATGGCCTGTGAACAAGGCAATGAAAATAGTGAGTACCTTGGATGATGAAACACATGACATGCCAGAATACTGACACAAAGTGCTGCAGTGGCTACATTTTTGCTGGAGCGAGGTGCCGACCCCAATAGAGGTGTTCCCGGGCAATTCATCCCATTAATAAGCGCGATCGACGCAGTAGCTCAGTCGAGGCCAAGGGCAACTATCCGTCTTGTCAAATTGTTGCTGGAAAAGGGCGCCGACGCCAGATTACGCGATGGCAGCGGCAGAACGGCGTTCGATGCCGCCAACAACGCAGGACTCAAAGCAGGCGAGATTAAGAAGCTGCTGAATGATATTTCGGGGAGAAGGCCGAGCACTGCAAGCACTACGGACACTGCCAAAACATCTTCGACAACAAGTGCCCCAAGAAGCAGCGAGACGAGTTTGTCAACCTCGATTGGATCGCATCGATCGATAAGTTGGCGGGGGCGTCGGGCTCCAAGTCAGCCCCCGGAATAAGTATGAGAGTCTTTTTTGGATGGATCTCGTGTATTAGTATATAATGACTCAAGATACCTCGTGGCTAAATAGTTGTATAAGCATAGCTGCCGAACATGAAAATCGGCCTTCACTTACAGTATTAGACGGTTTACTTGATTGAGTTCTTGCTTAGTGCCGAAGTAGTACAGCCAAATCAATCCTCTTTCCTTCTCAGTGCGAGAATGTCGGACAGCTTAAGTTGCCCTTTGGCACCCCAGCCGGAAGGGCCACTCTCGACTTCGGGGCGAACAGCCACATACCAGTTCCAAGCTCGCCGATCAAGGTCGCCGGCACTCAGGTGATCTACCCAACTTTCGTACAAGATCCGAATGGCGCCAAGAAGCCTGGCAACATTTTCTCCCTTCTCAAGTTCCATGGCTTTGACTGTTTTCTTTTTCGTAGTCGCTTTTGACGGACTAGGGCCTCCATTTCCTTCTTCCGTTTGAGATGTCTCAATCCGGGTAGCAAAGCTTTTGAAGATGTATGCTTTCGCTGCCTCTGGCCGATGTATGGGCATGCCGACAACGCCAGCTTCAAACGACCGGCTAGATGCAGAACTAGTCGTGCCGGCCTTATTCTTCATAGCCTCGAGGTCTAATCCCCATACCGCTTCGCCTCCCAGTGTGGCTTGGTCCCCTGTGACGCGAAGACGTTCTGACAGAGCACTAAAGAATCCTAAGGTCAGCGTCATTGTCACGAGTGTCGAGTCCTACGAATTCAGGAAAACCCACTCCCTAAGACAAGTACGCATAATTCTCCAGCGGTCTGGGCCGAGCATGACTCCACCGTACCAGCGCGTCATCACAACTAATGTGTCGACAGCGTTCATTTCTTGCATGTTCTTGAGTAAGAAGGATCCACATCCGCTCTCTCCATCATCGAAAGACTCTTCTCGGATCGTAGTAGCATTGAAAAGATTAGTAGGGACTTTTACCCGATAAGCCCATGCATTGTGTGTTGCAGACTCGAGTGATGGAATGGCTGCGAAAAGCGACTGTAAGACTGACTGGCGTTTAGAAGGTTCGGTGAGAGAAGTAGCCCGCACAATGAATGTGGACTGCTTCAATGTGACAGGCTGGCTAGTCGACCATGATCTAGCTGCATGACCAGCCGTATCGCTACTCAATTCACGGTTCTGATTACTGCTGTTCATATTGGTTGCGCTTGTTGATTCTCCCGCATCGGTAGAAGGATTATCAGCATGTCCAACCTCCTCTTCTCCCTTCCATTCGTAGCCACCTCTTTTCAGAACTGTGACTTCTCGACCCATTACCCTGACCCTCGGCTGACCGTGACCCCACCCTTCATCGTCGGCACTGATGCCCTTTTCGAGACCGAGAGAGACTGCTTTGCTTCTCGAATTAGCGCTGACCACGGCTTGGGCCAAGCTCATGCGACTTGAAGGAGGTTGCTCTGGCATTGTGTAACGCAAGAGCTCAACGGCAAAGGCCAGGACGAGGGGTGCCCTATTTGTTAGCAGAGTAGTACTAGCAATGACCTGCTCGTCCGTCTCAACGGGAAGCTCAAACGATGCCTCATATTCCTTAGGATCTACGGGTTCGGGTCCGCCAAGATATCCTATATCATCAGAGGACTTCATCCGCTTCGCGTCCATCGCGAGATCAGAGCCCGACCTCTTACTTACTGCTGGCGCAGTCGGATTCTTCATGCGGGCTTTACATGCGTTCTGAAGGGATCTCGCGGCTTTTGTATCGGTGATGGCCGACTGGACATCTGAAAGCGGACATTCTGCTATTTGCTGGATGCTTCGGAGATTCTTGGCCTGGAGACTCTTGACGCGTGCAAGTGCATCTTTGATTGGAACTTTCATCCCCACGGTCATCAAGCGAATGAGATCCTGGAGATCCTGCTGAGCCGACATCTTATCGGTTTCATTCGTGGTAAAATGGCTTACATATCGAGACGTGTCTCTTCATGGAGAAGCAGTTAAGACTCAATGTTGCTGAATAATATCTACCGTTTAGATAGAGGTTGTGGCTTGGGTAACTAGGTAGTATGTGGCGGTGCAACCAGCACAGTGAATTGTTAGGCTTGAAAACACGGTACCTATCTGTAGAAAGAAACCACTTGCACTGTGCCACAATTACGTAGTTAAATCTTTGCAGCATCTATCATCACCAACAAAACAAGGGTCCTTCTCAGAGGAGATCGTCGATCACCCTGCGTCACGGGACCCATATTCAACGTCCAACCTCCGTCATTAGCAAATCAGCCCCCGGTGACTGACGTTCATTCAACCCTCGCCGGACCGGGGAGAGCCTCTACTAGACCGTGTCTTGGGAGGCAGATCATCTAATCCTTCGGATAGGCTGCTTATCGGATCTTAGTATGATGGATCGGTGAAATACAGCAAAGGAATTCCAGCAGGCCTCATTCGGAGATTTCTGGCTAGCTACAGCTTGGGGTAAGAAACGGGTGCGAGTAAAGAACTAGGAGAGGCGAGGCAAGACGAGAGACAGCGCGGCTGGCCCAGCCTGGCGGGTCACGATGCAGCCCCTATATGGCAGCACGCCATATACAGCCATCAGGGCTCTCACACGCAACCACAGGGTGATGAGACAAATACCCGGCATCAGAAATCAAAATCATGAGGGAACCATCTCAATAAGGCGGCACGCCTCATCAAAGGCATCAAAATCCAGCCAGAAGAAGCCGCCAAGCCCAAAACCTCTCCCCTACCAACCCACCCAGCCAAAAGGAGACCGCAACCCCCTCACCCAGCAGCGGCGGCAGCGCCAACAGCAGCAATGGGAGAAATCAGAGCGAACCGAGAAGCGACCCATAGCAGACCTAGTCCGCGAGCGGTGGCTCGCGATCCTCGGGTTCGGCAGCGCCCTGGGGTGTCTGGGGTACTTCACGGCGAGTCTGGCGATGTACTGGCGATCTGAGCCAGCGCCATGCTATCCGCTGGGGTGCGAGCCGCAGGTCCCCACGGGCCGGCCGTCCATCCAGTCGCCGTACGAGTTCGACCTGCACCTCGACAAGTCGGAGTGGCGGTACGGCATCACGCGGTTGCGGCGCGAGATAGCTGCCGAGGCGCGGGGACATGTTCTTGAGGTTGCCATTGGTACGGGGCGGAACTTGGAGTTTTACGGCTGGGATAAGGTAATCCAGTCCCTCGTCACGCCCGAGGAGCGCGAGAAGGCTAAGACGAAAGCTTCCAGTTGGATTCCGGGTAGGGGCAGTGGTAAGGAGGAGAAAGTCTCACGGGACGGCGACGACGGCGCGGTCCTCAGTTTCACCGGCGTCGATATCTCGCCTGGCATGTTAGACATCGCGCTTCAGCGAATGCGACAAGTCGTCCCGCACATGACGGGCGAGATACCCAAGAAGCCATCATTCGCAATCTTAGCCGCCAAAAACGATAGCAGCGGGAGTCTCCCCAAGGGTCATGTAATTTCCTTCCTCTCGGACCAGATCCGACTCCTACAATCCGACGTACAATCCGCGCTTCCCGCGCCACCTACTCTATCACCACCTTCATCAAACACTACTATCACTTCATCAAATCCCCAGAAATACGACACAATCCTCCAAACCTTCGGCCTCTGCAGCGTACAAGACCCAGTCTCCCTCCTCTCCCTGATGGCCTCCTCAGTCCAGCCGAACACAGGCCGAATAATCCTCCTCGAGCACGGGCGGAGCATCTGGGACTTCGTGAACGGACTGCTGGACCGCGGCGCGCGCGCCCACCACGAGCGCTTCGGCTGCTGGTGGAACCGGGACATCGAGGTCATCGTGAACGCGGCGTCGCGCCGCGTCCCCGGGCTCGAGATCGTGCGTCTCGAGCGGCCCGGGTGGGCGACGGCCGGCACCCACGTGGTCGTGGAGCTGCGCGTGAGGGGGGATGGCGACGCGAAGAACCAGGAGAAGACGAAGGAGGAGGATGAGCAGAAGAAGAAAGCGGCTGGTTGGGCTTCTATCCTCCCGTCTCCATTATCGATGAAGCCCAGCAGCGATCCGAAGAAGAAAGACTGAGGCAGGCTTGGCTGTACCTCTCGGATTCTAACCAAGTCACTTACAGATTGGATGGGAGCTGGGAGGTTAAGCACAATCTCCCCTTATGAGGGCGTATTCACGATGTGTTGATGTACTTATACCCCGTAATTGTGAACTTTATCCCGCAAATCTCACTCGTCCGATCGTCACCTATACCTATCCATGGAAAAATGTATCGTCATCATACAAAAGCCATACATAGAAATCAGGAAAACATGTGCAAATGATTGGAGATTTTGTCTTTATTTCTTTCTAAATCAGAGACCCCCGAGACTTTTTGCCATTTTTCCTCTTTCCAGGTTCGCCTTTTATTTTACCCAGCCAAGTGAAGGAAAGATCTCATGGTCTATCTCTCTGCGCATCTTATGCACGTCTCCTAGTGCCCTCCTTTCTTCTGCTACTCTTCTAGAGAGGTGGTCTCGTCTTCCGTAAATCAAATCTGATGATTAGAAGATTCTTCGACCTGCCAAGAATCCCTTCTATGCCCGCTAAACAGCACGGGCTATGGGATGCGGTACACCACTCCCCGCAATTCATTTCTCTCAAGATAGTCGTACACAAAGCTCCACCCAGACCAGTGAAAATGACGGTAACCGGACGCCTGTAAATAAGAACAGACGCTCCCATCCAGCGCCCGTAACCCCATATGACCTCTCAACGCCTTTTCAATCGAGACTTGGAAAAACATAAACCATCGTAAGCGTAATAACATCAAAATATGCAGATGACTCGAGATGGAAAATAATCTTAAGCAACTCATAGCAATATTAAAATTCGTCTAGTAAGCAGTCAAGCTCTTCTAGCGCGATAGTTTCGGGACTTTTATCCCAATCCAGCAAGGCGTCTAATTTGGACCAACCCTCAGCCTCACCATCTCGCTTGATGGGCGCCGGTATTGTCAGAGTTGGGCGCATAGCCGGGCTTGTCATAAATGCCATGTGCGGAAGGAAGGTTGGGATGAACGTCCTGTGAGGTTCGCCAAAGAGCTGCTCGTTCTGCATGCCATCATCTATGCCCAGTTGGTCAACAGGTGTAGCAGACAGCAACTCTCCGCGAGCTTTGAGCCTCTGCAAACCGTCTGCAGTCTGCGTAAACTCCTTCTCGTCTTTCTCTAGAGGAGGCTCCTCTGCCCTGTGGATGCGCGACAGAGCATGGAGTGATCGGTGATGCCTAGACGAGCCCATAGATATTTTAGGAACGGGATAGTCCTCCTCCATATCATCAAACTCGGGGGATGAGAGATCAATCTCAGGTGATAGACTGAGCTCTCTCCTCCGATCATTCTCGGTATCCTCAGTCGTAGAACCTGAGCTCGATAGTGATGGAGTGACAATGGCAACTCCCTGTAAGGATTGGTCGGGTAGAGGGAGGTGGGGGCAAGTTGCGAGGTAATAGTATGTGCGTCTTGGATGTATAGACTCGAGTTCCTTCGCTAAAGGACATGGGGTCGAGGTAGTCCAACTAGGACGCTTTATGAATGCAGAGAGTCGTGATGCGACGATTGCGCATGGGTTTGCGGACCTAAACACTAGCTTTAGACATGATACGACCGGTCAGGGTTGAACGTCAGGACTTACTGTTGGACGATTGCGACTTTATCCACGAGTATAGCGGCAAGCTCTTTTGCGAGGTGCGGACGATTCCGTGTTTGTTGTAACTGAAGAATAATATTCTCGATAATCTCGTCGTTTATTCCGTCAAGGTCAACAGGTTCGACTTCCGATATGCTGAACAAACCGGCGTCGTCTGTCTCTATGGAATCATGAACAGGCGGCGACGGTATCGACGATACTGAGTCGCATCTCCTAGACTTGGGCGCGGGAGCAGCAGTGGTAGAAGGCGCGGAAGAGTCCTCATAAGATCGCTTCAGCTTCTTGCTGGGACGGGGCGACCCGGCGGACGTAGGTCTCGGTCTCGCGCTCATGTTTGTTTGTGTATTGTTGTGGGCGTTGGATGACGACCGGTTGACAGGGACGTGTATTCCAAGAGATGGAAGGGACAACGATTTGCGACGGGTATTATAAGGCATAGTAGTAACGGGCGCAGCACCAGAAGGGAAAAGCATAAGAGGGTGAGACTACGCTATGTATAACCTTGGAGACCTGATACTCGGATGGCGCATGAATCACGGATGACGGGGGGTCTCGTGGATCCAAACTACAGAACTAACTTCAGGTCGAGAAAGTATACCAGTAGATAGTTAGGTAGGCGGAAGGCTATGATGCAAAGAGGATGAGGGAATAACGACAATAATAGGCAGGCTGAGGATTGATAGTAGAACAGGTACGTATTATTGTATTGGGGTTGACGTTGAATGGCAAGTATATCGACTAGGTATTATTTGGGGTGACTGGGGAGAGACCAGGTATGTATGATGATATCGGATTGGGATGGAGACGAGGAGGGGGGAAGGTGACGATCAGAGCGACGTCGATGATGGCGGATGGCAAATTGAGAAATCAGACGGGCTGTTTGACTCTCACCGTCCTGACGCCTGAGTAGGAGAGACAGAAGAAATGTTGCAGGAATGGCGACAGGACGGGTGGGTGGCGGAAAGGTAGTACTGTATACCACCTGGTAAGGGTACCTAGAGGCAGGCAGTATTGGTAGCGGCGGCGGCAGCAACGCAGCAACGACATCGAAGGCCCCAGGTTGAAACGGAGCTGCTCGGTACGTACAGCTGCGCTAGGAAGCTTGTGTGTCCTAGTTAGTGCATCGAAACCGGTGTCAGGACCATAAAAAAATAAATCTGCTGGCTGGTGGGGGCGCTAGCCTCTAGCCTGGTGACATTCACCCGTCCGTGCAGTCATTCCAGCCTGCACCAAATTTGTATGAGACCCCGAAGAAAAGAGACCCCTCGGCAAAGTATTCCCTGACTCCCCTGCCTGTTGACAGGGATAGTCCCCGATGTATCAGTTGCCCACCTGAGAGCCAGTGACCAATAGGCGCCGGGGTCATTTCTTGTAAGTCGTTTATGTATGTATAATAGTCTCTCTTATGTGTATTTCATCGCCCCCATAAATCATCATGTAGCTTCACCTCACTTTTTTTCAGGGTCTCGCCTTGGACTTGAAATGCTTGTAATTAGGTAGGTATCTTGAAGCGCCTTTTGGTGGCATGGTCCCCCGTCCTACAACTACCTCCATATGTAGTAAGTATACCATATGGGAGATAGTTTACTCTGGCGCGCTAAGAGACTCTACTGGGCTCTCGACCATGGAAAGCAAATGTTGTCTCCACCTCGACTCGCGCACCCTGTGTCTCTCTTTGTTTACTCTATTCCTATGTCATAGACTTGGAGCTGGTGGTAAGCGGTCGGGCATGGGGAAAAGGCGGTAAGCATCGCGAACGAGGCATCGTGCATATGCCTACCGCCCCCAGACAGACAAACAGGTTAAAGTATATGCATGTCGAGATGCGCATTATTGGGCGTTTTCTGTGCAGGACAAATTGGACTGCTGCTATTGGCTCAGTTTAGGCTTCGTCATCCTAAAGAGGAAATATGCTAGGGTCCCAGTCTCATGTACAAGGGATAGGGGGCTGAGGTAGCACCCAGTCAGAAGTTGCAGCCGACTTGCAGGCTGCAGCGCAAGTTCCACCAACTGCAAAAGGTACTTGAGTAAAACGCATGTCTCGTGGCTATCGATAAGTGCCTCTCCCCAGCCGGCTGCGGAGGCCATAACACGAAAAGCATGTGCCACAACGTGCGATCTAGGAAGTACTTCGGCTCTCTGTAAAGAAATGGCTAATGGAGTAGTACAGATCGCTTGGCATGAAAAATTCGAGTTTAATTTGGTAGGGTGGAAAATGCCTCGACAATACCTTAAGAAGTAGGTAGGAAGAAAAGAGAGAAAGGAAAAAAAAAAAAAAAGTTAGTGGAGCGCAGCCTGCGGGGCAAACCAGGGGTCCGAGTTTCGGTTCTTTTTCGTTTTCTTTTTCCCATTCCTTTCAATCCGACCCTTCCCGCAAGAAGTTGACGGTTGGACCTTTTGTAAATATGCATATCTCTCAAGACTTGATATGAGGCATGTTGAATTGTAGCGCATCGACGGTAAGGCTATCTCCTAACTCACAGATAATCTTATCGATATGCTTTCCTTTCAAGATGTTAGTCTCCTCCGATTGCGTCGAATACTCGCTGCGGTGAGCATTACTATAGTACCGCTAGTAATAATACAGGATAGTGCAATCCAACGACCAGGGTGTACAGCAGACATGTCATCGATTTGTTGTGAACTGATGCCTCATATTTTTAATAAGCATATATATTTATTTAAGGATGAGATTTACTGGCGACTTGGAAAATGAGTAAATAGTATCCCAATTGACTATTAAGTTTTTACTGTAGGTGTTTGAACGTCTACGCTCATCGCATGCGAAGGTTTCCATCTCATGATTGTCCATACGATGGAGACAAGCGGCCACCACAACGTACCCACTTGATGCTCCGGACTAGGATCTGATAGGTAACCCCACTGGGGGTGTTGCAGCCGGAGAGCACTGACCGGAAGATTGCCGCGAACCACAATGGCGGGGCGCTTAGCCTAATTCCTTCGGTTCTGTCTCTCTTACACTCTGCTCACGCGAGAAACTTCCCCCCAGAAATGCAGAAATGCACATCAGCTCATTCGGCGTTGGGACGCGCTGCACATTGACACATCGATCAGCCATCTTACCCTCCAACCAGGCGATGCGTCTTCGCTTAAGAATTTGGTCATTTCGAACCAAAAAGTGACGCTATGTCACTGTCTTGACTGTTCTATTAATGATCTGCGTTGGGCGTGAACCTCTCATCGCCAAACTTATCTTATGACGCACGGGAGCCACTCTGCCGTTGATCCCTTACGCAACTTGACTCGAGGAACCAGGCTGTCCCGGTAGCCAGATACGGACAGTCGCAACCACATCTCGCGGACTGACTCGTCCAGACAATATTTCGGCTCGGCTGGGCCAAGTGACCCTCCAAACGCTCCAGACGCTCCAGTTGGTTTGGCCGGACAACAGCTCCGCTAAAACACCACACAACCGAGGGTCAGACCAGAGTTCCAGTCTGACCAAACGTGTGGATGCACTCCCGTGTTTCCCTATCTGGAATGAACGTCTCCTCCAGGAAAACCGACTGAAATCAAATAGGTTAAGTAAATGTTCTGCAGCACCTGATCTAGATCAAGATATGATCCACAGTCGTGGATATCCCATCATCAAAAAAACACGATAGTCTACAGTGCGTGTCAGCAAAGCATCAGCCTCATTTCCGATTGCTCACAGTGCACAGCTCTAGTCTTTACAGTGAGTATAGTCTTATTGTGCCCCTCCATCTGCCCTCCACATGCTCGACTCGTTGGTGCATTACCATTACCACGGTAATATCCTGAAGCTAGCAACGATCTTCAGGGTTCATTTCGTCAGGCAACTTCGGCCTCATATAGACATCGTTGGCGTCAAAGCGCCTGCACTTCTACAGTTTGTACAATATGGCAACACTTTGCTAGTATAAATCGCTCGTCAGTAACTTGAAACGCCACCACCCAACTCCCGAGATCCACTTGCACATGGCAATGCGCCCCTCATAGCCCTACTGGGTCTGCCACCCTTTTTTGCTGGGGATGCCACCAATTTCCCGCCTATACAGATGATATACATCCAAATAAGCAGCCAAAGCAGCCAGC
>MU280190.1:600000-797574 GCA_022385635.1 Xylaria scruposa | reverse complement strand
TAATTAATTATAATAATATATTTATAATAATATTTTTAATTTTTAAATAATAAATAATAATAAAATTATAATATATAATAAATTTAGCTTATTTTGCTTACTTTAAATTTAATACCCTTTTTATATTAAAATATTTTAAGGCCGTATAATTAATAATTATTATAAAAAATTATTAATATTATAATTTAATTAATTTTATTTATTAATATAATAACCTTTTAATTATTATAAATATTTCTTTATTATAAATATTATAATTTAATTTAATATTATATAATATTTTTTAAAAAAAAACCATTAGTTTTTATAAATTATTAAGCTTATTATACTAGGTTAACACTTTTATAACAACTTTATTTAAAACATTTATTTTTATTTAAGTCTTTATATTATATAAAAAATGTTATAATATAAATACGCTTATTAAAACTTCGTATAAATAATTAAAAATATTTTAATAAACCTTTATTTATAATAAATTAAAACTTATACATGTTAAATTAATTAAAAGTTTAATAATTTAACTATATTATTTAATAAAATAATAATAAAAGTTATAAAAGCTTAAAAAAAAACAAATTCCTTATAATTATACTTTATTTTTATTTATTAATAATTATTAATAATAAATAATTTTTACTTTATTTAAATTAATTTTAATATTATTTATTTTTATAATAAAGCTTAAAAACTTAATTTTTTTTATATAAAACTTGCACTTTTTTAAATTAACTTATAACTTAGCCTTTTATAAACGGGTTAATATTTTATTTATATATTTTTTATATTTAAATTTATTATTAAAATAAATAAAAATATTATTAATATATATTATATAAAATATATTTAAATAATTTTTTAAAATATTATTAATAAATTATTAAAAAATAAAAAAACTATTAATTAATTTAAAAAATATTACTTTATATTAATAAATATTATAATAAGTTTTAAAAATAATTAAACTTTTATTACTTTTTATAATATAAACTTAATAAAAAACTTATTAAATATTAATTTTAATATAATACTTACCTTTAAAAAATTAAAACAACATTTTTTTTATTAATAATAATAAATATTTATTTTTTTATATAATTTTATTTAACTTTTAATAATTTATATAAAACTTAAATAACTTATTATTTTTTAAAATAAATAAGATTAATATTACTTATAATATATTAATTAGTTTAATAAACCTTTTAAATAAATTCTTTTATATATATTTTTTATAAGTTTTTATTTTTTTTAAAAACATCTTATATAAAATATTATAGCTTAATAACTTTAAAAAATTATTTATAATAATATAATAATTAATTTTTAATTATTTTAATAATAATTTATTTAATAATTTAACTTTGATTTTTATTATTATTATAAGTTATTTTAAATAAAAAATTATATTATAATAAAAACCTTTTTAGTTATTTTTTTTTTTATTTATAAAGGTTACTTTGTTATAATTACTACTACCTTTAAAAAAGTATAAACTAAAAGCAAGTGTTTTATTTTATTAAATTTGTTAAAAATTTATATATTATATTAATTATTGTTAATTATTAATGTAGCTATAACAGCTTGTTTATAATTATATCGCGTCCGGCGTAATAATAATAGCTTGTTAAAAGTAGTATATATAATAAATTTAATAATATATATATAATTATAAATATATAATTATAAAGGGTTAATAATAAAATAAGTATAACTTACTTATTAAATAAATAAGTTTTTATTTATTTTAAAAATAAGTGGTTAAGGCTTATTTTTTAAGTAAGGCCACTTGTTATTTATTAAACTACTTGTTATTAAAATTATAGCTTAATTATTTAGTTATAGTTTTATTATTTGCTTAAATAAATTAATAATAACTTATTTAATATTATTTTATTAAAAACATTAAAATACTTATAATATTATTTTAATATTATATTATATATTTTTTTATATAATTTTTTTTTATTTTTAATAAACTTTTTTTATTTTTTTTATATAATAATTTATTTAATATTATAAAAGCTTATAATATTATAAATAATTATACTTAATTTATAAATTATAATAATAAATATTATAACATTAATAATTATAATTTATATTAATTAATATTTATATTATTTTATAATATTTTAATATAATATATATAATTTTTATATATTATATAATATTTTATTTTATAAATAATTAACAGCTTTTATATAAAATATATTTTTAATTAAAAGTTTATAATTATTTTTATTTAAAATTCTTTATATATAATTAACCTTTTATTAAATTTAATTAATATTTATATTAAAATTAACTTATAAAAATTATAAAATATATATAAGCTTATAAAGTTTTTTAAAAACAAGGGTTTATTAAAGCCTTTTTTTTTTTTTTTTTTTAACTTTTTAATTTTATTAAAAATTTAATTAATCATTTTAAATAACTTAATAAATTATATATTTTTTTTTATTTTTAAATATATTACCAGCCTTTTTTAATTTTTACCGCCTTTATTAAAAAATTAGGCTTTTTTTATTTTAAGCACATTTTTTATTATTAAAAATTAATAATTAATTAATAATACACTTTTTATTACGTAATATTTTTAACTTAAATGTTTATTACATTTATACTTATTTTTTAAGTTTATTATTTATTTATAATAAGTTATATTTGCTTAATATTTAAAATTAATAATAAAAATATTAATTATATTTATTAATATATTTTTTATATAATATTTTAATTTTTAATTATTTAAAAATAATAATTTTTTTTATTAATTATTAATTAATAAGTTATAATATTTAAAAAATTTTTTATTAATAATTATGTTATATTTTATATTAATAATTAATATTAATACGTTTTAAATAATATACTTTTAAATATAAAAATAAAGCTTAAAAGCTATGTTTATTATTTATATTACTTTATTATTATATTTAGTTATTATATTTAATTTAAAACTTGTTAATTATTTTAATTATAAAAATTATATTATTTTTATAATAAAATTTATATTAATAAAAAAATATATATTTATTTTTATATTAAATAATAATTTTATAATTAAAATAAGTTTATTATTTATTATTATATATTTTATAAATAAAAGGTCCTTGTTTAAAAATTTTTTTAAAAAATTAAATAATATTTTTTTATATTATTTTATGTTTAATATTAATACTTTTATTAATTTAAAAAAAAAGTTTAATTATTTTAAACGTTATTTTTTAATAGTTTACTTTTTTAAAAAACATTATTTATAAATTAGCTAACTATTTTATTAATTTAAGTAATATTTAAACAATTATAGTTTTTTTTATAAAAGTATTTATTGCTTTAATATCTTTATTTATAATAAATAAAACATTAACCTTTTATAATTAATATTTTTATTTAATTAAAAATAAGTTAAACATAAATTTTATATTTATTAATAATTATATTTATAAAGTTAATATTATAATAATTTAAATAATTATTTATATTATTATTTTTTAAGCTTATTAAATAATTAATAATACTTGCTTAGCTTTTTATAAGGTTAAATATATTTTTATTTAATTTTTTATTAATAATATTAATATTATTATTATTTTTATTATTTTTATTTTTTTTTTTTTAAATTTTTAAAATAAAAAAATTCTTATATTATTAATAATTATATATATATGTTTATTTATAATATTTAAAATAATTTACTTTATTATTATATAATTTAATTATTAATAATTCGTTTAAACGTTTTAATAGTTTATTATATAAATTCTGCTTATAATCTTTTTAATTTATATAAGCTTAGCTTGTTTATTAAGTAAAAATAATATTAAAAATTTAAAACTTTTTATTATTTTTTATTTTAAAGTTTTAATATTTAATATATACGTTTTTATATTTATTAAAGTTATAATAATAAATATATAAATAATTTAATATAGCTTTAATAATTTTTAAAAATAGTTTTTTATTATATTTATTAATAATAAAAAATAAAATATTATTAAATATGTTTTTTTTTATATAACTTATAATATAAATAATTTTATTTTTTTTATTATTATAATAATTAAAATTTTTATTTAACTTATTTATTAAAAATATTAATTAATATTTAAATTAAATTTTAAGCTTGTTTGTTTTTAGCTTATTATTAATAAAAATAAAAAAATTTTTAAATTTTATAGATTATTTAAAACTTCTTTTTTTAGTTATAAAAAAAAAAGGGGTTTTTTTATGATTTTTAGCGGCGTTTTTATTATAAAGTGGTATTAATAATTAATTAAATATTAAATTAAAACTTAAAAAAAAAGCTAAAAGTAAAACTAGCTGTTTATTTATTAGTTTTATAAGTTAAATAATCTTGTTTTTTAAGTTATTATTTTTAAATTTAAATTATTAAACCTTAGCTTTTTAAATTTTAAATAATTTTTTTATAACCGTTTTATAAACTTTTCTAGTTTTAAATTTTTATAAAAATATAAAAAAATCTTTAATATATATTATAATTTATTTAATATAAATATTAATATTAATTATAATAATATTTAAAATATTAGTTATTTTGTTTAAATTTTAAAATATATTTTATATTATTAATATAAAAAAAAACTAATATTTAAACTTTAAATATATAACTTTTAAATATTTTTTAGTTATTTAAATAAACTAGGTAATTATTAAAAGTTTATTAAAAATAAAAAAAACGATTTTTTTTTTGTTAATTTAAATAATAAAAAAATAAGCTAGTTTTTTTTAAATAATAAAATATTTAATTAATATAATTAATTAAAATATAATATTTTTAAAAAAATTTTTATAATTAATTAAATATTATTATTTATTAATAATTAATTTTATATATTTTATTTAATAATTAATTATTTTATTAAGTTATAAAGTTTTTTTTTTATTTAAATATTTTTTAATATAATATTTTTTATTATTTTTATTTAAGGTAGTTATCTGTTAATTTTGTTTTTATTTATATTATTTTTTAATTAAACGTTAATAAATAATTAATAATTATTAATATAACTTACTGCTTTTTTTAAAATATAAGTTAATATATAATATTAGTTTTTTAATATAATTAAAATAAAAAAACATTTGTTTTTTTATTTTTTTTAGTTTAAAAAATAAAAAGTTTTTTTAAATTATATTTAAAATTTATTAAATATTTTAATTAATTATTTTTATTTAGTTTTATTTTTTTTTTAAAAATTTATTATTTTTTTAAATATTTAATATAATAAAATAAATTATTATAATAAAAGCTATAAAAGTAAATAGTTTAAGCATTAATATATTTTTATTATTAAAAAAATAATTTATTTAAAAAAAAAAAAAAACAAAAGTTAAAAATACCTGCGAGTGTAGGCAGATATATATAGAATTTATGGGCTGCTAGGTACCCCTTACAGCTAAAGCAGTGAATGCGAATATTATTCACTGCTTTTATATATAATTGTTTAATTTAGCCGCAGGCACTAGCCTTACGCACTAGCTACTTACAAACTTATATAAGCCTTAAAGTTATAACACCTTATATATAATTATATATAAAAATAATTATATATAAATAATAATTAGTTTGTTATAATTATATGTTTTTTTAATTATTTTTTTATTATAAAATTTAATTAAAATAAATTATAATATATTGTTTTTAAATTAATAATTAATAATTAATTAATAAATTAATATTATTTACGATTTTTTTATTTATATTTTTAAGGATAATTTAAATTATTTAATAAAAAAGTTAAAAAGTTTTTTTTTTTTATTTTTATTAATATATAAACTAGTTAAAAATATAAATAACTTTATTTATTTATTATTTTTTAAAAAAACATATATAATAACGTTTTTAAACTTAATTAATAAAATAAATAAACTTGTTTTTATAATATATTATTTTTTATTAATAATTAAAACTTATGTTTTAATAATATTATTAAAAATAAAAATAATGTGTAAAATATATATTATAATATTTATTTTAATATAAAAATATTTAATAAGTTAATTAAAAAATTATTTATATATTTCTTTATTTTTAAATGTTTAATATATAAAATTAATATTTTATATTTATAAATTATTAAAAATTTTAATAATTAAAAAGTTATTTTTATTTTATATTATATATTTTTTAATTATTAACTTAATTAACTTAAGATTTTTTTAAATTATAGCTTTTTTATTAAGTTTATTATATATGCTTTTTATTAATTAAATAAATAAACGCTTAAGCTTAAATAAAACAAAAAAATTATTATTTAAATATATTTTTTTATTTTTATAAAAAGTTTATTTTATAATTATAATAATAATAAAAGCATAAATAACTTTAAAAAAATAATTAAGTTAAAATTACTTTTAAACTTTATAAAAAGTTATAATAATATTATTTAATTATTTATTATTAGCTTTAATAATTATAATATAAATATATTATTTTAATATTTAAAGTTTAATTAAAAAAACATATATAAATAATTTAAATATATTAAAAGCTAAATAATAAAAATGTAATAAAAATAGTTTATTAATTAAATAATAAAAATAAAGTAATAATAGTTTTAAAGTATTAATTTTAATTATAAATAAGTTATTATAACTTTATGTTTAATTTAATAATTTATTATTTATACTTTATTTATTATTAGCTTTATTTACTTTTTATTTATTGTTAGCTTTGTTTATTTTTTATTTATTATTATTTTTTAAAAGTTATTTTTTTTTAAATTTAAACTTATTTAGTTTAATTATATTATTATTATTATTAAATATTAATTTATTTTAAACGTTTTATTTGTTTATTTTATATAAAGTATTTTTATAAATATTAAGTTTATTAAACTTAATTTTTTTAAATATTAAGTTAAATTAACGTTTATGTTTAAGTTTTAATTTAAGTTTAAGTTTAAGTTTATTAATAAATAATAATATATTAATAATTATTAAATTATTATTAATATTTTTTAAAGTTTAATTAATTTTTAAAGTTTTATTTTATTAATTAAATTTTATTATATAAGTTTAATAAAAAAAACTAATATATATAATTTTTTATTATTAAAATAATTAATAATAACTTTAATATTATATAAAATATACTTTAAATTATTAATAATAAAACTTTATTACTTATAATTAAGTTATAAATACTTTTTAAATAAATAATTAAACTTATTTTTAATAATATTATATTATAAAAAATAAATTTATAACTTATAATCTTTAGTTATTAAAAAAATAAAAGATTTAAATATAATTATTTTATTATTATTAATTATAATATTTAATTATATTAACTTTTTTAATTAAAAGGTAAAATATATTTTATAAATATTTAATTAAAAGTACGCGTATTATTTTGTTAATTTATTAAATGTTTAATTAATAAAGTAAGCAATAATAAAAAATACTTTAAAATTAAAATAATGTTTATATTTTAAATTAAAATTAATAATTTAATAATAAAATATTATTAAGTTAGTTTTTATATTATTTAAAATTATAATATTTATAATTATTTTTATTTTAACTTTAATAATGTTTTTATGTATTAATATTATAAGTATAATAAAAACATTAAAATAACTTTTTTTTTTAGTTAATTTTATAAAATATTATTTTTTATTAAGTTTTTTTAAAATTTTAAGCTTAAGAATTTAAAATTAAATAAGTTTATATAATTTTTATTAAGCTTTTTATAATAAGTAAATAAATATAAATATAAAAAAAACAAGTAAATTAATTAATTTTTATTTTTTATTTAATTTAAAATATATGGTTTAATATAATAAAGTTTAATTAATTATTTTTATAAAAGTAAAAAATTAATTAAAGCTTTATAAATAAATAATTTTATATATAAAATAGTTTTTATAATTTACTTTTAACTTATATAATTTTGTTATTTTATATAAAAGCATTTATTTAATTAAGTTAATAACTTATTGTTTTTTTTTATTAATAAGTTTTAATATAATAATTAAATATATAATATTATTAAAATATTTAGTTATATAAATAATATAATAAACATATTAACTTTTATTAATATTATAACTTGTTTTATATGCTTTAATAATATTAATTATAATTTGTTTAATAGTTTTATTTTTATTAAGTTTAGTTTTAAAAAGTTATTTAAATTTATATAAAACGTTAATAAATTTAATTTTAAAGATGTTATTTAAATAAAAAATAAATAATAAGTGGTAAATACTTATAAAGATTATTATTTATATTATAAGGTAATTTTTTAATAATAATGTTTTAATTAATAAAGCAAAGGCTTTAATAATTTTATAAAATATAAGCTTAAAAAGTTTATTTTAATATTAATGTTTAAAGGTTATAATATAAGTTAATTATATTAATTATTTAATAAAGTTTATAAAAGTTTTAACGTTTTTTTATTTTTTAAAACTTATGTTATTATATTAAATTAGCTTGTTTATTAAGCTAAAAAGGTTTTTATAAGTATTAATTATAAGTTATTTATAAAGATTTTTATTATAAGTTTTTTAGCTTTATATAAAAATATTTATAGCTTGTATAGCTTTTTAATTAAAGTATAAAAATATAATTTAAAATTTTTATAAGTTTATAAAAGTTAATATAATTTTATTAAAGGTTTTTAATATTAATATAAATTATTTATTAAATATTTTTATTAAATATATAACTTTATCTTTATAATAAATATAATAAATATTATTTATTATTATAAAAATATTTATATATATATTAATAAATAAAACATTATAAAAAAAAGCTTTAAATATATTAATATAGCTTTTTTTTTTAGCTTAAGCTTAAATTTTATTTTTTTAAAGCTTTATAATTATAAGTTTATTAATAAACGTTTAATATATAAGGATAATATTTATAAAAGTTTTATAAAAGTTTGTTAACTTTATTTAATAATTATAATAAATTTTAATATATTATATATTATATTTAATATTATTAATTTTTATTATTATATAATAGTTTATAATATTAATTGCTTTAAAAGTGGATATATATTAAGCGTTATATAAAGTAATATAATAAAGCTTTGTTTATTTAAATGTTTTATAATTAATATAATTAAAAAAAGTTTAATAATTTATAATATATATTATTATAAATAAAATATAAATAACCTTATATTATTTATTTTTATTTATATAATATAAGTTTAAAATATTATATTACTTATATTTATTAAAAAATAAAAGTTATAATATAACTTTAAATGTTATAATTATTAATTTTTTAGTTTTATTATTAATTATATTAAAGTTATTATAATTAATTAATTTTATAATAGTTTATAATAATTTAATCTTTATTAAAACGTTTAATAAATATATAATACTTATTTTTTTTTATATTTAATTATATATATATAATAAAATCAATAATAATTATATAGTTATTAATATTATTAAAATTATTTTATATAACTAGTTTATATAATAATTTAAAAGCATAGCTTTAAACTTTTAATTATTATATAAGTAAGTTTATTATATTAAAACATTAAAATTAATATAAAAACAAACCTGGCGTATATATTAAGCTAAACTTTTTTTTATTATTTATTAACGTTTAAAAGTTAAACTTTAATAAAAAAAATAACTATTTTAAGCTTGTTAATTAAACTTTATTAAATATAACATATATATTTAAATTTAAATAAAATATTATAAAAATAAAAAGTAAGTAAAAGCTTTATAAAGTAGTTATTTTTTTAACTTTTTATTATTATTATTATAATTATTACTTTTATTATTATTATATCCTTTATTATAACTAATATAAAAGTCCTTTTTAATAATTTTTTTAAGTATTATTTTAGCTTAAAAAAAAAACCCATTATTATTATATTTAATTATAACAAGCCTTAAAAACATAGTTTTAAATAAAACTATTTTTAAATTATTAATAATAATTAAAAAAATTAAAACATAAAATATTTATATAAATTATATATTTATTATTAATAAAATTTAATTTATTATTATATATAATTTTATATATTTTAATAATTTTTAATATTTAAAAGTTATTAATAAAATTATAAAAAATTATTAAATAAAAAAAAGAATAAATATTTTTAAAGCTAAAATTAATAATATTAAAAAAATAGTTTTTATTAAAATATTTTAAAAAATTAATAAATAAAAAAATTAGTTAATTTATTATACGGCGGCAGGCTAAATGGCTTAATAACTAAGGCTTAATTAAAAGGCTTAATTAAAAGGCGTAAATTAAAAAGCGTGGATTAAAGGATATAAATTAAAAAGTATAAATTAAAAAGCGTTATTATTACGTAAAAGAAGTTATTTCTAGCGTTTTAGCTATTATTATAAAAGTTAAAGATTTATAAATTTACGGACTTAATATAATTAATAAAAAAAAAAAAAAGGCGTTAAAAGCGTTATTAATAAATCAAGTAATTAATTAATAATAAACCATTTAATTATATTATTAAATTATATAAAATATAAATTATTAAGTAATTATAAATAAGTTAAAGCTTATAATTAATTAGCTTTAAGTTATTAATATTTTTTTTAATAAAATAAAAATATAAAAATAATTTTTTATATTATAATAATTATAAGTTTAATAAATTATATATATTATATATTATTTAATTATATATTTATTTTTATAATATTTAATAAATTAATAATTAAAATAAAAAAGCTTTTTTTTTTTTTATTATAAGTATATTATATAATTATAAATAATATTATTATACTTTTTATATAAAAAATTAAAATAAATAAAGTTAATATATATTTAATTAATAATTTTATAGTTTTTATTTTTTATAATAATTAAATAAATGGTTTTTTTTTTATATATAAAAATAAAACAATCTTATATAAAAGCTTTATAAAAAAGGTTTTTATTATTATAATTAAAATTAAATTTACTTATAAATTTTTAAGCTTAAAATTAAAAGGCTTATTATTAAAATACTTTATTATTATTAATTATATTATTTTTTAAAAAATTATTAATAAAGTTTATATTAATTAAATTAAAATTAATAAAAAATTAATATTTTTTTTAATTATTAAGTTTAAAAAAAGTTATATTAAATAATTTATTATTAAATATAACAACTTTTTTATAAAAATAAATTATTTTATTAAAAAAAAAGTTTTATTTAATATTTATATAAATATAATTAAATGTTTTTAATTTTTTAAAATATTTATATATATTATAAAAAATAATAATATAAATATTATTAATAAAAAAAATAATAACATTGTTTTTATTATTAATAATTATAACTTAATATATATAAAAGCATTAAATATAAAGTTAAAATAAAGCATTTTAATAAATCTTATTAAGGTTAAAATTATAATAATATAAAAAACATAAAAATAAAAATTAAAGGTTAATAAATATTATAAAGCTAAAAATTTATTATATATAATATAAAATAAATATATATTATATATAATTAAAATATATAAGTTAAAAATAATTAAAAGTATAAAAATATATATATAAAATTATAATAAACTTTATAAAATTTTAGATTTAAAAATTAATTTTATATATATATTTATTTTAAAAGTGATAATTATAAAAAAAGCGTAAGTTATAATTATATATAATATATTTAAATATTATAATAATATATACTTATATATTTTTATTAATTTATATATATATTTTTTATTAAAAAAATATATAATTTATTATTTAAAAAAAACTTTATAAACTTTTTTATATATTTATATATTTAAAACGTAGTTATATTAATATAACTTTTACTTATAGCTTGTTAACTTATTAAATATAGTTTAAAAAAGCTTATTAATATTTAGTTAATTTTTTTAAAGTTTTTTTAATTATATTTAAAATAATAATAAATAGTTTAATATTATGTTTAAAACGGTTATGCTTTTTAATATTATATTTAAAATAATAATAAATAATTTATATTATTATATTTAAAACGTTTTGTTTTAAAAGTAATAAATATATATAATATTATTATAATATATATAAATAAAAACAAGTAATATAAATTAATTATTAAAGTATATTATATAAGCTTAAGTTTTAATACGTTTATAATATATTTTTAACAGGTTTAATATGTTAATTTTAAGTATTTTTATTAGTTCTTATGTTTTAATATTATATTTTATTTATTTAACTTTATAACATGGTTAAATATTTATATTAAATAATAAGTTCGTAAGTTTAACACGTATATAATTAAAAATATCTTTAATAATTTATTTATTAACGTTACTAATTTTAAAACTACTAGGGTTTAATTAAGGTTTAGCGAGTGTATTTTTCCTTGCGGGTTTAAGGTGTTTAATAAAGATATCCCTTTGTTATTTTAATATAAGGGCTAATAAACGCGAGAAACTTGCATATGTGATAGATATGATTACTAATACGCCAGTAAAGCAGTTGAATTAGTCAGAACCTGAATGTGACTTGAATGTTGTAAGAAGCTAAAAGCTAAGTAACAGCGATATGAAGGTTCTGTACCAGTATAGCGTGGGTCCCCAGTCACGTGACCTAACACCTTGGGTGTGGCTGCGGTCGTGGCTTGGGTTAGGCTGGGAAGCTTGGGTTAAACACATATACAGGTATGAAAAAATAAAAGTGCGGCGATAGGTATCGATCCTTGAAATATTCAAGAGCCGATCAGTCTCTTGAGCACCAAAATAAAAGATCTCATCGGACACTCCTGCCTATTTAAACTGTCTCGAATAGTATTAAAATATCTATCTATTGATACCAGAGCACATAGGTTGACGTCTTGGCCAAGACGAAGAGAGCTTGTCAGTCACCACTAGGTATGAACTAGCTTTCCAGTCCGCACACTCGTCAACTTGTATTGAGTTCTTTTCTATTAGATCAGAAGTCTCACTATCATACGTGGAGCGGTATTCGATATTGCAATAATCTTGCTGGGCGTCAAGAAGGCCATACAAGTCTAGATCCTCCCTTCTAGCCCAGGCAGCGATCTAAAATTAAATAACCGTCCGGATAATCTAAGTCCGTATCGCTATTGTAGTATTTCTCTGTAGGATTGGAAGAATCGGACAAACACGATAACAAGAATAGGCATGAGTAGTTAGAATGCCAATACCCAGGGGCTAGTCCGAGTGACAGCATAAATATAAATTTGGACATACACAGAGATAATAGTGCCCGATCTGACTAATTTTGACTTTAGTAGTGCAGCGCAGTGGTTATGTTCCGTGACAAGGCTAATGGTCTGCTTGTATGCAAGAGTGTTACACGGAATAGCCCCAGGTATAGACCTAGGTTCGCCGCAAGGGGCAAAGAGGAAAGCAGACTGGTATGCCTCCCTTGATGCCCAAGAAGATTATCGCAATACTGAATACCCTTTCCAAGCCCTAGATACTAGCCCTTGTGACAAAGAGATTCTTTGTTGCGTTCTTTTTCATAGTTCTGAGCCTTGCTAGGTAGGGTATATATCCGTTGCTCTTATTGATTGTGCTTTGGGTCTTCTCAATGGACGGTCAAGTCTCCCTCACCACCAGTACCGCAAAAGAAAATCCGACCCGGCTGTGAAGCGAAGCGGATATTAATATTGGGGGACAAATGAAGTAGTCAGTCTCCGTGAGATACTGTACCTTCCTACCCCTAATACCAGATGTTCATTCTTCAATTAATATTCAAATTTTTTCAACAACTAGTAAACTTTAAGCCCAACCCCTAATTTCTCTAAACCCTCTGACAGTGAGAAGCACCTAGACATATATGTGAAACTATCGTTTTTTTAACCGTTTGACTTGTCGTAAAACAGAATCGCAACATTGTATCAAGGACACTTTACAGTTTGCAGCTATTATGTATGTACCATGACACAGCACACACCACTTTTATGATAAGTCACCAGGGACAAAGAACATAAACGACGTGGACATTCACGCAGCAACGAGATTCTATGCATGCCCTAAACTATGAATATCCAATGGCGTTTTGTATAGCCGTTCGATCCTTGAATCTATCATGCGGATATGCTATCGAGGCGCACTTAATGGTCTATCGCGGATCCGGACCTAGATAGCTCGGTCTACGTGCTGCAATACTTGTCACAGAGGCTCGTCTACAACACTAGTACAACTACCTTGGATCCTACCAATGAATAGCAGGTCGGCAGCTTTTGTCAGAAGTCCACGTAATGCCGAGCAGAGTACCCGTTGTTAGGATAAGGTAGTGTAAGCTTACAGAGCCTTGGTTCTACGGACAAGGCTCGCTTCCGACACTGCAGACGGCCCAGTCCTGGGTGGAGGGGGCGATATACATCGAGTGAACCAGTTTTAAGTCTTCCGTAACAACAAACATGTGTCTGTGCAGCAAGGACCAACTTGTGAAAGATTCAGACAACCGCTGTCGAGTTACGATACGTATATAATAATTGCAAACACTCAAGTGTCTAGCCTGACTACGTTCTACTTTGAACAGTGTTATGGCACCGCAGTTTTAATCAGTGATATCTAGCAAAGCGTGTGTGTGTAACTAAGTAGTGCCCCCAAAACTTTTGATGCTTATTCCTTCTCATATCTTCAACCGGCTATGGAAGGGTTGCCCTTATTGGTCCACTGACAAACCCCCCACGCGCACCACTTCAAAGTATGATCGATGTCCGTAGGCGTTTGAGATCTCGCTCATCGGATTTCCTCGCTCGGAATGGGCAGGGGTATGACAATCAGGCATCATCAAGCAGCCGGCCAACCTATGTAAGACAAGGGCCAGGGATAAACCCCAAGCTAGGTATTATATAGTACAGGGTCGCCTCGTGTTATTTGTTTGCGAGAAACACAACCGAACTATCCACTTATATTTTACGATTAGGTGTCTGTTTTGAGACAATTCTGTTTGCGTAGTGGACGCGTTTCTTTTCCTGGAACATAATGAATTAAATGCTGTCGTCATATCCAGACTTGACAGCACTAGCCGTCATGGTCTAGACCAGAGCCTAGCTACTAAATATTATAAGAAAGACGCTATTAGCAACCGATGAGGTATTAGAATTAATGATTAACAATTCTTCGTCGGTTTCAAATGATGTCCTTTTTCATTCATATTCACATTCGTGATTTATAATACAAGGTTCAAATATTTCTGGTCTTTGTATCTATAGTGTCCCCATCGAACAAAAGATTGAGAGCTTCCATGTCAAGCTCTGGAGATTGCTACGCAACCATCATGGATTAGAATACGTCTAAGCCTACTAAGACATATAGGTCGGTGGGTCAATTAACATAGAATCTCCGCTTCCGTTGGATTTACAACATCGATAAGCACTTCAAAGATCCACAAGACAACACTAGCATAGTAGAAAGCCTCTCGTAGTTGCAAAAGTATATATTCATCGAGATCAACTCTGGCATACCTACGATAACCGGGCAACTTGGTGCCATGCTTAGATGCCTACGAGACGTTTATACGGTCTTCGGAAGAAGAGATACTCCGTTTCTAAAAGGTTTCCAACCCACAAGAGACCTCGGAAAAGACATGCAGGCCCACATGTTCTGTGCTCTGTATGACAAAGTCTTGCTGGTTAGTAACAGCATTAACCCGAGACCGAGACAGGGTATGTACAAGTATGTCCGCCCTAGGGGAAATCGAGATGGGATTTTAGAATCAGCTCTTGAATCTAGACCTCTGTAAGTTCCAGTTCAGCATGCTTTGGGAGGTTTGGGAGAGTAACGTGGATGCATTGTGGCTGTCACGTAAGGGGCGGTGACCATTTATTCTCGATGTGGAATCTGATCTGGGGACGATGGGGCTGTCGCTTTTACGATCGGAGAGGATGCGGTTTTCTTTCAGATCGCCACTAATTACCCTTCCTGCGCTAGTCTTTTTCCACCAATCCTATTCCTCCATTCTAGCCGCTTGCTTGCAATTTACTGTTTGGCCTTCACCCTGTTGTGGCCGTTGAGCCGGTCTCTTCTAGTTCTGCTACTTGTGTATCCTAACAACTCCGAGACAGCTGTATAGTAACACGAGTCGGATCGGTCATCGTTTTCCACGATGATCCATGATGCACCGTGCCTTGCCTTTATGTAGTGAAACATGCATAAAGTTATACATAGGCGAGCACGACTTGCATCTGTGCCCAGTATAGTACCTACATTAGTACCAACATTACCAGAAAGTAGGTACAACAGGAGCTATTCCTCCGGCTGTAGTACAGCATGTAGTGGAAAGTTCGTGACCAGTCAGTGGGTGTTTCGATCTGACGTCGGTTCTGTTTGCGTTTTGTTATACTGCAGTCACTGTAGTTTGTCTCTACCCTAGCAAACTCCGCTTCCCGCCTCCCGTCTGCTACTTAGTGTAAGTCTCCGCCAGGGGCCACGAGTCATTGTGGGTCGCGGATCTCCTTAGGCTGCTTTGCCTCTGATATTCTCGATCGCGATGGGTACCTCATGTTGCGGCGATCACCCAGCGGGAGATCATCCCAAAGACCCCTTCCAGTAGCCCTTTCTTCACCTATCTGTGCGTCATTTAGCTAGAGCGCCATCTCGCAGTTTCGATCCTAGTTTGCTTCTTGACAATGCCGTGGCTTTCAATTATCCCCTTGTTGCGGACTCCCATGCCAAAGACACACAGTAGCCAGCTTTCTACATACGACCGCGATCACGATCTCTATCAGGCTATACTACGCTCGTCTCACCACCTTGACTAATAAAGGTGGAAGAAACATGGCAGTATTTACTGCAAATAAGGACTCAAGCCACCTAACTTAACAGTCTCGAATATATTCGTCTGTGTAATATAATCAATTCCATCGCGAGCTCCAACATCACAAAACCCTCGTGCTACGCTGATCACTCCAACGCTCGTAAGATACGTGTCCGTAAACGAACCAGTCGTTACACCTATCACAGATATCACATACTACCCCAGCTCAACTTCGTATTATATTCGTTTCTACTTAAGGTTCCCCGGAGATATCATTCAGCGTCATCACTTAATAATTCTATTCACCATGTCTGTCACATACACCGCAGCCTCAGCCTCAGTCTTATTTATGAACCCCTGGGAAATAAGTGCGTTGGAGGTGAGTAGCCTTTGCCTCGATGCTGGATCAGCTGAGTTAGACCCTTGAACTACCGGGCTAATATCAACTACGACGATCCATGCGTTCAATAGCTAATACATTCCTAGTATAACTATTCCGAAACAACTACCGCTTTCATGCCTCTCGAAGATGACAACGATGATTACGAGGACTATGATGATAACGTCAAAGATTCCATCATATATCCGGGCATATATGCTCCCAGTGGATTTGATATATTGAACATTCTTGTAGGTTCCCAAGACTTCGTATACATCACTTTCGTTGTAGGCAATGTTCATAGAAAAGTGCTAATTGAGGCTCCAAACCAAAGACCCGAGTGGCAATGAGACCTTCACCAGTAGTGGATCTCGGCCCCGTGGACGCATCCTGCGCAATAGTCGTATGCGATATCGAGCAGCCCGACTGCCCGGTCGTATACGCAAACGAGTCATGTGCCCTGTTAACGGGGTATCCGCTGAAGGAGATGATGGGGAAGAACTGTCGGTTCTTGCAAGCGCCGGGCGGCCAAGTCCGCCAGTCGTCGACACGGCGTCATGTTGAGAGGAGCGTCGTAGAGCAGATGCGCAACGCCATCAACTCCAATGGCGAGCTGGCCGTCGAGGTGACCAACTTCAGGAAAAATGGCCAGAAATTTACAAACCTGCTCACTATGATACCCGTCTGCTGGGATACGCCGACACCTAAGTACTACATTGGCTTCCTCGCCGAGAAGTCATGATGTCGGCACCCGCGTCTCAATTACAAACATAAGAACTGGCTCTACACATACGAGAGCACTGGGCTGAATATGATGGATGACTTTTTATCTTGGCACGCAGCTATTTCTTACCACAGCACACCGATTACGATATCACATTTTGGGAGGCGCTCACTTGGATTTCCATTTCCTTTTTATTTGGCGATTGGCGTACTTGTATTGGCGGTTTATCTGTGCTTTCAGGCATTACATTGATACCCCATTTTGTCTCAGCATATACACGGAGTGATTTGGGTGGGGCAGGCGATTTTCGAACAGGACACACATATTGGCGAA
Organism: Xylaria scruposa; assembly: GCA_022385635.1. Taxonomy (NCBI): domain Eukaryota; kingdom Fungi; phylum Ascomycota; class Sordariomycetes; order Xylariales; family Xylariaceae; genus Xylaria; species Xylaria scruposa. Next base: position 779,422 of record MU280190.1, on the reverse strand, counting down.
ATGGCAAAAGAAAACAACAAGAGCAGCTGCCAAGCCGTCACTCGGCTCTACCGGGCTACATCCTAAGCCACAGTTTTGGTATGACATATACCGTGGACTGGGGACGTGTTAGTAACTGCTTTACCCATATGAAGAAATACATATGTGCTGAGTTTCAGCAATTTACATGTCTACCTGTACCAGAAAGATTGGTGATGTGCAACGTTGATATTTAATCCGTGGTAGGACTGATTGATATATGGCTTTCGTCTACTATGTTGTGGACGCAGAATTTGCCATTTCCTTCCCCTCAGCAGATTATCAAAACGCCATAGGAATTTGCCTATAGATGATATTTAGAACGAGGCTGGCGCCTCATTTGGCGTAACCCGACCACCGGGAAAAAGCAGAGAATAATGGCACCGTACGAGCCAAAACGCGGGATTTTTTCCTGAATCGTAATTATTCTGTATGTCTCAAGCCTCATCTTAACCAATGATCAAATTCCGCCTTTTTGATCCCTTAGATGTCTTAGCAAGGGAATGTGACGATCATAACCCCTTGTCTTCTTTCTAATAGTCGAGTCACCTTTCCCCTCCCTCTTGCCTACCTACTGTATTTTTATGCAAGGACCAAAGAAAGGCAGGAACTTGCGCGTGCCTAGACGCATAATACCAGCATTTAATGCATGAGATAAGTAGGTTTGGTGAGCGATATGTGAAGGCATTATCATACTACCAGCCAGTTATGACCAGATAGAACTAGCAATGTGACGGTAGGCAGAGAAGATTAGGGTGAAAACGATCTGCAGGCAAGGTTTCACGCAGGTAACTAGCGAGCTAGCTGCTAGCTGGCAGTTGCAGCCGACCTATGTCTGCCACCCTTTCTATCATGGCCACCCTCTAATCCTTTTATGGTGATCTTCCTCCGTTTAAAGTGAAATTTGCAATTAAGGCTTGTAATTACTGTACATCTAAGGAACCTAAGCTAAGTCGTCCAACGGTAATACTATCCTGTTCAACTAATACATCAACAGTATTATGTACCATGTATATGAACAAACTATTGTATTCGGGTAAACTATTAGCTTCAAAGTGATTCCAGGAATCTAGAGGAGAGGTTACTTTCAACTACAATTCCAAAAGCACATGGTCAAAAGTTTGCCAACAGAAACACAGGAACACACCTAATTACACTTGTATACAGCATGTATATGGGGAAAGGGTGGCCGAAATAGTCAGGAAGGATGGCAGACATAGGTGGGCTAGAAGATTGGGCCTGGACAATGTAGATAATAATGTGTTAGTTCCCATTACTCGGGTACCGAGAGGATCGACAAAAGAAAAAGCGAAAAGAAGACGAGAGGCGAGAGAGGCACGGCAGATGAGTTAATTAGTTGCCTAACATAGTGTAGTACAATACCATCCATCTTCTTATCTGGAAGCCTACCTCTTTGGCTCGGTTTGGCTCTGTGTATTTGCGTTGCGTTGTCAAGGTTGTATAGTTAGATATACATTTGCCCAACTGCCGACTGCTCGATCGCTAGTTACCCTGCGGCGACCTGGGGATCGCAGAGCTCTGATTGGATGGGGACAACTTGCTCAGGTTGTTCGTTTAAGCATCTGATGGTTTTTGCGCTTTGGCCTCACGTTGCTGTTCTCAGCTCTCGCTTCCGAACCTGGTACTGCTTCTAAGTGGTCAATAATGAGGACTACAAGCTTGACAAGTATATCTATCTACATAGGCAGGGGCATGGATTTGACCTACGTCAGACGTAGTACGTCTGACAAGATACGATACTCCAAATATGGAGAACTCGGGAACTAATCGCCAGATCGCTGATGACACTCTTATTTATGCACATATATGAGGCTACGTAGGTTCTAGAATGTCTACAAAGACGTTTCCAAATGCCCAAGTGACGAGATGCAGAAATGACCTCATCCTTTTATGCATTGACGACCTACAGTAGTCCACGAGCTACGGCACGTTAGTGTGGTCTAGGAGGTACCCACCTATATGTAAGGAATATATGTAAGGGTTAGGGTATCTCGGATTGTTCGGTAACTACAGCACAACTGTCATCACGTCATTATACTTGCATAACTTGGCGTCGTTCACAAAGAGCCCTGAGGAACACAGGAAACGGAGCACGATCATAATAAGTTACATAAATCTTGATTTTTGTGCATGGAAGAATGTATACGTGTCGTGTAAAGCTAAAAAAAAACTTATACAAGAATCTCCGGCAAAAACCCCCTGTTTTGTCTTCCATCTTCGGCCACGTGTGTGTGGTGCTGTACCCCTTTTTGGGCATTATTGCCAACCTTTGTCTAGACACATGCTGGACCCCAACCTCTGCCTCTTATTGGGATGCGTAGGCTAAGTTAGAGGAGATCAAACCATAGACTGTTCCGCGAAGGCTATTTAGAGCAACGCGGCATCAAAGGTCGAGTTGATGGGGCCGAAACGGATGTTGCTGTAGATGACAGTGTCGGAGGCCTGATTGCTCTCGACGTCGGCGGGAACGCCGGAGTCCTGAGCGCAGCTTCCACGGTCACCGCCGGGGGTGCCGGCCTTCTCGGGAGGGTAGCTGGAGTCGAGCCAGAGCATGTTGGCGTAGTGCTGTAGAGGCAATTTTGTTAGCTTCTTCAGGAGTTCATGATGCTGTTGTTGCTGATAATATAGGGGTACTCACGTCGTCCCAGAGAGACATGACCAGGACCATGCCGCCCTCGAGAGCCTTGCCCATCTGCGCGAGACCGCCCTTGTCATTGAAGTTGTCGATGTCTCCGAAGGCGGTCTTCTGGGCAGAGCAGAACTCGGCGTTGATCTCGTTGCCGCTAGTGCCTTCAACGGTGCTCTCGGAGTTGGGGATGACCTTGCCGTCCTGGACGTAGTACCGCTTGATGGAAGAGAGGCTGCCGTCGTCGCCCGTGAGGAACTGAGTGACAACGGTGAACTTCTTGCTTGTGTCGACAGTCATGCCCTTGCCGTAGAAGTCCTTGACACCTTGGCGGTAGGAGTTGAAGTCGCATCCGTCGGGATCGCAGTCACCGGCGTAGCGTGTCTCCGAGTAGGTTCCACCGCAGTTATCGCCCTGGCAGGCGTGCTGGCCGACAGTGGTGCAAGGGTGAGGGGTGTAGGCGGTTGAGATGCTGTTGGCCTCTGTCGGATCGATTAGCTTACGACCTGTAATCCGTCCCGGCATGATCACTCACCCCAGATATCCATCTCAGAGCAGCACGAGCCCATCTCACCGACACCCGCGTTCTCGTCATTGGAAGACGGTTCCCATTGGTCAGAGTTGGCCTTGGTTGGAAAGTTAGATTTGGTGCTCTCGGCATGGGACGGGGAACGCTCACCTTGCCGTCAATGAACTTTAGGTCACGAGGGCACTGCGCGTCGCAGTAGCCGGTGCCGTACTTAGCTCCGGCCTTGTTCGCCGAGTACTTGGACATTCCACCGTCCTCGTCCATGGAGACGAAGTACAGGGCGCCATTGAGACCACAGCCGAGCTTCGACACGTCGACGTCAAAGGTGAACTCGTTGCCGAGAAGGGTGAACATCTGGTACTTGTCTGCACCGTTCATGAGATACAAACGGGAACCGATGTTGGTCGCTGCAAAGGTCTTAGTTAAGGGGTACCTCATATCTCACGACAGTTGTGGCCTACAGTATTCTCCCTCGGTAACGAACTTCAGTGTCAGTGCGTTACCACTGGTCGAGGCACCATACGTTGACTCGTACTCAGCTCCATCGACCGCGCAGTTCGTCGAGCAGGTCGCCGAGTCGGGGCAGATGGTCGAGTTCCATTCATTGCCAGTGTAGCAGTTGGTGTAGCCACCGACGTCGTGGAGCCAGCGCCAGTTGGCATCAATGGTGACCTCGCCGTTGACGGTCGTGCAGCTGCCGGGGGCCGTACATTTTTGCCAGGTCATCTTGGGATGGGTTTCCGCCGTCTCGGTACCTACGGCTTGTCCTGAGACCGTGGTGGCGGCCGTCCAGGCAGCCACAACAGCTGCGGTCTTGGAGTTCATCATGATGTTGACAAGAATGGAAGTATTGTCTCAAGGGTTGTAAAATGAACGTGGTTGTGAAGCGTGTCAGGAAGAGAACAAGAAGCGTCAACTGGGCTCAGTCTTTATACCTAGGTCCTGCTCGACCTAAGAAACTGCGATAAACATCTGCTCCGTTGCCATCGTGGCATAACACAAGAGACACACCCTAGATTGGTAGTTCCGGCCGTAGGACACCGTGATCCACATCCTATTCTATCTACAAATTCAAGGGTATATTGCGTTCACATGAGCGTCACGGCTTCTTGGGCCTGAAAGCCGAGGACTCCATGCCTTGTCTTTGCACGTTGGCGATCTTTACTCTCATGAGTCGATAAATGGAGAGAGCCTGCAGGGCGGAAGGAGTCGCCTCGTGCGATAGGAGGCAGTTCCACCAGGGAGTGGATCACCGATGTGCGAGCCGCGATATCATTATTTGATATTAGATCTATTAAGGCCTTGAACAACCGATGAACCAATTCAGGTTCTGTTTATCAGAGTTTGTCCACCATTTGCATATGCTTAGTTGTGACGCCAGTGACGCAATCAGCTGTGTTGCAATAGCTGAAAGGTATCGTGCCATCCAGACAGCAGCATCACCTCAGCCTCACTGATGAAATATATGAGTACTACATAAACATGGAGGAAACAGTATGCATTGGGGTCCATCACTGAGGTCTGTAAGGTACCGCTCTAAATGAAACGAGGGCTACCCAATACAGAGCTGCATCCAGTATAAGGGCCGAAAAGCTCTAAGAGACTGGCCAAGAATGCGTAAGCCAAGTGTATGTGCACTTTGGGTCTTCGGGTTATTCTTCGATGAGCCGACTGGTGAGCCGTACTTAGCTATCGCTGATATGGCAAACATTTGCATCGAGGCTTTATCTGGCGTCAATTATTATCACTGCATAGGAGAGCATTTTCTTCTAAATGGCGACAAGACTGTATGCAGGCTTGCCGCGGAGGCAGCATTGTGAAGACGTATAACTCTTGCTTATTACGGAAATGATAAACACGGCTAAAGTCGTGAACCAAACTTGAGCACTTGGAACCTTGCGTATTTAAATGAATTGCCTCCCGTCCACATGGACCCCCCACTTCTCCAACATTTGGAGAATGCTGCGCCAAGGCTGTTGCGAGTATCAGGTAAGGTAGAGGGCGAAGGCTACGACTCCAGAATCCAGTGTAAGCAAGGCGCACGGAATTGGCGAGTAGCCAATCTCGTCTCAAGACAAGCCTCAAGCCACGCAGCAGGACTTAGAGAACGCCGAGCCCATCTTCTAATGCGGCTAGGGACCCCGAGATGATAGCCAAACTGGCATATAACGCATTGCGATGGAGCATGGAGAAGAGGATATGGGATATCGCAGCAGCCAAGAAATGATCATCGCAATCATATTTGGCCATCATTAAGCAGATCCGGAGTCACCTAACTCCTTTGCCTAGGTGAGTTGATAGAACAGGTTCCGATAGGCGGAAGGCGATACAGCAACAACCCCGGACGGAGATGCACATGTGCTGTTAATCATCGAGCCCATCGGTCAGTTACAGATGCTGTCATCTCCTTTAGCACAATGGCTTACTACTGCAAGTTCTGAGACTGTCCGAGATTTCCTGTCTGGTGGGTGCTTATGATATTGACAAGGTCCGCGTCATCGTGGTTGTATACTTGGACTTAGCCAACTCTAGGAGAAGTATAGATCACGGAGGACATTGTCGAAGGGAAGCACAGGGAGATTATGCAACCAAATACGATTCCAACCATCTCGTATCCCAGATTGGGGATTTGTTGAAAACGAAAACATAGAGTTGGACGTAACGGATCTACCAATCTCGCCATTCTAGGGATGCGAATTAGACCCGATCTACGCATTCCATGATAACAAGGCCGCTTTTGAAGCCGACTGGCTATTGATGACCAGGTTTGCTCCGACGTAGTACTGCTGGCCGCTTGGATCTACTGGTTGTCAAGATGAGCCCCCGCGGTTGGAGAACATGCCTGTCGAGCCTGTCTAGTGAGACCATTGTAGAATATGTAGCTGGGCTTAAATGTCCCCTTCAACGAGCTCCGAGAAAACCTGCGGCTCTTACAGATCGGGAACTGGGAGGGCCCGCAAGTTTGATTGAGTGATCTAGAATATAGACACCAAGTAGATCATACCGAATTCGTGATGAGACACTACGTAGACGGTAGACTCGTCTCTTGTCGAAAAGCGGGCATTCCGGAGAACATTGTACAATTTTGTTTAATGGTGGCGTTTCCCCGCGAGGACGGGGATGGATTTGCATAATCATTTTTGAGGAATGCGCGGGCGTTCAACGTGACTCGAACGCGCCAGCTGTCTCATCTGGCACGTCAAGAGAACCGAGCCTATCATTCAAACAGCGCGCCAATTCTTCAGCTTGTCGTCTCATGGCTACTACTCCCGAAGCCCCAACACTGGTGGTCGTGGCGATACTGGCGGTCGTGGCAGCGCCGGTGCTTGCAACACTCTCCACCTCCGAAGGCGAGCCTAAGAGCGGGCTGGGTTGAGGCTCAAGATTATCTTGGGGCGTCTGTACTGGTCGGCTCTGTTGATGAGGTGCAGATTCAGGGGACTCGACTACAGGGCCAAGGCATATGAACAACAAGCCACATCGTAGATACCTGATGACGACTACGGCGCCGGCAAGCTGAGCGGTTATGGCACTCGGTGTCGGGGTGCCGACCAAGGTCGACGAGTGGGGTGGCAAGGCTTCCTCTATGGTGGTGCTCGTGGTTGGAGCGGCGTAGAGAGCCCAGAGGGAGGCGGCGACAGTGGCCTGGGTGCGCAGGGTGGCGACGGGATGTGGCGAGGCGTGGGTGAGGAGCTTTCCGCCGATGGTGGTCAGGAGCGTCGTGTGGATCTGAGGCGACAGGTTTGCCCGCAGGAACGTCGTGAGTCGCTTCGTGAGAAGCAGAGGTGGTGTGGGCGCCGCCAGCGACATCTTTCCTTCTCCTTGTCTAGTTCTTCTCGGAAGTAACTGTTGGTTGTGTTTGGTGTGTGTCGTTCGCTTACTTGCGCCCGTCCTGATGCGCCAGAGGAGCAGGTAATACTTTACTGATTATATTCGACTGTCAGACTGTCACGATGATTACGTAGCTACTTGCTTATTGTAGCAGATGAACGTCTTCCAATCATAACGCAGAGCGACAAGATAAGTGGAGAAAAGGGCGTAGTGACCCCTTGTGCTATACAGTTTATAAGTTGTATTTCAGTACTGTATCACACTGTATTGTACATCGAATGCGAGTTTAACAATAACTCTCTGAGCTCCAAAGCTGTGATTTATTATTCTTGTCTCGAGAGATAGACCTCAACCCACTAGCCTAATTCCATCCTAAGTTTTATCAGCGAATTCCTCCAATATCCCCTTGACGTTTTCGAACGAATCGAGCAGCTGTGAAGCTTTGAGCGTGTGGTTCTCGAGAAAGTCCTCAACGTCAGCCATGTCTGATGTTACATAGGCGGCGACCTCGTCCGTGCCTGAGCTCATGAACCGCTGGAAGCCTTCTAGAGCTTCACAGTATAGGTCGCTTGTCACATAAGTGGGATTTGGCTTTCCCGACTTGGCTGCCTTCGCCCACGGATCAAATTCCATCATCTTTATTAGAAAGTTCTTCAAGCGCCCAGTGTATTCTAGGTCTTGTAAATTTACCCTTGCCGTTTGCGCCTGTATACTCTTCATATGCTTGCTTTTCTTGGGTTCGACCATCATGGCCTGTATGATCTCGCCAACAGCTCGATATTCGCTGACCATAGTGTAGGGTTGGTTGCGCTTGACTCTAGGTTAATCCAGGTTCCTATTGTCAGATGCTATTAAAACTTACTTGTTGAGGGTAGATACTGCCGTAATTCGTGTCAAACACAATCAAATCCTCGAGCCGTGCGGACCTCTGTTTCAGAGGTGGACTGAGTACCTTAGAGGAGACTGGCGCATGCTGATCTCCGGCAGTTTGGCAGTGCCCTGAGATATATAGCTCCCCGTAGTTACCGAGTTTCACAGAGCCGTACCACTCCTTACGTCGAGGATACCCTATGAAGATATTTTGAGGGTGAATATTGCGATGCAACATGGGCTGCCAATCCAGGTCCTCGTGTACTCGTTGCCATGTGTTATCTTCTGCGACCGTCACATCACGGACACCGTCATGCAACCACATGAGAGCTTTTAACAGTGAAATAAGGACGTGCCAGCAGAATGATTCCGGTAAGAACTTGAGAGTGACTAGATCTTCCACTTTAATATCCGGCATGCCGTCTATCTTAATGCCGGTTACCTTAGTCAGGGGATGGAGATCTCGAGGGCGTGGCGCCGGGGGCACGAGGAGATTCCCGAGATTCCCAGCATCGCAATAGTCCCAGACGGTAAACCACTGCTCGCGGCCGACCTTGCCCGAGTTTGAGAACTGGAGGGCGAAGCAATCGACCAAAGACACTAAATTTGGGTGGTTCAAGATTATCTTGACTTGCTCGAGCAAGTTCTCTCCGTCGGGAGCAAATAATTGACCATAAGAAGTCAGCTGTTGTGCCTTGCCGTCGGTAAACAAGTCGTCCGTGACATCTTGAGCAAGATACTCCGATCGGTCATCCTTACGGATTACCTTCCAGACCTTGGGCGATACTTCAGTAATGAGTTCATATTTCAGCCCATTATCGTAGTAATCAGTGTAGGCATCTCTGAAGGTCGCCATTGTTGCAACTCGCCTGAACCTGAAGAATACGAGTGGAGAAATGCGCAATTTGGACAGAAGAAGAGATATCAGAAAGAAAGGGAACGCGGACAGCCGCTTTGATGAACACCCCGGGGAACACCTTTAGAGCCCATGTCTGAATACCTTTGTCTGTAGCTGTTGAGTGACGGACCGCATTCCAAGGGGTTCTTCGCCAAAAGCGGCCAACTCGATTTTCTTTATGCAACCACTTATGAGACAATATGCCTCTGGGCTCTCACTCTCAGGCCGTCCACCTCATCTTGGTACTAAGACTTGCCGCTAGAAGCCTCTCAGAGCACCTGCATTGAACAATGTACATAGTAAAGCTAAACCGTTTCTATTGGAAATGAATACAACCAGACGAAGTAACAAAAGGTTGACCTAATTTCCTCTTGCTTATTCGCTACCTACTACCTAATGGTAACAAGAATGGGGATACTATATAACACATACACAAGGGATCGGGTGATAACGCAAATCATTCCTTAGACATTGCAAACAAACATAAGGATAAGTAACTAAGAAAACTAAGAACAGGCTCTGCTTAAGTACAAGTCCTCACGGAAATGCTAGCTAGACGCGTGGCGGTAAAACGTGGAACTGTCTTTGGGCCTAATAATAACCTCAACTTCGCACATCCGGGGGTTCGCGGCTGTTCGGTTGGAGAGATATAGTCTTAACGTTAGACGCGCGCTCCATGGACGTGATGATAGGTGTGTCTTGGCCACGAATATGGGTTACGTAGACGTGTTTAATCTGTACAACGGGTCACAAATCATCCTGTTTTCGTACTAAACATTCTTGCTATGCTGCGAGACGCGAGAGGTAATTGGCGCTGGTGTCACTGAACACGGCGGGTACCTTGCATTGAGTGGAGGCCGGAACGACCAGCACTGAAGAATAATATCTCCGCTCCTACCAATCTAGAGCCAGCAAATGTTTTCTACCCCACAAGCTGTAGCCAATTGAATCGCGTACTGCTAGAGGTTGCGTCCTAGCGTACGATTACTCCATAACAACTTGACAACGGCGCTGTAGATAGATAGCGCAGTGGGTCGCCGAGCGGGTCAAACAAGACCCCTGCATAATCAGTCCAGGAATCCAACAGCGAAAGATACCCGTACCCCCTCCGGGCCTCTCCTCAAGAGGCCTCTTGTATCTCTATCTCTCCCGTACCAACGACTCTCGGGGGTCTTCTTCCATAAGCCAGCAGAGCTGCGCATCGCGATTGACTGCTCTCTTCAACAAACGGATACGCCTGTCGGCGCTGGTTGATGATAGTTTAGCACGTCGTCCAATCTTTTAACCGATTTCTACTCGGGCACCGAACATTCGATTCGGTTTTACCACTTCCCTGCCCCTAAGACGATCAAACTGGGCCGGATTCTTACACTCTTTTTTATCTCCCTTACCAGAGACCTCTTCTCCCTCAGCATAGCTTAGCAGAGCCGTGCTCGTTGGAAGCTTTACTTTACGTCTTATTATTTTCTCCTTGTTGCATGGAAATGGCGCTTGGTAGCAGTGGTCTCTGACACCTTTCTGCTGATCTACCAAACGAGACCTGGTATAGCGCAACTTTTCCTCAACGAATTTAGACAGCGTCTATTTTACATTCGTTTACGACTTCTACTTTACCTATTTACCCTTTCTCGTCGTATGACCGCCCGTACTTCTTATTAAATCAAGAGCACAGTCGTGGACTTCGCGGGCGAGGAACGACTGTGCGATACGGCGGGACCGCTTCAACGACGGCCATTTACAGATCACTGGTGGATTGATCGATTGGGCGATTGATTCGCGGTGGTCTTACTTTCTTTCTACTTTGACGAAGCGATTTTTGATACCCCTCATCGACCGCGTCGATTTCACGATTCGTTGATGTTATATGCTACGTGGAAATTTGATCGCGACTCAGAACTTCCTTACAATCCGACAAGATGATGTTCCTTGGCACCACACGAAAGTTGGCGGAGATCCGGCCAGAACAAAAATGGGATGCTATTGTAAGTGATCGATGCATTCACTGGGTGTCTCCCTATTATTGACTCTTCTCTTATAGAGCCTTCGTGACTTCAAATCCTCGTCGGTTTTTGCCTACTTGGCTTATGGCTATCTCTACTTTTCTATCATACTCTCCCTGGCTGTGTATGGTGTCGATATCTTCACGGCTATCAACTTGTTGGCCTTCAACCAATGGTCCTCATCTATTGAACCTACTCAGCTTCTCACTTTCGACCAAACAAAATGGATTTTCGCTGGCACCATTATTGCCAGTTTCGTCAATCTCATATTTGAACATCTTCGGGCTTGGCGCGTTCGGAAACGTGGTAGTGTTGCCGAATGTTACCTCGACAATCTAGCGGTCCGGTTGGAAAGCACCCGGCTGGGCAGCGGTCAAGGCTGGAGACGTTTTCTGGTTTTTGCAGAACTGACTAAGTCAAAAAAGGGAGCTGAATACATAGCCCTATTCTCCTACTTCAGCTTACAGTGTGAGTACACTTTTCGTTCTTGGTCCATATAGGCCGAAGTCACTGATTGTTTGTAGCTTGGATTCGAGTACTCGTCTGCTCCGCCCCTCGCCAAGTTGTGAATGGCTTGACACTTTATGGTGTCTATACACTCAACCTTACACCAACCGACGCTTCGTCATTTGCAAGCACTATCGGGGGCTTCTTTTCCAACATACGGGCCCTAGCAGAGGAAAACACCCGACAAGCTGTGATATTGTCAGGCATGTTGTTCACTCTAGTTATTTTTGTTTTCTCTTTCTTGTTTCTACTACTTGGAATACTGTTTTACGTATTTTTCCTCTGGCACTACATCCCTCAACAAGATGGTGGCCTACATGGCTACTGCGAACGCAAAGTCAACAAGAGATTGAAGACCATCGTGACCAAGAAGATCAACAAGGCTCTAGCCAAAGAAGACTTGAAACGGACACAGGCTCAGGGCAAGGCGGGCGGGCCACCGCATCTTGAGCGACAGGCGACCTTGCCTCTGTTTATGGATGTTGAAAAGGGGGACAAACTTGCCGAGATGCCGATGTTGAATCGTAACGATACTATGGCGACTCTTCCCATCTATACCTCGCGGCCTGGCACGCCTAGTAACATCGAACTCGGCTCTTTAGATCAAAAACGGCCTATGCCATCACGTCAAGCTACAAACAGCACGAGTGTATCAGGCAAAAGTTACTCCTCCCGTGCCCCGCTGGTAGCTGGTGCTGCTGAAATGGGCTTTGACCGATCGGGATCGCCGGAACCAACACTACCAAATCTCGACTTCAATGGTTACCAAGGGCAACCGCGACCGGGAATGGCAGGCTTAAACCAGAGCTTCGGTCGTCAATCGCCAACGAATGGCGTACGCTCTCCTGACGCGTTGCCTTCGATGCCTGAACGTGTTCGCTCGCCAGCTTTACCATACTCAAACGGCCGAATATCACCACCAAACCGACCTTCCTATGCTGAAAGTCGATCTGTTACAGGACCTTCCATGCGTTCAAACCGTGGTCCTGGCCCAGTGTACATTCCGGCTCGCAGTGCCACCACCCAACCAACCCAACAACCGCGATTCCCACCCACACGAAATATGACGGCGCCGCAACCAATGCGCCAAGGAGATGAGTACTATTCAAGTAATGCAGGACCGAATGCGAGCCAGACACGTTATGGTAATGGATATAACTATGATACTTCAAGATATTGATGTATTGGAAGGATGAATAATGGCATTTAGAAGGAGGCTGATAACCTAAGCTTATCACGATTGCTGTACAACAAAGATTCACTTCTATTGGCATTTTGTCCTCCAAATGAAATGTGATATGTCAACTACGATGTTTCTCAGAAATACATTGCTCACAGGGTAATGCCTAGAATCAAGGCTTACTTACGTATGTACGATAGTAGGATACCGAGAGAAGCCGTTCAATGTACTTAAAAAACCCGCATCCCAAAGTTCAAACTCAGACATGTCAGAGAGAACATATTAATGCAAGAAATGCATTAGACAGAATGGCTACGGTTTTTTAAAACTGACACACCTTGGCTTCATACGTCGGTATTGAGCACAATTGCAATGTGAGTGATCACAAATACCCAACTTAGTTTAGTTGCCCAGAGGTATCTGTAAGTAGCATATCCTTTATGTCATTTGAAGCTTAATCCCGTGCCTCCACCTCACACTATTCCCACTACCTTAAGTACTTCTTAGTATGTCTCCTCGGGATTTGATCACTGATGCTAGGCGCGCCCTTTCAAGGATTTATAAGCTTAAGGTGTAAGGTACGCTACACCATAGCGTCTCTACACCATCACCGAATAACCAATTGAGTCGCTGCAACTAATACAACGTGTTCTTTGAAGGGAATATAGTAGACATATCGGCATTGTTGATTCGGAGTATCGGCAATAGACGCTTTTTGATAGTGTAAGATGAAGACTGAAGGTCATTTAGCATGAATTTGTTGTATTTCATGAGCAGAAGATATCCAGGGATCTATCGCAATGGCATCGATATATATCTGCCCGGCACATACTTGTCTAGCCGTTGAAAGACACTGTACCAACCTTTAGACTGTTGATTTACACATTGTCACAGCCTACCAAGTAAGGCGTTATACACTTACGATATTCCATTATACGTCTCCTCTGCCTGAAAAGAAGCTGTCACTTATTCCTTCACCAACACCAGCTATGGCCATGCTTACTGAGTTGCACTCGCAGTGGCATCCCGGCGAGCAGGCCGTCCAGCGCATGCTAGGAGTTGCCGGCCGGGATAATCCCACCGTGCACGGGCTCAAGCAAGCACACGGCTACCGCGTCATGGTATCTCCGCTCGTAGCCTTCGGAGCCCTCGACGAGCGCGGACGCCCGTGGGCGACTGTCTGGGGCGGCGAGGCGGGGTTTTGCCGCCCCATTGCGGAAGACGTACTAGGTATGAACAGCATCGCCGATGCGCAGTTCGACCCCGTGGTGCAGTCACTGTTCGCTGTCCGTGATGCGGGGCAGTCGGAGAGCGGGGTGGAGGGGCGGATCGTCGACGACGAGGTCATCAGGCCCGAGGGAAGAAAGGTCATGGCTGGGCTCTCTATCGATCTTGAGACCCGCGATCGCGTCAAGCTTGCTGGTCGTTTCATCGCGGGCGCTGCGACGGGGACGACGCCTGGCGTGGCGAACTTGCAAATGGCGTTTGCCGTCGAGGAGGCGCTGGGAAATTGCCCGAAGTATCTGAATAAGAAACACATCGTGCCGCACGTCCCCAAGCCCGAATTAGTGCGGAATCCGGATTCTCCTGCCAAAGATGGACTCCCGCTTCCACAGGAAGCGGTGGAGTTGATTGCAAAGGCGGACTTGTTCTTCATCGCTAGTAAGCACGGCGATGGAAGCATGGATGTGAATCACCGTGGCGGTGCCCCGGGCTTCCTGCGGGTATTTCGCAACCGGGAATCGGATACTAATGATGACAGTGATGATGATGGAGGCGTTGTGCTCGTATACCCGGAGTACTCAGGAAACCGCCTATATCAGACCCTGGGAAACCTCCGTGAAGATCCGGTCGCTGGACTCGTGATACCCGACTTCGAGACGGGTAACGTGCTCTACCTGACGGGCCGGACGACGATCCTCGTCGCGGAGCGCGCAGCGACGTACATGCCGCACGCGAAACTCGCCGTCCGGGTCGACATTACCGAGGCGAGGTTCGTGCGCGATGGGCTCCCGTTCCGTGGGGAGGTAATCGATTACTCACCCTATAACCCGCCTATTAGACGGCTTGCTGCGGAGAAGAAAGAGGGTGACGAAGACGAAGCCGACGGGGCTACAAATGCTATCGCTATGGCTACGCTACTGAATAGACAAGTCATTACGCCTACGATCTCGCGGTATGTATTCAAACTCACGCCAACGAAGAGCGAGAAAAAGGGGGTCGAGAATAATCTACCCGCTTGGTACCCGGGTCAACATGTCACCTTCGACTTCTCTTCCGAGCTGGATCACGGATATTCGCATATGCGCGACGATGACCCGCAGAGCCTGAACGACGATTTCGTTCGTACATTTACTGTTAGCGCGCCTATAGACCCTAGTGTCATTGCGGAAGTAGAGAACGAGGCATCTGGTTCACGGGTGCTACGTGATGGTGCTGAACCGGAACTCGAGATAGTGGTTAGGAGGCACGGATCTGCAACCGCTCTCCTTGCGCGCTGGAACCCGCGCGTCCCGCTCGAGATACCTATCCTCGGGTTCGGCGGGGTCGAGGAATTCCGCATGCCTGTTTCAGATAATGAGACGCATAGCAAAGAGAGCGTGTTCGTTGCCGGTGGCGTGGGTATCACGCCGCTCTTGGCACAGGCTGCTGGCGTGCTGGGTGCAGACGACAAGAAGAAGAAGAAGAAGCTCAAGGTCCTCTGGAGTCTGCGGGCTGAGGATCTGCCTCTCGCGGTGGATGTGTTTACTAAAATTAGCGGCCTCGGACCTGTCACGAAGCTATTTGTTACGGGTTCGTCGGATGATGCTCCGGTTCTGTTGGCTACTATGAAGGACCTTGGGGCTCAGGTCGTTGAAAGGAGATTGACTGGGGACGATGTCCTGGCGACGGGAGAGAAAGGGAAGAGGAAATTCTTCTGCTGTACGGGCCCGGTTATGATGAAGGCTCTTCTGCAGTGGATGGAAGGCGAAGAGGTTGTCTTTGAAAGCTTTGAGTATTAAGTTCGGGTTTGTTTCAACTGTATAAGAGGCGTTTGGTGATTGAGCAACTCGCATCAGGGGTATAGGTGTTTTGCGTTGATTAACAGATTTGAGTATCAAGCGATTCATTCACTGTTTTTAAAGTTATGCTACTCTCTATCATGAATTTAGACAGTCAGTCCTAATTCGTTTCTATGTCACTGTATCATGTTGGCGTAACTTTTGCTTTACAAGAGTTGTTTCTAAAAGGCTTTGCATATCCATTTATCTTCATAATACTGTCCTTGCTAGGATCAAAAATAGCCCACAGAATAATACGTACAAATGGATGGACCCTATGCTTACTTTTCCCGCGGAGTACAGTAGCATAAGTCTCGAGAAGACTATTGTCTATCTGGCTTCCATCATCCGTACACAATTCGGTGTGGCTATACTTATCTGTAGGATAGTTAGGACTATAATACAAAAACTGGTAACCCACGGATCAGTACTGTCCTTGCTCGCCAACATGAGAACTTTAGAGCCTCTATGTGATAGAACGAATCATGTTGCACGCATAAAATGAAGCTATTACTTATTCGATGCAAAACAAAAAGAAAGAAAAAAAATCGATTGATCTGATCTGATCTGGTCTTGATTTCAAGGTTGTAGACAAAACTTTAATACACGTGCCATCCCTCATATTCCTAATTTAGGAAGGTATAGACTACAGCAGCCGCCAAAACTCCGCCAAGCCCCTAGGCTCCAACCGATTGCGGGTCCGATGCGGCCAAAACAAAGCTTGGCAGGTCCGGCTGGAAGGTGTGGGCGCCCCATCTCAGATGATGACGCAGGAGATCCAGGCGCCGGCTGCGACGGTGCCAGCCACAGACCCGATTTAGCTCAAGCTCACCCAACGTGTCGTACTTGCTCAACAGTCAAACCGTCAACTATCCACCAAAACACCATTCCCATCATCCGCTAACAGCTCACTTCCTTCGCCTCGGTCAATAGATCGACACCTCGATCGTCGAGCGCTCGCCCATGCTGCCGCTCCCACCGCCTTCTCAGCAGCACTAGGGCGCGACCATGGCGCGGATATCCTACCTCGTCGGCGCAGCTGCCGCACTGCTGGCCACTCGCTCTGCCGCCGACGATCTCTTCACACCCAAGCACGAGGCTGGTCGCTGTGCTCTGCGCGGCCACTGCGGAAAGAAAGGCTTCTTTGGAAAACAGCTGCCTTGTGTCGATAATGGCCTTGCTGACACCCCTGAGGATGACTTTGCTAAGGAAATCGAGGAGCTGTGCGGTCCGAAGTGGAAAGACAGCAAGGTGTGCTGCAACGCCGAACAGGTAAGCTACCTTTCTATCCCTTCTTTCTACGATATCGAACTCCTGTAGATCATTCTGACCAAAATCAACAGCTCCACGCGCTGAAGGACTCGCTCTCTACCCCCAATCAAATTATCGGTAGCTGTCCGGCTTGCAAAGACAACTTCTATAATCTCTTCTGCACCTTTACCTGCTCACCTGATCAGTCGCTTTTCATCAACGTTACTCGGACTCAAAAGCTCAGTGGTGGAACCGCCGTGGCCGAGATTGATCAACTTATAACGAAGGAATATGGCGAGGGCTTCTATGATAGTTGCAAAGAGGTTAAATTTGGTCCATCCAACTCTAGGGCCATGAACTTTATTGGTGGTGGCGCTACAAACTACACAGGACTCCTCAAGTTTCTTGGCAAGGAGCAAGCTCTTGGTTCGCCTTTCCAGATCAACTTCCCCCCGGATTACTCTGAACCCAGCATGGCGCCGCAAGAGATGAAGCCCAAAAAGTGTAACGATGAAGATCCTAACTTTCGATGTGCATGTGTCGATTGTCCAGCCGTATGCCCTGAGCTTCCCGCAGTTGAAGCAGCTGATTCCTGCCGCGTGGGCATACTTCCCTGCTTGACATTTGCTTCAATTTTCACGTATGGGGTCCTCTTGTTCTCGCTCATTGTCGCCGTGGTTGGGCATATCGCCTGGATAAGGCATGCTAGGCGCCGTAGTGAACGGCTCCACCTATTGGCAGGAGCGGAACAGAGTGATGACGAGGATGACGGTGACCTCCTGCGTCCTGGAGGAGTTGTTTATCCCCGTCCCCAGAAGCATTACGCGCTCAATACATGGTGTGACACCGCTTTTAGCAAACTGGGCCACTTCTGTGCTAGGTTCCCGGCCATTACTATCTTATCTAGCCTGGTCGTGGTCATCGCACTGAGTGTTGGTTGGATCAAATTCGAGGTCGAAAGAGAACCAGTGCGACTGTGGGTAAGTCCAGATTCCGCAGCAGCCCAGGAGAAGGCTTTTTTCGACGACAACTTCGGCGCCTTCTACCGTGCAGAGAAGATATTTCTAGTCAATGACACGACAACCTCAGGGGTTCGCCCGGTTCTGAGTTATGATACACTCACTTGGTGGGCAGATATTGAGAAGGAGGTGAGACAGCTTAAAGGCGCTGATTTTGGCACTTCTTTCCAGGATGTATGCTTCAAGCCTACCGGCCCTGCTTGTGTTGTCCAGTCTCCTACAGTTTGGTTCGATGGCACCGAGAACTGGAAATCCTCCTTCCGGCAATGTGCTGATTCCCCTGTTTTGTGCCGACCTGATTTTGATCAGCCAATCGATCCAGGTATGATCTTAGGCGGGTTTGAGGGTCTCGACGATATTACGGATACCCCTGCGATCACAGTTACCTGGGTTGTGAATAATTTCCCCGAAGGGAGCTCAGAGCTTGCTCATGCGCAGGACTGGGAAAGGGCACTGAAGGATCGACTTTTGCTTGCCCAGGACGAAGCGGCCGCCCGTGGCCTCAGGCTCTCCTTTTCGACCGAAATCAGTTTGGAACAGGAGTTAAACAAATCCACCAACACTGATGCTAATATTGTCGTGATTAGCTATCTGGTCATGTTCTTCTATGCGTCAATTGCGCTAGGCTCGAGCGGCATGACTATTCGCGAATTGATGAGAAACCCTTCTGTCGCATTTGTGCAGAGCAAGTTCACTCTCGGCCTAGTTGGTATACTGATCGTTCTGATGTCAATTACATCTTCTATCGGTCTATTCTCATGGGCTGGCATCAAGGCCACACTGATCATCGCGGAGGTTATTCCCTTCATCGTCTTAGCTGTTGGTGTGGATAACATTTTCTTGATTGTTCACGAATTTGACCGTGTAAATCAAAGCCATCCAAATGCCATGGTCGAGGAAAGGATTGCAAGAGCCCTTGGGCGAATGGGGCCATCGATTCTTTTC
Organism: Xylaria scruposa; assembly: GCA_022385635.1. NCBI lineage: Eukaryota > Fungi > Ascomycota > Sordariomycetes > Xylariales > Xylariaceae > Xylaria > Xylaria scruposa. The sequence continues at coordinate 760,686 of MU280190.1, read as the reverse complement.
TCTGCTATCACCGAGACTGTCTCCTTCGCTCTCGGTGCCTTTGTTGGAATGCCGGCTGTGCGAAACTTCGCCATATATGCTGCAGGCGCCGTCTTCATTAATGCCTTGCTACAGATGACACTTTTCATTTCTATCCTCTCGTACAACCAGATTCGAATTGAGGATCATCGAGCTGATTGCTTCCCTTGCATCCAAGTAAGAGCTGCCCGTGTGCACCTCAACAGCAATGGGAACAGTGGTCCTCGCCCGTACGATATGCCAGAGGAAAGCCTACTCCAGCAGTTCATTCGCAAGCATTATGCGCCCGCTCTCCTCGGAAAGAAAGTAAAGGTCGTTATTGTTACCATTTTCTTTGGTCTACTTGCCGCTGGCGTTGCATTGCTTCCTTATGTTAAACTTGGTTTGGATCAGCGCGTGGCCCTTCCAGATGACTCATACCTCATCGACTACTTCAACGACATGTACAAGTACCTTGATGCTGGCCCTCCTGTTTACTTCGTAACGAAAGGTCTTAATGCGACAGATCGTTCACATCAACAGGACATATGTTCGCGCTTCAGCACGTGCGAGCAGTTCTCTCTTGCAACAGTTCTGGAGCAGGAGCGTAAGCGTCCAGATGTGTCTTACATCTCTTCCCCGACTGCCAGCTGGATTGATGACTTTTTCTTGTGGCTAAAGCCTGAAAACGAGGCCTGCTGTAAAGAACATGGCAAGGTCTGTTTCGCCGGGCGGAACCCCCCCTGGAACATAACGCTTGACGGCATGCCGGAGGGTGAGGAGTTCGTTCACTACCTGGAGAAGTTCCTGTCAGCACCGACTACTGATGAATGTCCCTTGGGCGGCCGGGCTGCTTATAGTCAAGCAGTAGTTGTCGACTCAACAAACATCGGCATACCTGCTAGTCATTTCCGGACCGCACACAGGCCACTTCGCAGTCAAGATGACTTCATCAATGCCTATGCCGCGGCGCGTCGCATTGCCAATGAAGTTAGCGCAAGTACTGGTGTTGAAGTTTTCCCGTATAGTGTCTTCTACATCTTCTTCGATCAGTACGCTAGCATTGTCAAGCTAACCGGCGCGTTGCTTGGCTCGGCTGTGGGCATCATATTTGCCGTCTCTAGTGTTCTCCTGGGATCCGTCGTGACAGCACTAGTTGTGACGTTGACAGTTGTGATGACAGTTGTGGATATCATTGGCGCCATGGCTGTATTCGATGTGTCGCTTAATGCCGTGTCTCTGGTCAACTTGATTATATGCATTGGTATTGCTGTCGAGTTCTGCGCACACATTGCGCGCGCCTTCATGTTTCCTGCTGGCTCGGTTATGGAGCGAGCCAAGAACCGATTTAAGGGGCGTGACGCTCGTGCCTGGACGGCTCTCGTTAATGTCGGCGGTTCTGTCTTTAGCGGCATCACCATTACCAAGCTCCTGGGCGTCTGCGTATTGGCCTTCACCCGCTCTAAGATCTTCGAGATCTACTACTTCCGCGTTTGGCTGGCGCTCGTCATTTTCGCCGCTACGCACGCTCTCATTTTCCTTCCTGTAGCGTTGTCTCTAGTTGGCGGCGAAGGATATGCTGATCCTGAGAGCGAGGGAAGCCTAGTAGACGACCTTGCCAGTCGCCGGCGTAGAGGGCTGGTGCCGGATGACGTGAGTGACTCCGAGGATGAGTACGAGGATTAAACCTGTATTATTGATATGATTGGAATTACAGTACAAGTTACGATAAGATTGGAATTTTGGTAGTATTACATTATTACTCTAGATACACGAGGTTAGAGTTTCGGCAGGGATTGGAGTAAATTGGTTATTTGTATAGAAACCATAGCGTCAATACACACATATCTTGGACTCTAGATTGCAAAATTGTTATGCGTGGCCCAGGTTTGAGTGATCCGTGCTGTCTTCCTTTTCATGCGAGGTAGTCATCATGAAACAAAATAGCCCATGCTAACAGTCTTCTTATGTCAATTAGTCACTTGCTGTAATAATTCATCTATCTCTCTGGTCCTTGAGAGGTGTAGGACAAGAGTGAATAGTAACATGGGTCTCCTAAGCCTCAGAATCATCAAGTACCACCAGTGCAAATAAGTAACCCCTCATAAGCAGATGTTCCAGCCCATGACGGCAGATAAGTAGGTTAACCTATCTAGGAATTCCGAGGCTTGTCTCACCGTCAGCTAAGTAGGGATGTTTAACTTCACTTCCCCTGTGAGGCAAATACCTGTATACCGATCTACAAATGCATTCAGTCTGAACTCACATTCACGCAGATACACAGCCACCCCAGTCGATATTAAGCTCTCTTGCACAGTTGCAGGCCACGGACGGTGGGGTTCTGACTGTAGACAGTGTGGGGTGTGGGATGCCGACGACGGCCGAGACCCCCGACAGCCTACAAGGCCTCTGTCGAATGCCTGAATTGGAGCCGTTAAAACCGTTAAAGTACCCCCACAGAGGCTGCTATTCAAGGACTCTCTCGGGCGGGTCACCTGCGAGCATGCTGTACCACCCTTCTGCCTGCTTCCAGGTTTACTCAGAACCCTTTCTTTGACATCTTCCTTTGAGTTCTGTCAGACACAATAGTTGGACCTTCAAATTACGCGTACTACATCTCAGTCCTCCGGCTCTTATTCACACACATCTCCAGACTGCCCTTCGCGTGACATCCCACCCCACTGGGCTTCCACCATCGCCCGCCCGCTCTGTGCACACGAGACGATGACGTCCCCCGCGCCAGCCAACGTCCCTCCGGTGCCACCGGACGCTGCATCCAGCATGACGCTCGCCAATTACCGATTCCCAGCGCACCGGCTGCGGCAGCAACAGGAGCCCGACCGTATCCCGCTAGTCCTCGTTGCTTGTGGCAGTTTCTCGCCCATCACTTTTCTCCACCTGCGCATGTTCGAGATGGCCAACGACTACGCGAGGATGAACACCAATTTCGAAGTCGTCGGTGGCTACCTCAGTCCCGTGTCTGACGCCTACAAGAAAGCCGGCTTGGCCCCGTCAAATCACAGGTAGATACATTCCTCTGCTCTGCAATGCTGTCTGGTCCTTGCTAGCCCCAATGCTAATGAGTTGTGCCCCGCCAGGGTACGCATGTGTGATTTAGCCGCCGAAGAGACTTCAAATTGGCTCATGGTTGACCCGTGGGAGGCTATACAACCCGAGTACAGCCCCACAGCCGCCGTGCTAGATCACTTCGAACACGAAATCAACGTCGTGCGAGGCGGCGTCCTGAGTGCTGACGGCCAGAGTCGGAGGCCCGTCAAGATCATGCTGCTGGCTGGAGCCGATCTCATCAGTACCATGTCTACTCCCGGTGTCTGGGCCGAGAAGGACCTCGACCACATTTTGGGCAGCTTCGGTGCCATGATAGTCGAGCGAAGCGGGACAGATATGGAAGATGCGCTTGCTAACCTCAAGCCGTGGGAAGAGAACATCTATGTCATACAACAAATGATCCAGAATGACGGTATGTATAACTCGACGTCTATTTAGATGACATCCCACTTGCTAACTATGACTATAGTGAGTAGTACGAAGATCAGGCTGCTTCTTAAGCGGGACCTGAGCATTACGTACTTGATCCCTTCGCCCGTCATCCAATACATAGAGGAGAACCGGCTTTACATGGACGAGGATGCAAAGCCCAAAGACAAGCAGCCTATATCTTCTAAGTGATGGATAACTGCTCTGCCCATTGATGTCATTTCTCGATACCATATAGCCTGCATTTGTTGCGATATTGTACACTATCAACAACCGCCATGGATCGGTTTCTATACCCATGACTAGAGTGAAGCGGAGGCAGGGGATATTTTTACGTTACAACCCCGGAAAATCGGCGGTCACCGGCGACGTGACCGGAGTGAGGGGGGCGACTCTCCCCCAACCCCAACCTCCAATTCGCATAACCTGCATGCTGCAGTGAGGGACTCCACTCGACATCCCAATTCCGCCTGGCGTGCTCCATTCAATGAATGTCACCATCGCCAACGCCCGAGCTTTCTACAGTGCGGTTTGCAGTAGAAAACGACAGAGGCGTTTGATTTTTCAGCAATCCTAGATCGCGTTTCTTTGGCGCTAAATGCTCCCATCGCCCGATTCCTACCTACAAAGCGTGGGGATATATTCTTAATCCGGATGCTGGTTACAGAGCGAGAACGGAGTACATACGGGGTTTATTTGCCAAGCCTGATTCACCTTTCTGGCGATAGGATACATACAGTCTACGAGTAGAATGGTTAATGAAAATAACACATGCGGGGTTGCACGGACCTGCGATGTTGTTGCCAACGCTTTACGCGAGCACAATACCTGCCTATCCTAACCGTTTCGAAAACCGATCTTCCAAGTCTCGTGTAACGTGAATGAAATACGCAACCAATCGCCACGCTAGGCGAATATGCCCGTCTCGTAAAGGGCATTGTTATGTGACTTGTAACTTGACCTATAGATGCCGTAGCTAATCAGAACTGAATACTATATTAGGTGTCCCTACGTGCATACGTTCTGCGTCACGTCACCCTTTTTCGCCCGTGATACAGAGCTATGCACTTGTCGGGAGAAGATCGTCTAGAGATTGGACCCTGCAACCGATGGGCAACGCCACTGCATCATGTACTACCAACCATCATAGGCGGTCAAGGATAGCTAGAAGGGGAAGAGGGTGAAGAAAGGATTAGAGTCTGCTGGAAGATTGGATTTCGATTTAGCGTATGGAATTAGGTAGTTTGTATTTAGGTTAGGTTACATATGGGGAGCTAGATAAGTCTATATACGCTGATAGTCATTTTCTAGGGTCCAAGATTCGAGGACGAGATGGGCTTTGAAAGTGTATATATCACAGAGTGAGTACAGACTCATGCAGACGCTGTTCTACCAACTATGTATTATCTAGACCACCTGGAGATTCTATCCGGGCCCGAATGAATGAACAAACACACTCGTATGTACCGTACCGCATATGATATATCCCCTAGGAGGTGGGGTGAGCGGAAAGCAACTATACAACACTATAACATGGCACAGCATCTAAGCAATGCCTCCCGTTCTATACCCAGGACGAGTCTAGAAGGAATCCCTGAAAAGCGCCTCGGTCTTCACATCCTCTCCAATGTGTCATATACCAATGCCGCATCCGTGCAAACACCAAAATCTAGCCAAGGGCGTGGTTCTATCCATCCCATCTAGGATGCCCAGAAGTGTGAAAGTCTAAGCGAGTATACAAGACGGAAAGCAAAGAAGTCTCGTAGTAGCAAAGAAAATAATCATCGGATCCGTCCGATGACGAGGTAAGCACCCGTCAAGACCTCGACGCGCCAGCCATCCGCGACAAGGGCCTTGCAGACATTGATGCGCAGCCGAGACTTCCCGTCAGGGTTATGTCTACCGAGGCCGGTGACGATCTTAAGTCCATCGCGGCGCACGACCTTGCGCACCCTATCCTCGTCGGGCAGCGCGTTCCACCAGCGCCAGACGCGGTCGAGGGCGATGGCGACGCCGTCCTGCACCGGCACGCCGTGCAGGTCGATCGTGTCCCGCGTGCTCTGCTGGTCGACGAGGAACTCGGCCTCCGCGCTGACGGCCTCCCGGCGGCTCGCGGCTTCGGACCGTGCGCGCTCTGCGTAGAAGGCCCCGGCTTGCCGCATCAACGGGTCTGATCTGCCTTTCTTGAAGGCCGATGACGCGGATGCGTATGAGTGGTTTGCAGATGCGGATATTGTTGCCTTTGCCGCACTGGCTTCTTGCAGTGTGGTTGGCGCTGCGCGGAGCCGTTGGACGGACCTGAGGCCAGTTGAACCTGGTTCTTCGGAAACTATATCAACGTCGGTGGCGACGACGCTGTAAGATACATCGTGTTTCAAGTACGCTGGCTTTTCAAAGTAATTTGCTAACACGTTGATGATGTCGATCGCAGCCTGGGCGTTTGTGGTTGTGTTGAAGATTGGAATGAAGTAATCGTTGGGGATCCATGGTATCCTCTTCTTCTGCTCCTCTATCTGGCGTTGTTGATTATAACTGCTCTCAGACTCCAGACCAAAGGATATATAATTATCCAATATCGCGAGTACAGCAGCTCCCAGTGAAAACTTGTTACGTTGATATATAGTCGTTGCTTCAGATGTTGGCAGCGCGAAACGATCTGAGATGAAATCAATGCTCTCTGTGCTTGATATCAGCTCACAGAAACTATTCAGTTACGCGGATCAGCTGTCCCCAAGTAAAATAGGGACCAACTACTCACCAGTGTCCGCAGCCTCACCCCGGCTAGAATCTTCCGAGGGAGTGGCCATATCTGTGCTTCTCGAGGTTGCTGCTTTTGAAGCTTTCTTCGTCTTCCGCCGTCCTTTCCTTTTAGCTTTATGCACATCATCATCTGAAACATAAAAACCGTCGACACCTTTGGGCCTCTGGCCGGTTTGTTCAAGCCACTGTAGGTTGAGCAGCTCGTCCATAGCGAGATCCGCATCTCCCTTAGTCTTTTGTAACGTTAACTTGATGTCGATAGGTTTCACTAAGACGCTCGGCGTTAGTCATCACCTTGTCGAGAGCAACTCTAAGCTAATTCAGGACCGTTCCAAAAGTCTGGGACACGGTTTCGGCCTCGATAAGAGCCTCGACATCGAAAAAGTCGATAAAACAAGATGATTTCGAAGTCGACTCACAGGAAATGAACATAGCAGCGAGTCGGTGCTCTTTTTCCTCATTGGTGAGACCGTCCAAGACACTAACATGAAGAATACCCGGAATCTCTTTTGCAGATGCCATAGGTGACGAGCCAGACCAAACACTCCGCGAATGCGAAGTCTCAGTTGTGGTCGTCAACCCATCATTGCTCTTAAGGTCCCCTTCTCTCACACTGATGGCCTCAGAACCAGCGCCCTCGTGAGAGATGCCTTCCAAGTCATGGCCAACAAACCCGCTAGGATTGAAACCGGTCGCCTCTTCTGCCTCGACATTCTCTGAAATGGCTAGAAGAACCTCGCGAGCAGCTGCAAATTCTTCTGGTTTCTGTAGATTATAATCACTGGATATGGACAAAATTGTTGCTTCATCCAAGAGAGAGCAAAGCTCATCCTAATCTCATCAGTCTTCGTTGATCGTATGTATTTGATGTATGCACGTCAGGATGAACCTACGATTAGTTTTCTTGTAGGGTCTTCCATGTTATTTCAATAGTCCGGCAACACGTTTGAGCTAAGATCGAGTGCTAATGAACCAAAGAACCAAGACTGGTGGTGGGAGAGCAAAACGAGGTTTTATTGAGGAATGCAAATGTCGATGCATGACTATAATTCCTCGGGAAGCTCAGGATATATATACGTAGCAACAATTTTTCGATCGCTACACAGAGAGAAGGGAGCAATACAGAAAAGCGACAAAGTATTATAGCAAAAGGGAATGAATGGAAGATTGCTAGACTAATGAGTGAGCTGAAGCGATGGACGAGTCACCATAACCTTAGAATGGAGGGGCTGAAAAGTGAAAAGGCAGCTGGCATTGTCAGCTATGACAGCTGACAAATCAGCTGTCACTTTGAGTTCGTCTTGTAATTATTCCACTATCTGGACCAATACTATAAGGTTGTTTGTCAAACTTTGTGCAAACCCAATAATATTGATATGTCACACGGACTTGCCCCTGGGTATTGGGATTGCAACTACCAGTATACCAGGGGTAGGTTGGCGACATCTTGGAAATACTTAAACCGAGATCGTCGCTTGGGCTAGAAAGGAGGACTTAGACTGTATGGCCTCCTTGACGCCCAAGTAGATTATTATACATCGTGTCATAAAATTAATGGAAACTCGTAATTTAAAATCCCAACCCAAAGCGAGGTTCTCTGCTATCAAACTCCCTGGCAGCCTGCCAATTGACCCAAGCCTCAACCAACGATAAAAGCCTAATGATACATAACCTGTCAATCATACAAATATAATAATCTATACAATGCGAAGCTGGCTAAAACTCTCGACTTTCGCCTATATCGCAGACATCAAACAGACCTGTTTCTGGTAGGCCTTTCCTTTTCAGTGCCTCCTTGAGCAACTTTGGAGGCTCTAGGGGATCCTCTGGCGTGAGAACCCATGTACCCCAATGTATGGCCATCGCTCTCTTGCAGTTGGTGTCGCGGAATATTTCTACTGAATCATATGGGTTTGCGTGCATACTGTGCAACATTCGGGGTTAGTAATTAGTATTTAGGCATGTCTTCCACGAGAATGTCTTCCCTTGAGGTTGACAAAATGAGGAAATAGTAGTAAAGAAACAACTCACTGAGAGAATATATGCCGTGGCGCGTAGGCACCGATGGGGATGAGTCCGAGGTCGACGGAGCCGAGATGTTGGCCGATCTGGCGGAATTGCGGGCACACGGGCAAGTGCTGGAACTCCGGGCCCCAGTCGTCGATCCCTTCGGCGACCTTGGGCACCGTCCGATATCCCGTGTCACCTCCAAACCAAACCGTCTTCTCGGATGATTTGATTCCCCAGGAGGCCCAGAGCGTGCAGTCCTTGTCGAAGCCAGATCTGCCAGATGAGTGCTGGCTGGGGAGACAGGATATCGTGGCTTTGATAGGCTCGGACTTCGTATCTGCTTCCTTAGTGGGTTGGGGCGTAAAGGTCACCTCGGCCTCGTCCCACCAGTCCATCTCCGTCACCTTGTCGACACCGCTGGACTTGAACCATTTCTCCAGTCCGAGCCCGACAAAGAAGTGTGCGTTGGGATGGTGCTTCTTGATCTCCTGCACCGAAGGATAGGAGAGGTGATCATAGTGAGAATGACTGATGACGACGGCGTCGACATATGGAATATCCGCAATGTCGCACGGCGCCTCCGTGTACCTCTTGAAGCGCTGAAGGTTCACCGGTGCACAGCAATCCTCGAAGACCGGATCGAACAGCACGCGCAGCCCGGACGGATACTCAACATAATAGCACGCGTGGCCGAGCCATGTGGCCCGAAGCTCGGAAGACGCAGTGCGTGTGGATAGGAATTGCGGCTTCACCACGGGCACAAGCTTGTCCCCTAACTTTGGCTTCGGTGTCTCCGAACCGAACATAGACTTTCTATGCAGCGAGTTCCATTAGAAAACTCCCATTCTTCTTACATAGTTTACCCTCGTAAGGAGCAATGAGTCGGGGGGAGACCGCTTACATAACCCTTGGTGCAAAGACCGACAGGGATGGCCATACGTATGATGGATGGGGATTCTGGAATTTGATGGTTTCTCCCCGGCTGTTCTTGACGTGATGGTCCTTGGGGTATTTCTCTGTCCCGGTGGAGACGGGCTGTGCCGCGACGGTGCACATGTACGCCGCCATGGCTATTGCACTTGTCTTTGTCCCTGCTGTAGCGAGTTTGTTGTATCGGGCGACTGATGGCGGAGGGCGAAAGCGAAATCTTGATTGAAAAAGTCGTCGTAGGGAGTGCATCGGACTCTAGCCGCTGCTATTAAGTAAGTACTTAATTAAAGTAAGGAAGGGCGAAGGAGAGGGATGTGGGACTCTATTTAAGAAAGATGCTTTTTGTTGTCTGATATATACAGCTGCTCTAGGTATCTACACACGTGGAAAAGTCAAATGATCACTCACGTCTAAAACCTACCAGATTGTTTGCCCGACTCGCAAAAACTACATCAGCTTGAGTGGGTTGTTTCTAGGAATAGACTCTTGACTATTACTAGTTTGGGCCAAATGGCTTAATAGATCATGATGATTGCTGGCATGGAGCGTTCTAGCGGCCTCTTAACTCCGAGCCGGGCGAGTGCAAACGGGCCATATCAGAGTCCGAATGCGAGCAAATAGCTCGGCGGAACGTAACCCGCGGTTTACGGAATGCCCAGTTTCTTAATTCCATTAAATGCATGAGTGCTTCCCCATGTTCTACCCAGCACTTTATTACGTTTAACAGGGAGCTTTTTATAGAAATTTGTTAATAAACTGCGTTGCCAAGTGGTATTAATAAGCAGGGGCACCTATCTAATGGATCTATTGACAAGCTACATTTTCGAACTTGAAGAACTCGTATCTAGCTACTACCTATGTAGGTAGCTTCAATGGGTGAGATTCACTTTTGCGTCTGAGTTAGCCCTGTTTATACAAGCGTCAAAAATGAACAACCGGGCTCGATCGCAATAAAATCCAGTCTTTAAGGACTGAAAACTAATCGAATGCGTCACGTATTTCAGGCACACAAAAGCGTTAGCGTCTCATTGCTCCGCCCTTTACTAATTGTAGCCATAAGGCTATATACCAACAACCCGACAATTCAATCCTTAGACACAAGTAAGCTCCAGAGAAAACGAAATGTAGAAGACGTCTAATCTATCTCCTGGTGTTCATCCGTGCATTTGAAAACTGATCGAAAGAGATATTTAGGTTCTCTTGGATTAACTGCCTGTAGATCTATTTTCCTACGACACAACTATCCATTCGCGTGATACGCGCTCGTAACAAATGTCTTTCTCATGTAATGCATGAATCATTTCCAGTAGCAAACCCCAAGCCTCCGTGTCTACTAGTATGCAAAACCCAAAACCGACCAGTACGAGGTCTCTATGAAGTCAGCCGACTCCTATGTGTCCGTAGCTGGATCCTCATCACTCTCCTCGTCGCCTTCGTCTTCCGGTGGCACCCATAGCAGAACCCCGTCTTTGTCGCTTTTGAGCCCCTCAGTGGGGATTATTTTCAGGACTTTCTGGAAATACTTGTCCCGAACCACGAGCGTAGGTCGGATCCATGTGCCCCTTACTAGTGGTAAGAGACGGTATGTGATGGATCGTCTCGCGATAGGTAATACATTTATCGTGGTGGTCTTAGCACCTGAAAACGCAAACTCATCGCTTGGCTCCATGGTAAGACCGAATGTCAAGAAATGAGAGGAAGGATTCTCGATGGTGATATCCAAAAAGAGGAGCTGAGACGACGAGGTAGCGGATGAGGGAGAAGGTGGGGGAGAAGAAGAATATGAAGCTGTGGCGAGAACCCGAGGCTCAGAAACTGTCACGTAGAATCTTGGCAGAGGCAATGTGGTTACATTGACCACTGTGTCGGGAGCGCTAATCCGTCTCCATTTGATAACGAAGGCGAGGTCTGCGGTGGCCGGGGACCGATCGTCCAGGCTCAACTTCTGAGAAACGAGGTCAAAATGTGCCTCCTCAATTGTTTTCGGGCTAAGAGTTTGACCACTTGTAGGGAGCGCCTCAGTCTTCGAAGTGGCACAATTTACATTGCCCTGCGTAGCAATTACTTCGACCGCAAGGTCTGAGACCACCACTTCTTCGTGGGTAAAAGCGGCATAGCGCGTGACGAGAGCCCATTTCTGTGCTAGTCCACGAGGGCGTGTAACAATTGTTTCACCCTCCGACAGGTCTTGTATATTTTCGGTATCGAAGAGACTGGGCCATTCGGGATGAATTCTTGGTAGCAGGTCGTAACTTGCCTCGAAGGGAGAGACGATGTTGAGGCGATATGATGCCTCTTGTATAATAGGGGTTGATGGATCTGAAATGAGATGATATGCAACTTTGATACTCAAGTCAACTACAGTAGGTCCGACAATGGGATCCAAAATGACGAGAACCTTGCTCGACTGAGACGCTTTGATAGTATTCATAGGAATGCCATATAAACTTTTGTCGTCACTTTCAGAAGGAGATGAATGTACCTTTTCACCGACAACCTGAACTTGGTATGACGGGGCACCATTCCCACGCAAATTGACATCCAGCTTTGTAATCGCGTCGCTGTCTTCTTCGTTGTGTATGTCGAGCTCAAGCTGTACAGTTTCGTTTGTGTAGTATTGCTCAAGCATCTGAAGCGTCTTGATTTCCATTTTTGGAGGTCTGGGTAGGATTCTTATACTCCGAGGGTCTGGTCTTATAAATTTCCTTTTTGATGAGGAAGTTGAGTGCCATTGGTTCAATGATGCTGTTCGGTCAGGTTTCATATTATACGTTAATGAAAAAGTCTTCGAGTCCAAGGCCAGCCGCACTGAGGTTGCTTTTGCATCGCCGGGTTCTCTGAGTGGGATATCAAATTCAAAGACTCGTGTCTGGCCTGGTAACAGGGTCAAGTCCTGCGCCCCCTCGAGGATGATCAGAGAGCCCTCTTCGAGACCGGCATCGGGTTCGTCGACGGTAGTGTCGTCCCCGGTAACTTCGCTCTCTTTCAAAGGGACTTTAGTAATTACCAAAGTTGTATCGGTTCGTTTTTCATTGTGGATTTTCTTATGTTTTAGATGTATCTCCCGCAACCCGCCCTCGACATAGACGTCTAGAGATTTGAGCGCTATGGGAGCGGCATCATGGAATGCTTTTGATACAAGAGTGAGCTGCGCAGGACATGTCTGTCCGGCCTTCCCTTCCTCGTGTTTAAAAATAAAGTCGGCGTAGATAAACGATGCCAAATGTGCATCATCGAGGTTCACGACTACTGGCTGCGTTGCGTTGATCCCATCCAAAGACCTCGAAATGTCATAATGCCAGCCTGTGCGCTTAGAAAAGCCTAAGAAGTGGTTAGCTACCAGTAACGCGTTACGCTAACACAAGGTGGATCACGAACATCTGTTCATCAGTTCCCAGTCAATAGCAATTATGAGCTTTCTTTGACCAGACTCAAAAGCCGCTTTTCTTAGGGTCCAGCTAACTGCCTCCGTGATATCCCACCAGCCTTCAGATCGGAATGACATGTCTCTCCACAAAGGAGCAAGCAGCTCGAGAAGCTGCTGCCATTTCCCCATCTTCTCCAGTTCCCTGCAGGAATCAAGAGCTAGCTCGACTGAAGTGCGCTTTTGGTGACGTTTCTGAAATTCTGTTCGCGCATGTGTTAAGTGATCGAATATTAATTGAGCATGATTTATGCCGGGTCCTTCGAGCGGGTATTCTTCGTGCGGCTCAGGACACATGTATGTATCGTAAGTGTAAGCTTTTCTAGAGATTCCGGTCTGGACGGATTTATCTGGCGGCTTTCGGTCTTCTTCCGGTATCAAATGTGCAAATTTCCGCCTATCTAGCAAGTGTTGCGCTGCGGCTCGGTACCAATATCCGGAATGATGAAGCATTTCCCACGGCTGCAGACGTTCAGCAGAGAGATTCTTCTCTGGTGGGCGGAAAAATGATAATGATGCTGGCTCTAGTTCGGGAAAATCTACTTTCTCAACTAGGTTCGCCATCACTGTACACCATCTTGCTTGCCATGCTTTCCAACCACTTCGACACTACGAATTAGCAGTTTGCCTCCCAAGCGATATCGAGAAAAGTTTCTAGAGCAGGGGAGACTCTTCATAGAAGGTCAGGCCATAACCGGATATGCTCGTTACCGGATTTGATCAGATTAGAAGTAGAGAAAGTCCGAGGTCACTTACTAGTTCTGCGTACCTCGGCCTTTCCTATCCACGATGTCACAAATCCTATCATTATGCATTTGCCATCGTCGCACGGCAGCAGTACTTTGACCACTTAGTAATAAGCATTTGAGTACTCTTATTGCTAATATGTCGGCCAGAAGACGGGCATCATTAAATCTTGGGCTCCACGCTGGTATAGTCTCTAGGACATCCGTTCCAAGCAAAGTGTCGTACGCTTGTTCGTAAGATCGCAAGGCGACATCAAATTCCTGGCGGAATTCAGCAAACACGGCGGTCTTGAAGTCGTAGCGAACATTCCACCCCTGCAGGCTCAAGGTATGAGACGTTCCACTGGTTGGAGGTATCGTGGGTTGGGGTGCGATTCCGCGCCCCTTCTTTTTACGGGCATGGCGGCCAAGATCACGATAATACTCAATGGCTTGGTCAAATATCGCAGTCAAAACATTGTCAATGGCTGTCTCCAATTCTGCTTCTGTTCGCCGGGTGGGTAGAACAAACAGCGATGCCTTGGGGTCTAGTCCAGTACTTCTCCTTATACTCTCGAGTCGCTCCTGAAACTGGGATACAGTGCTCGGGGATTGGTCGCTGAGGATAACTACAGCTAGGCGGCTCTTATAGCCTGACTGGCTAATCGCATTCTTCACGGCGTTGATATCCGTCTTGAGCTGGCTGTCATGCAGGTTTGCGAGAGTAGGGTCAGAAGTCAAGCTGTAAAAGCAGAGACAAACGCTGGGTAGTAGGTCCTGGTGCTTCTGGAGCCACCGGTTGTCTATCAAGCCATCCGGGTATAAAGTCGAGCCGGGGCTAAGCGGAGAGAAGGGCGAATGTAAGATGAGCGCAGACGACGGAACATCTAGATCTTGGGGAAGTCGGGCATGACGAGGCGGCAGCAGAAACTCCTAGCGGTCATATTTAGGGACTATTTTATACTAGACAGTCTTTTCTACAAACAACAAGGGGTCACATACCCTCCCGATGGCCTTGATTTTGAACTTGTGTCGCTTGGCGCCGTCTCGCGATTTCCAGGGAAGGCTGGAGGCGTCGGCTTCTTGGATGAAGCGCAAGATGGTTCTGGCTTCTCGCGTATCGATGGAAGGGAGCTCTGAGCGCACAAGAATACTCTGTTCCCTCAGCTCAGGGTCGGTCGTGGGAACTTTGGTTGGATTTGTGCCAAGTCCCAAGACAATCAGATTAGGGATACTGTGGTCCAGACTCCCTCGAGGATATCCGTCCATCTCTTCAAGGCGTGACAGGGTCTATCGCAGACATGGGCGACGTGCAAATCGAGGAATCAGAGCGCAGCCCGCTAACGAAAGTAAATTCGAGCCATGTGCTGGTCTCCGGTTCTGAGTACGGTTTTGTTAAACTGGGGCGCCTATGTTGTCATCGCCTAGAAATGTGTGTGTATTTTTTTAGTCTATGCTATCTTATATTGTTGGACGGCTGTACTCACAAGAACGAGTTTACTGATAGCTGATGCACATTCGCTCGGCCCTGGTAAATGAGGCTGGCGGGTTGGGGTAATGGACCCAGGTAGAGGCGGTTTTAGTGGACTTAGTGAACTCAGTGCTCGCGCAACGCAGCCCGAATAGGTTAGACACACCCCATCGGCACCAGGGGCATTCTGTTAATATGTGGGGAGTAAGTCCGTACTTAGATTCTCTGAATGTTGCGGGCAGCGAATCTCTCTTTCCGCATCCTGTTTTGACATCCCCAGACCGCGTCACCGTTCAGCAGCGACTTCGGTTTCCCTCCCTTTACGAACCCTGAGAATACCGAGTCCCAATATCGAACAACAAGCGAACCGTTTAGTTAGCAGTGTTGCATGGCCAACTTGTCTGTGCTAGAATACCATCGCCCCCCTCGACATTACCCAGACGCTCTCGACGTCGCCTGCCACAATACAAATAGGCCGAGCCAGATTGCTCACCTTCACTTCAGTGTCCGTTGTCGTCCTCTGCGCTAGAGACCATCTTGGATTCCTTACCCGTACACCCTGCGCCTCTATTTTACAGATAGCCGCCGTTGCGAAACGGCCACCAGGTCATGGTCATGGCCTCCCAACATGTCATCTTCGCCGAGACGATCATGGCGATGAAGAAGGCTCGGAAGCGGAGGGCATATGGTACGCTGATCGCCATGGATCTGGCAAGCTGAGGGCTGACAATACGTGCGCCAGAGTCGGATTCCGATTCCGAAGTGGATAATCACGGGAATCGTGGCAATAAACTTAAGAAGAAGGCTAGGTTCGCACATGAAGGCCAGCTAGCGCCACCCTCGGGACCCGAAGCTTACAGAGAGGTAGGCAAGATTCCTCTTATTCAAATTGAGTATGCTAACAGAGCGCACTCTCTAGATCGTGAACCACGCTGGCTACGAACGGGCAATTATATGTCGCAATCCCCCTCTTATTGACAACGAAGGCTACGAGATTGATAGCGATGATGACGAAGAGAACATCATCGATGCCATAGCCGATGCCGCCGAATTCAACCCCCATGCGAATATCCGACTAGAGAGTATGTGTCGCCCGACGGATCAAGGGAATAAAGTTTGTTGACCCAAATTTCGCACAGATATACTAGCTCCCTTAACAGCAGTTACGGATCTGCCAACGCACCAGACATTATCAAGACCCTATACGTCAAAAACTCTGACCGAGTTAACTATACAAGCCTGTAACACCATGCATAAAGAAAACGCGGCGCTGTGGAAGATCAAACACCTCCAGACAAAGTTGATTGGAGATCATGACTGGGCGCCTTGTGAATTGATGGTTGGACCTAACGATATCGAACTCTTCAATGACGAGCCCATCGATCACCCACAAGGTTCTATCAAGTCAAATAGTAGCACACACACTCTCGAGCATACAAACGCAAACAAAACCAATGGCTCTTATACAAATGGCAACAGCCGATTGCTCAATTCCAACGAGGTTCAACCCAATTCAGATAGTGCCGAAAAAGCAGATGTCGCGATGATAGACTCTGGCCCACCACTAAGCGACGCTGCGACAGGTCCCAATGAAGAACGAGACATAAATCAGACACCACATCGTGATAACATGGACCAAGGAATGACCAATTCAACAACACGGGAGGCAGATGCCCAACTTCAGCGGAGTGGACGGGGCGTCACGCAAGGAGGAACACATACTTCAGACACACTGGCTGCTAATGGCCAACCTACGAACGATCCATTAGCTCCTGGGGATTCTGAACGGGTCAACACGAAATTCACAGCCCTGAACAACGAAGTAGCTAGAAGGACGGCTAACGAGATAAGTCGACCTGTGTCCGTTGTATCAGATTCCACCAATGACCTTCCGATACATCCCATGTTCTTGCCTCCACGGTCAGCTCTTCCTGACCGGGATTTGGGCATTCCAGAAGGTGAGGCAGAGGACATGAGACGCTTGCTTCAGCTTATTGTGCAGAAGCAAGAGGAAGTTTGCCGTGGGGTCAAGCGTTTATATGAAGGACTCCTCCGGGCCAACAGGATGCGGAAGACTGTGTTACAATGGTCTAAGTACGAAGCGCATGTGGGACCGGGCAGGGACATGTCAGATGGAGAAGATTGGTATGACAAGGAGGAATGGGGTCTCGAGGAGGATCTAAAGAAAGGGCAAGACGAAGAGGAAGACGAGCCACAAACAACGAAGAAAACCAGGAACCGTCGCTAAGAAGAATTGCAAGATGTGTTTTTACAGCTTTGATTTATATATGGATACCCAGGACCTCATCGGTTCTATCAATCGAATTGCTTAGAAAGAGACATTCTAGCACTTAGAATTGCTACGCATGGTTATGTATAGTCAGCTAAGCCTGTCTACAGTAATCAACTTGCGGTATACCTCTTTCAGAGCTTGAGCTGTGTTGAAAGTTCTCTACTGGATTTAGGGTATGGTATACCTATGCTGTTCGCTATGCTTATCGTTACCTACTGCATACCCCTAGGTATAAGAACCCCACCAGCGAGAAATGACGACATGGATACTAAGTAGCCAGCTAGGTACCTAGATAGCTACGTGCATGTGATAGGTCACCAACGTTACATGTAGAGGCTCTCCGGTTCTGCCCCTGCTTCTGCCCCGTATTCAGCCGAAAACAGCTTGTGCCGCCGGGTCTAGATGTACTACGTGTATCTAACTGGTTGTATAGACAAGTTTTTCGTCTGGCCACAATTCCCCAGGTCCAAAGCAATTCGATATTCACTCAAGTTGACGATAGGGAATCTGCCACAAGGCCTCCGCAGTCATGGCGCCCTTCCAACCCTCAGCTGGCCAGCTGGTTGATTTCAGTCAGAAGAGCCTGCTCTGTATGTCCACGACACAACCTTGCCGAGCTATAGTGGACGACGACTAACAGGGGAACTTGGAATCCAGTGTCGGCCCTCGCCATCGCTTTCAACCCCCTTTTCTGGAAGTACGTTGCTTCTTATGTACCTTTCTCTTCATCTAGCAGGGCTCCGAGCTGATTCTGACATTCTTCACAGCATCGTAGCGAGGCAAGGTCAGACGACCCCTCTTCGTGAACCCCGCCAAAGGCAAAGTCAAGATGCGGCACTAACACGACATAGAGTACCACAACAAGGTCCTTACTAAGCTCTTCGGTGGCCGTTCCCAAACAGCCTGCTATGCGCTTGCCGCGACTATTTTCGGTCTCGGAATTGTCCGCGACGGCCTGTACGAGCGCGCCCTACGCCACCAGCCGTCGTACCCACTCCTCGAGACCACAGAAGCACAATACCTCTCATATGCTCTGATTGCCATCGGAAACATCCTTGTCATATCGTCTACATGGCAATTGGGCATCACCGGTACCTTCTTGGGCGACTACTTCGGCATCCTCATGGACGACATCGTGACCGGCTTCCCCTTCAACGTCACTGACGCCCCCATGTACTACGGCTCAACCTGCAGCTTCCTCGGCACCGCCATCCTGTATGGCAAGCCGGCTGGGTTCCTGCTCACCGGTTGGGTATTCGTCGTCTATCAGATCGCCCTCGGCTACGAAAACCCCTTCACGGCTGGTATCTATGCTAAGAGAGACCGTGAACGTGCTGCCGCCAAAGGAAACGACAAGAAGTCGCGGTAATGAACTACCGCGCTCCTCTAGGAGGACGTTAGCTGTGTTGACGATCAATTTCTCCGCTTGGTCGGGTTTAGCCAGGCTATAAATCAGCACTCGTGCGTCTAATCTAGGAAGGTGGGATAAAGGCAGGCTGGAACTTGGCTCATGACGCATAATCCTAGTTGCAATGCTTAATGTAGGAAATATGGCTTGGACGTGCGTCGGTGCAGGACGGATACATTTAAGGGAAGGCTTTCATGGTGTTAATTGAGTAGGCTTGGGGATACGAAATAAAACAGGTCATAGAAAGGTGCTGAGCAGGAACAGCTCGTGCCTCGGTAATATTGCATTCGGTTACTTTCATAGATACTATAAAGAACTTCGAGTCACCTCCTATCTTGTAGTTCTGCTCCTGTTTCGACCCATCACGTTCCAATATGCAATGGCTAGAAACCCGGACATGTGAATAGATACCCTTCACCGCTTGCTCACATGTCACATAACGCACCCCAATTCTGCAGTCATAGTTAAATGGCAAACGATAATATCAATTTCTCGAATAGATAGACGAAAAGCACAGTATAGCACCGATTTCCGGCACGTCAAAGTAACGAGTCGTTGCATACATATGCAGGGCGAGACAATGCAGTCATCCGGAAATTCTACGGAAACACCCGGAGCTCCACGAAGATAGCTTGCCCATTGGATTTATGCCGCCAGGCTACATGCCATTGTCGTATAACGAGGGGAATATGGGATGTGAAGTTGGGATATCAGTGGTTAATATAACCGTTACTCTACTCACTAATAGGGTAATGCAGCACGTGTTAATATCTTACCAATCGTGGAGTGGACTACCTAAGTTGAAAACCTACTCAATGGATCTCTACTCGGGTTGTGTCAGTTCCGGCCTACTTTGATGGCAGCCAGAATCGCATTATGACACCTAATCCGGACATGCCTAATCACTTGACTATATGTCCTTTCCGTAAAATTAAGCTTGCCAATCAGTCACTTGAATATTGCACGGTCTAACTTTTAAATTCAAATAGCGAGCAGGCTGTTGCGTGCTATAACAATTGTTGACAAGCTAGACGTATAGAAGACTGTGAAATTACCCCGGATATCTACTAAGTACTAACGTATTACGTAGTCTTATTAGTTGACAGGTAAAACAGACAGTGTGTACGTGTATTGTGGCTCCTACGGAGATTACCCGGTAAAGTCACTTACTACATTTCCCTCTGAAACATCAACACCAACTGTTGCTGGAATAGTTTCGCAGCTCATATGGTTGATAGACTAGACTATATATCATTTAGTGGTGTAACTTCTAGACTCTCTTACCCCGGCGCTTACATGATCTGATATGGGGCAGTTAATGGGGCGAGGATCGACCCCATCACACCGTATTTTTAACAACCCGAAAGTCGGCGAAGATTCGGAGACCCTCGCCCCGGATGTACATCAGCTTTCGGGTCAGGATCGGGCAATCGACCTACCAAATACTGCATTCCATCTTCGGTTATAACGGCCCGCTTACACCGCTTCGAGCTTGGACTTCACCTGCATTGCATTGCATTGCTGATAGAAATGAAGACAGATGCAACATCTTCATGATTGAAAAAAAAACCTGACCTATTCACCCCGCGGAACGAAAGTAAAAGTATCGATCTACAATCACAGCCGAATAAGACGTAACCGTAGCTTGGGGGTTTTCTTGCTGCAATAGCAAAATCTCACTACTTAAGGGAGGAGAAAATCCACAGGCCCGCCATGAATCGGACGTCGAGAACCGACGAGCCCTATGAAGGCGAAGGGCTCAATCAGAGCCCCAACGCCTTCTCCAACGATCTCGTGACAAACCAGGACATGAACGGAATCGCCAACGCCAGGGAGCGCAGGGGCCACACTTCCAGGAGTATGCAGAACTCCGGGCAGCCCATCGCGCGGGACAATCCCACCTCCCTCAAGGAGGACGATGACACCGACTCCTGCAAAGGACTGGCCGATGGGGACGGCCAGTCGCCTGGGAAAACCGAGAAGTCGGCCCAGGTGAACGAAAACTCGGTGGCGTCGGCATACGACGCCACCGGGTTGTCCCCCGACCGTGGAGGTCCGACGAGCCTCCCACGGAAACTACTTTATCACATCGTCACCCTCGGGAAGTTTGTCGGCCCTGGTTTCCTCGTAGCCGTGGCCTACATCGACCCGGGAAACTACTCGACGGGCATCAGTGCTGGCGCCTGGTACCGCTTCCGCCTGCTCTTTATCACCCTGCTGAGTAACCTGTTTGCCATCCTGCTACAATGTCTCGCTGCCAAGCTCGGTACCGTCACCGGCCTCAACCTGGCCGAGGCGTGCCGCGCCTTTCTGCCCCCATGGCTGAACTACTTCCTGTACTTCCTCGCTGAGGCGGCCATTATCGCGACGGACATTGCCGAGGTGAGTGTCCTCATTAAGTTTCATAAACAGAAGGCATTTAGATTGCTGACTACCAGAACCAGGTTATTGGCACAGCCATCGCGCTCAATTTGCTGATTCCCGCCATCCCCATCGTCGCAGGATGTGCGCTATCTATCTTGGATGTTTTTGCTATCCTCTTTTTCTATCGGCCTCAAGGCTCTATGAACGGCCTCCGCCTATTTGAGATCTTTGTCATGCTTCTTGTTTTGACTGTGGCCGTCTGCTTCGGTATTCAGCTCTCGCTTATCAAGGATACGACCCCTGGTGAGGTCTTCCTCGGCTACCTGCCAAACGACGTCATCACCAAGTCCGAGGGACTGTACCAAGCTTGTGGAATTCTGGGTGCTACTGTAAGTCCAAGGCTTCATAAACCTTCTATGATTAACACAGTAGTTGTTCCTTTGGAACACAGGAGTAACTATAGCTTTTTATCCCCTTTTATTAATCATGAGGTAGGTAATGCCACACTCGCTATACCTCGGCTCTGGCGTAGTTCAAAGCCGTCTGAGAGACTATGACAAGAAGAAAGGCTTGTTGCCCGCCGACTCACCCGGGTACACCACGGAGGACCCCAAGACGGGCGAGAAATCCTACTACGTACCCAGCTTCGCGGCCATCAAGTACTCTCTTCGGTACGCCTACACCGAGGTGGGAGTGACGCTATTTACATTTGCGCTCTTTGTCAACAGCGCGATCCTGATCGTCGCGGGCGCGAGTCTGTACGGCAACGAAGACGCCCACGACGCCGACATCTTCAGCATCCACGACCTGCTCGCGGCGTCCATCAGCCCGTTCGCGGGCGTCATCTTCGCCCTCGCCTTGCTGTTCTCGGGCGTCTCGGCCGGCATCGTCTGCACCATCTCGGGCCAGATGGTGTGCGAGGGCGCGCTGCGGTGGACCGTGAAGCCCTGGCTCCGCCGTCTCATCACCCGCTCCATCGCCATCACGCCCGCCATCATCATCGCCGGCGCCACGGGCCGTCAGCACCTCAACGACGCCCTCAACGGCACCCAGGTCGTGCTTAGTATCGTCTTGCCCTTTGTCTCCGCTCCGCTCATCTGGTTCACATGCTTCAATAAATACATGACTGTACAACCCGGCGTCGCCAGGGTCCGTGTGGAAGGAAGTAGTAAGGAGGGCATGAACTCTACCAATAGCCTTGTCGCGCGCGGCGCGAATGATCAGGAGGTTGGCCCCGGAGCGCCGAACGTGGTGAAGATGGCGAACCCGTGGTATGTCTCCGCCATGGCTCTCGTCGTGTGGCTTCTCATTGTCATCCTTAACGTTGCCAACTTGGTACTTCTTGGACAAGGATAGACAATTGTTTAGGACTTACTTCGCGGAACAACGAGATGAGCCTGGCTCTCCCACTCCCAGCCGATAATCAAGACGGTTGAACATGCTAGATATAACCTTTATACTTTCTTTCATTCATACCTCTATTGCTAAACTTTTATTCTCCTTTTCCCCCGAGTCGACTTCCTCGGGCCACACACTCCCTGAGGATGAGGTTCCCACACACCAACCAACAACTCAACACAGATCTAGCTGACCACTGATCACGAATAACGACTACCAAGACGTCACGACTCATCGCATTTACGAGAAAAGGATGGACTCTATTCACGATTTATGTCCCAAGAGCCGACCCAGACAACGAGTGAAACGTCCAATCAGCCAGCCATTCATTACAACAAGACCAGAAGCACGAAACACCTTGTAGAGAGGGGAATGAAGAAGAACAGGGATACTATGCAGATTTCATACATAGTATCATTGATAGATAGAAGCTATCTATCTATAGAGGTTCAAGATATAGACAATATCAATTCTTCTCAAGCTCTCCACATCTCTATAAGTACGATTATGGTCCCGCTATCTAGGTTACCCTGGCATTTCAATGCGTCTAAATGAATGCAGGCATCATCAAGTGTACGAAAAGTTTCGCCGGCTCATCCACCTCACTATAAGAGAGGCGTCGAAAAAACGCTCGTTTTCTTCAAGCGTATCAAATTGGTCAAGTGACCAAGGAGGTTATCGCAACAGACTCTGATACTTCACAATATTTCGAAGTATAAGATGACTTGTTTAAAATGAATTAATACCGGCGTTAGGTTGGTAATCCAGGTCGGTTATAGATGACGCTTCTTCAATATACAGGAACCCATAACGGCATTACAATATTATAGAGGTAATTATGATATCCAAAGCAGCTTCACACTCATAACCCGGACAGAATGCTCAACGCCACCACATGTACGCCAAGCAATGCCATGATGCGGGAATTTTTCCCGCTATTCCCCGAGGTTTTGCATCCGATTTCCCATCTATTAAAACCAGATCTTCGCGAGAAGCCAAGTCTAGACATATCGCGATATGGGCGAATCAGGGTGATGGTGACTCTTTCCAGTTCGCTGCCTCATATTCTTCTTTCGCATTTTTAACCCAGCCCCGACTCATTTCTACAGCCCGCTCCCAACGCTCGTACATTAGCTTAATGTGCTTTGGGTTACCGACCGGTTCGAAATCCTTACGGCCCGGTTTGCTGTGGGTAAGGTCAGAAAGTTCTTTTAAACTCGACCAGCAGCCCTCAGTGGCAAGTCCAGCCGCGATCGCCGCACCCAGCGCAGTCGTCTCCCGCATTTCTGGCCGCTCAACACGAATTGTGCTAATATCAGCTTGCGTTTGCATCGTGATGTCAGAACTTGACATGCCGCCGTCAACGGCGAGACACTCCAGCTTGTGGCCCGAGTCCTTCTCCATGGCCTCAAGAATTGCTCGGGTTTGGAAGCAAGTCGCCTCGAGCGTCGCGCGGGCTATGTGGCCCTTCTGCGTGTGTTGCGTAATGCCGACTGTAACCTGTTAGTCTAGGAATCCCTCACCAACCTACCGCATCAAACAGCAGACATTAACTAGGGGCCGTGACTTACACAATGTTCCTTTCGCGTCGTCAATCCAGTATGGCGCGAAGAGACCACTAAAAGCAGTGACAAACACCACTCCGCCGCTATCCGGCACAGTTTCAGCTAATTCGCCCACCTTAGATGAATCGCGAACAAAACCCAAGTTATTCATCAAAAATTTTACACCAGAACCTGCAACAGCGATGCTACCTTCCAGCGCATACGCTTTCTGTCCATCGCCAAAATCGTACGCCACGGTAGTCAAAAGGCCATATTTAGATATGACAGGCTCGGAACCGACATTGTACAGCAGGAAACAGCCTGTACCATAAGTGTTCTTTGCATGACCAGGTTTGAACCCACAATGGCCGACCAAAGCACTGGACTGATCACCTAGACAGCCTGCGATCTTGACACCCTTCAGGGGTCCGGATGCCAGGGTACCGAAGGCCTCGGAATGCGACGAGTTGACGATCTTAGGGAGATCGACCTTCGAGCGATCAATTTCAAAGAAATTGAGTAGCTCGTCGTCATACTGACAAGTGCGCAAGTTCATGAACATAGTTCTGCTAGCATTGGTGGTGTCGGTGACATGAATATTTTTGTCCTTGCCGCCATTAAGCTTATATATCAACCAACTGTCAACGGTACCAAAGGCTAGACGGCGTTCTTCATAGGCCTTTTTGACTTCGGTATGGTTACGAACGAGCCACATAAGCTTCACACTCGAGGGATAGGTACTCAGGGGGAGGCCGCAAATATCCAACAGCTTGTCGGCGAAAGGCTGAGTCTTGAGGTCTCGAACGAGGTTCTTGGTACGTGTATCAGGCCAAACGACGGCTTGACACAGAGGTTCGCCTGTGTTCTTGTCCCAGCAAACGGTCGTTTCACGTTGGTTGGTGATGCCAATGGCCTTGATCTGTGAAATATCGTAGCCTTGGGCAACAAATTGCTCCGTCGCTTTCTCGATACATGTCTCGACCGAAGAAATCAGATCGGCTGGATCGTGATCATGCCAACTGCATCACAGGGTCAATGACAGGTCCTCCCCCTCATATAATAAAGCGCATCAGTTGCGACTTACCCAGAATGAGGGTAGTGGTTCTCAAATTCAATCTGATGACTCGCCACGGGATCGGCCCAACGGTCAAAGATAATGAAGCGAGAAGAAGTAGTTCCTTGGTCTATACTACCAATAAACCACTCATCTGACTTGAAGCCATTGACGGCGACATGGTCCCCGTTGATACGCTGCCGCTTGCTTTCGCGAGTATCTCCCATTCTCTGGTAGTAGCTCAGAAGTCCCGACGGTATCGACGTATTCTGTTGCGCGATAGAGGGCTCGTTGTGGTGGGGAGGTTGCTCACGAGGCAAAGCGGCTATATCCTAGCTACAGGGAGGGGATGTAGATGTGTGATAGCAGGCGACAGCGGGGATATGAGAAGTCTTCAATACAGCAGTATATGTGCCGGGATGTCTCGAATCACATGGGGAGGCTACGGGTGACTGGGAAAGCAATTGGAGCCGAGGAAAAGGACGATATATAATAGGAGTAAGACAACGCGGGGTAGATGTGTGAAAAGGGCGACGAAGGATCGCAAGGAATGGGGAGAAAGGGGATGAGGAGGAGAAGGAGGCGAAGCGGGAAGCCGAGGAGGACATCATATGCAAGACCGTCTTATGCTGGTGTCGCACAGCGGAGGTGGGATGTGGGATGGGGAATGGAGACCAGGATGGGGGTTCGATAGTTACCTAGAAAGGTAGTTACCGTACCTAATTACTACTGACTGTTGTGCTGTTGCTGCACCTCCAAGCCGGCTAATGTTCAGTTGTAGGTAGCCATATGTTAAAGAGGCAGGCAGGTAAGCCGCAATATGCTGGCAGAGTATACGCCATGCGCGCTGCGGAGTCTGCTAGCGTCTCGCGGCGCGTAGACATAGCGGGTCATTGAGTTCAATACGACCTGCGATTACCTAGGTTAGGCACTGTAGGGCCGGTGGGCCAGAGAGTCATTTGAACTGTAGAGATTGTTGAGCCCCCTGCAATCGCCCTGCTGATCGCCATTGGTGGATAATTCTGACGGGTCTAGAACTCGATAACGACGATATCGGTATTCTACATTTGTCTGTGATTCCAAGTTCAATCTGCGATTTTTCTCTTTTTGTGTGTATATTTAATTCCTCGACATAATCTATCAATCCATATCCCCACTGATCTATCTTGTGACAGGCTTGGCCGTCGGTTGTGATTCGTAGAGAGTCTACGCGGTGGACCGAAGACAATCACCACGGCACAAGTTCCAGCCTCATTTTCGCGCATTCTCGCAGATCCAGTGCTCGAAAATCTTATATCCCTCCCCTTTTTTTATCACAGGTGCATGTGACCCCTCTCTTAAATTGCGCCGGAGAAGTCAACATCGGTCTAAATACCTCCGAGCAAGAAAACTATCGAGTCTCCTCTTGTCGAATAATTTGCTGGTCTTCCACTCGTATAAGTTGTTGTACGCTATTGCTGAAGCAAATCTAACAAACTGATCGAGATCGTTTAAGATTAGCTCAGCAGCGTTACATATTACATCACTCTCGCTTTTCATTCGTCCCCGCAAAACCAGGGCCACCTCGCTTCTCATGTTCGCAGCTATCCCGGACCATAACGGCGGGTGTGGATACTGGTACTGAGCTTCCATGTGGAGTCACTCGACGTCAGCCGAAAATCACCGGAGCTTTTTGTCAATGATACGGGCCCGTTAAATTCTATTAGCAGAATAGTTTAAATTGATCTACATTTGACTCAATATTGTTTTCTCTCCTTCTCCGCACTATTATCGATAATCAAAGTTAATGGGTACCTAATCACCTAGTCAAGTACAAGTCATGCCAAGAAACCGTTCGCGCATTATATAATTGTTGAAATATAAGTTTCGGCTTGGGCGCTAGTTAGACCAATTATTCAAATGTCACCAAGATGTCGGGATATCACTAAAGCATCAAAGTTTGGATGAGTGTTTAGAGGTCAGTTATTTTAAGTGTTGCTTAATTTCAATGATACAATTTCTAAAGTTAAGGTCTACAACTTTTGTCCCTCGGATAGGCTTAACCGTTGTTTTGACCAAACTAAAACTGAAATCCCCAAACCCTAAATGCATGACTACTCTTACTATTCTTTCCAATTTTACAATCTCTGAGCGACTTAGCCGGTTTCGCCACGGGAGAGATATGAAATATGTGTTCAGAAAGCATTGTTTCTCTTTGCCGAGTCAAGTTCCGGTGTCAGACTCTCGCAAAGCCTCGCGACACTTACAGCTGCACACCGCTTCCTTAGAGTAACAGAACAAAGAAGGCATTTTGTATATAGATATCTAGCTTGTAGATATAGTAGTTGGAGCTCCTTGTGCGACAACAAGTATTCAAGACTTACCCCTACGTTGCTATCCATATCCAGAGGCCGTAACACGATTTAAGTTACAGCTTGACTCTCTCCAACAAGAACGTGATCAAGCCATCACATCATTAAGATTAGAAAATACAAAGACCAAAGGGATACAAGCCCATTCAACACGTAGCCGTGGCGAAGTCGCCCAGTTAAAGGGGAGTCTCGACCATGTAAACCAGACTAATACAAAATCTCAGCATTGTTACTCGAGATCGCAAACTTGAAGACCGATCATGCAGGAATAATAGGATCCCTTCAGGCATAAAAGAAAACTGCCCAGGCCAAACAAGACTGCAAGGAAATACGGGATCAGGCGAGAAAGGAAATTGCCAGTGTACGGGCTCAAGCTAGAGTCGACGTTCAAGAGATACCAGCTAGTTAATCGTGACAAGGAACATTAGGAAAACTTGAATAATGTGTTCTACCCAACAAGGCCTAGCCCATGCACGGCCCCCGGCAGGAGGCCCCAATTGCGCGCGAGGATTTTCTTCGGCGCCTCAACTTTCCATCTCCCACTAAGGGGATGGTTCTCAGTCGTGGTCGGAGGTTTCTTTATCCCACCTACCGTCGCTGATGGTATACATGGGCTGAAAGGAAGAAGGGAAGGATTGCGTTTTGCGTAGTGATTTTATTTAATTTTTCAAATGCGGATACGTTCACCGCGAGGCGTCCTTTATCCATGTAGCTATGAGCACAGCCATGTGATCTAGGGCGATTTATTCAAACTAGTGCATGGCACAATATTGTAGATTACTTTTCCCCTACTTCTGCCTATCTGCACGGCTGTGGGTAACTCGTATACTCGTAAGCCCCAATCCAGGAGGTGATCTCTATATTACGCATCCTAGACTGGCCAGGAAAACCAACAAGTGTAGATAGTTAGGTCCGTATATATGGAATAATCCCACCCAAAGAGCCCTTATTGCCTACCCCCTGTAAAAGTAATTCCCACTCATATGACTTCACCATAGAGGTTGCCATTAAGAAGCTAGCCTTGACGTAGAACGTGGGCTTGTATAAAGCAGAATAGTCTTCCCTTCGATCAAGAAGTACCAAAACTATCTAATAACTTATTTGTAACTTCGGATGGGTACCTACACATCAACATATGTCGTGCTGTTTAGAAGCGAATAATCGTCATGACAAGGGGACGGTAGACTAGCTACGATGCCCATCTTCCATAAGCAAATTGACCATCCTGAATCTCAACGCCCAACGTAATTGCCACCTTTGAGTTGCAATTTGCACTATATGCCAGAATAACTGAGTTCATTCTTTTGAGAGAACTATGGGTGCTAACGCAAGTCGACTTTTCATCTCCTTTCTCCTTTTTTGAAGCCAAAGCAAATCATCGTGCATTCTCCTGTCTATAGAGAAACAATTCTTCATGCCAAGTGCTCATTCAGTTATCCTTTACCCGCTTCATAGTTTCTTCCATGTGTTTACCGAGCGCTTGTACAAGAAGCCGATAATCCTCATCCGGGTTCATCAGGGCGTGGTCGACAACTGATTTCATGTATCGTATGCTATTCTCCAACATTCGCGTGGAACAACATTGTTTGCAATCCTCCACGGCAGACAACTCAAGACCTTTACCTTTAGGTGACTCGGGCTTGTCAGGAGAATCAGATGCATCCGTGGAGGACTCAAGACCTTTGGAAAATTCACCTGTAGAGATACAGTTAAAAAGGGAGAGGGTATGAATGGAAATAGATGAGATTCAAAAAAACAAGACTTACCTTTCTTGCTGTCGTGGCTTTCCGCGGCCTTGGAAGCTTCGGCCTCAGATTCTATCGAATAAGGTTAAAACAGAACATGAGTATAGTTGCATGTAACGGTATAAAACTCACCCTTCGTGCCATCGTGGCCCGGTTCCGAGATGATAGGGCCGTAATAATCAGCAAAGCCCGCTCTGCGGAGCCCTAATTCGCAAAGAATATTCATTAGACTGAATAGCGTGAACAAACGTATGGACTAGTTAGTTTACCTGTAACCATCGCCTCTGTAATACGGTCAATGATTGTCACGCAACCGGAATAGGAACAAATACTTACTCTTGATATCGTTCAGCTCTTTTATATTGGGATTCTCCAGGGAAACGATAATCTGGCCTATGTACGTAGGGGTATATCGATTTCTGAGACGGGGTAGGTTCTTGGTGTCTTCGATCGACATGTGCAATGGATTAATGGCCAGTGAGGAGTCAACCCGGTCTTCATACTTCGTAGGATGGTCTTCAGTAGGGCAAAAGATGACATCCCACAACTGATAAGGTGTGATATGAGTTGTTGGTGCCGCAACGACGGCCTTAATAGCAGGCCAATTCACAAACTGGCCTTTGTATAGATCGGACTTCACAGGCTTCTTAAGATCATATTTGGCTTCATTGATCTCTATCAAGTACCATCAATCAGCCGTTCAAAGAAATGGTCTGAAGTGTGCGCAACTTACCTAGTGCTTTGACGACATCGTAAACGACTGAGTAGAGGAACCAACCGACGCCAACCTTCTCGTAGGTAA
This sequence comes from Xylaria scruposa, assembly GCA_022385635.1. Lineage (NCBI taxonomy): Eukaryota > Fungi > Ascomycota > Sordariomycetes > Xylariales > Xylariaceae > Xylaria > Xylaria scruposa. Next base: position 730,912 of record MU280190.1, on the reverse strand, counting down.
AATCGTCGTTTACCTTGATACGTCGTTGAATTGCATTAATGCGTTTCAGAGCGATGATGGAAGCCCAATACACACCGAATTCTTCCACCAAGAGATCACCGGCTGCCGTGATGGCCTTCTCGAATTCATCCTTGTCCTGCATGATAAACGAGATGGAATCGATTAATGGGATGAAATGAGTGAAGGGGTGGGAATGGGTCAACAAGATGGAATGAGTTCACGTTTGAGTAGGTGAAACATAGACAGTGAAACAGAGACAGAGGTAGAGACAGATAAAAGAGTGGGTGGGAGAGAGGGGTGGTATTTACGCATAAGTTGAACAGCAATTTTATTGCTGAGTGGGCAGTTACCTTGGTACTTTAGGTAAGTGCCTGCCTGACTACATACCCAGAGAGGTAGTAACTACATTTGTAGGTCTTTATTAAAAAAGGCAGGCGCGGTTGCTGCACGTCTGCCTGCAGGTAAGTAGGTATATGAGGCAGGCGCGTGATGACTGTTCTCCGGCTCGAACATCCCCTATTTCTCACCCTGATCTCTCATCTCCCAATTATATGCTAGTAGACCGCCAACGACACCAACAATCGATCTATTCGCTAGCTATCTTGTTTATATTACTTCATTGTCTTCGTTGAGCTAGCATCTAGATGAATGATCCTACTTCATTCTCTTTTGACTTTCAAATCATCATTGTATCAACAAACCTATTTTGTATGCGAGTATATAATACCTCTAGATGCGCCCCCGTGCGTCGTATTGACGAGATAACCATGACGGTGTGGCATATTCTACAGATCAGTGAGTGCTTTAATTGAATTCGCCTATTCAACGGTAGCTTCCTCGTTACGGAATCAATCCTTTAGGGAAGTCAAGGCCATATATTATTAGCTGTACATATCTGAGCACGTGTGAAGAGTCAGTAAGAACTTCGAAACTCCTAGCTTCTCGTCCAATTGGTTGCCGTGATCTGAGGCGCGTATCTCTTGATTTATTTGATAGATTAATGAATCACTCTAGGTTTTTTTTCTTTCTTTCTTTCTTTCTTTTTTTTCTTTTGGACAAGGTTCAATTCTCGGCACTAGAATCTAGCCCTGCTACTGAGTTATTGAACTATATAGTTACGTATTAGTCAGCGAATCCATTTTTGCGAGCAGGGCATTCGGTTCTTTGCTCTACTCATTGGAACTATTCGACAACTGAAAACAATAAAATCCAATTAAGTTCTCGTTGCGAATGGATCATCAAAGTCCTACGTCCAATAATAAAATGAGCGCAATATCGACACCTAATGCTACATTCATTAAATAATACGTATTTGGGCCGTATCTAAGGCATTTAGTGATAGAGTGAATGAATAAAATTGTATCTAGCTAGGTTAGTAGTTACAGAGGATCGATCAAACAACTCTCAAATCTTCTCAATTCTAGATGATATAAGGGGTTACATGTATCTATGGAGAAACAACTACAACCACCACCTACAGAATGACTTGTGGGTGATGCACTAGTAAGCGGTCTTGGGAAACGGCCATAAGATGTGTATTCGTAGAAATGGACAGCAGCGTCCTTATCGTGTTGTAACATTCTGAAAGAATTTAGCAATTTTTTGGACTTGTTAGACGAGAAGCATCTGCATGGTTTTAGAGTCGTCTTCAACAGTGTATAGTCTACATAACGAGCAACTAGATATCAGAGATCGTTCAAGAACAATCCCAATGATTAATCGACGCTGCTTGGAGGCTATTAAAGTTTATAGTATAGTTCACTCAAAGTGCAAACCAGTTCTCTCATCCCATTCGTCGCAATAAGGTTTGGCTACAGGAAAGTAAATCGTATACCTAGAGCGACCAGAGAACTGCGACTAAGTATGTCTAAAGTGCAGATGACCCTTTTTTAGGCAACGGCGAGCAGACAACAGGCATTGAAACTATATTCGGTGACCTGGAAGGGTTCATCATGGTTTATTTACTATTGATATAGAGTTTCTTTTTTGGATAACCTAGATCACTGGTTTCAAATATAAAGCTTAATTTTGCTCCTCTTGCTCTATTGTAATACGGCAAGATTGTGCAGAGAAAAGGTAGCTGGTATGACGCTGTTGATGAAGGCGGCTACGGACTTGTCGTTTGGTGTCTACTGCTCTTGTTTGAAACACTCGCCCAGGAATTGGCTTATACATCGAACGCAGTTGCTAGTATAGCTTACTTCTCAAGACAGTCATGTCCGGAAAATGATATGCGAACTGACATTGGGCAAATTGCCTGGCTTGATTGGCCCTTATTCCTATACGCCACTATATATGAGCAACAACTAATGATTTTGGCTTCCTGCTGAGTCTTGTCTTTGGAGAACCCAGTGCTTCTGAAGTCGCCGTCTCGAGCTTACCTCAAACCTTTTTGCAGAAGGTCGAAACTATCAAGATAGTTAATCTTTCCCCCCCCCTCGTTATACCTGCGCATTAGGATTCCCTCTCTTTAGTAGAGTTTCTCTACTGAGCAAACCTTAGCCTCTCTGTCCTGCCCAAAAGTACTTAAGAAGGCCTTTTCTCCCAGATTTTGGGACAAATCGGCTTTCTCTTCTAGACACACTCAATTCATATATTTTCCTTACATTGGATATCATTGTATTCTAATTTCGCATCTATAATCGCATTGAAACACAGCAAAGCGCGGTAGAGCAGCACAACAGAGCCATCATTTATATCAAAGGGTATTTACTCCATCCTCAATCGCCCTCAACAGACCTACCAATTCATTCCACCATGGCAGTCACAAATTCTTCCAGCGCCGTCCAGCTCAACAACATGGGACGTCGATGTCCTGATAATTCCGCCGATGACTATGCTGCAAAAATACAGAAGCTGGACGGCAATGATGTGTCATCATCCAAGTCCATTTCTTCAAGAGCCAGCTCGTCAACATTGGATGGCTCGTCGACACCAGAGAGCGACTCATCGCTGTCAGGCGCACCCACGAGTCCCCCAGCAAGAACTAGCCCCTGTGTACAAGATAATGGTGATGGGTCTCCTACAATTCACGCGATAGGCCCTTCCCGCGGTTTTCCCCGTCGTCGACGATTAATGGACGATCTTTACGACAAAGTGAAGAACGAAAACCCGGAGAAGTGGAAGGAGTATCTTCGGCGCCGTGAAAGAGCCATTCAGCAGCTTCAAAAGTCGGACCAAGACGACAACGATGAGTCTGCCACCATGTCAAAGGGTACTGCCACGGATTGAAGAGGCGTGTTTGTTCTCGCGAAGGAGAATAACTTGGGCGTCATTGGTGGAAGATACAAGAAACCATTGTCGATTTTTAGTGCTATATTTGATGACCCGGGTATCATGGGGATATCTGTAAAGTTGTAGAGTATATGAGATACCTGGGATGAGCTACGCAACTTCCACAAGCTCATAAGTGTAGAGCAAAGAGACCTCCTGTATGTAGCCAGATAGCGTCCATGAAGGTCGTTCGCTCAAAAAGAAGTGTCTATTACCTACCATATGTACGGAGTTCTGACAGATAGCGAACGCTCAATAGATCAAATAACTTGTCTCCTTGCCCTCTGCATATACACGTGAATATGCGATTGGTATTTTGCTACTTCTCCAATAAAGCTCTCATTCAGCTCCCCCTTGCGGCTTAGCTGGAGTCTTGTGATCTCTTCGACTAATAACTGCTGTGTCCTCTTTTGAATATCTTGGCCGGGCGCTGACAGTCCTAGCCGTGTGATATTTAGGGTCCTGTTGAGGAATAAACCATGTGGTATCTGAGCCACTTTTGTGCGCGAACCTTGGCTGTATTATTCATTCATGGGCGGGCGTAAATAGACTGGCCCAGCATATGAGAGTTCTTCAAAACCCTTCTACAACATGTGTTTAGGACGCGTCTTATTGCTAGAATAGGAAGTTCATTGTCAAGCTCCATTAAGAGTTCTTGAGAATTCAATCATTTTGGGGCTCGGTTCAGCGACTCCTTCACACCCCCCCAAACCTCTCGCCCCCAAAACATCACTGTAATAAGTCTACGATAATTGCCAGAAAATTACAATACTTAAAATCACGAATTCAGTCACGAAGGTGCGAGACCCTGTACAACCCTTCTGTCACGAGGCATAGGCACGGAACAAAGAGATAGCTGTATATAGCTAGGTAGTGTCTAAGAAGGATTTTAGAGCCCTTCGCGCAACAACAAATGTCTATTGCCCACCCCAAGTACGGAGTCCTTGACACCTTCAGCTTTCATTCTACCTATATCTACCAGATCTCCCGTAGCACACAGAGGCAGCGTCACGAGAGCGACACCGGATGTCACGACCTCTGGATATGGATAGCAACGTAGGAGTAAGTCTTGAATACTTGTTGTCGCACAAGAAGCTCCAACTACTATATCTACAAGCTAGAGATCTATATACAAAATGCCTTCTTTGTTCTGTCACTCTAGGGAGGCGGTATGGTATGTAGCTGTAAGTATCGCGAGAGTCTGACATATTGGGACATTTTTGACGCTGTCATATAATAATCCGTTACGGATTTGATACTTTCGGTCCCCATGAAGAAGCTGGATGCTTAAGGTACCTTCAAATTTGTTGTTTCACGCCTTAGGCGTTGGTTCTGTCTTGTCATGTAGTAAGACTCTGCCTAAGGAGTCGAGCATTCCAACTGCTCTTTAGAAACTTGAAGTCGACAATTCTCCCCTTGTGTCTAACATCATTCCCTATCTACGCTGTTGAGATTTTATACGAACCATTCAGCGGTACTTGTGCTCGGTAGACGACCCATCTACTGATCTAACCCTGATGATACCACTACTATGTACTAACCTCTATCCCCGCGAACCAAACTTCCGCAAGTACCCGCGCTATCAAAGCTCAGCGCACGAGCTATTCGGTGTAAGTATCTCGAGACAAGATACCTTTTACGTGGTGGGCCATAGGTTAGCGCGCCCAGAACCTGATAGGGCGTCGTTTATCAGAGGTCAGGTCAGTAGGCTATTATGTACTAAGGGACCGTAGCGGGTGAGATTCGGCGAGCTGAAGCTTCCGCATCACGACCAATTTGGGCAGACCCCTACCGCCACACACCCGCTGCTTCAATTTGTATGGCAGCAGGACTTATGTATAGTAGGGGCTTGAAAGATAGACAGGCTGGTTCGGTCTGGTGGTCACAATTGAAGGTAATAAATCTGTTGGTACAACAAATCAGCTCGACCTTTTAAGTGCTATATGATCTGGAGCCCGGTTTCCAACATTCACGAGACCAAAATGGTGAAACACAACAATGGACAAGTTACGAGAAGCTTTCTATTATTCGATAGAACTACATCAGGTTCACTATCATACCAGGCCCCGCCAAGCCATCCCAAGCCATTCGCCAATTATGGGTTCCCGTCAAGAAAAAGCTATATATGTAGCTACATGCATCGAATCAGATAGAGGTACCCTTCATAACACTGCTTTAATAGAACGAATAGCTCGAAGTAGCTTAGAATGTATCTTAAGTTTCTACAGGCAATTAATACAGGAAATTCAGCCGACCCCATAACTGACGTCCTTCTATCCGTGCATACGGGTATAAATCATCGCGTACGTATTTATAGCAAGTCTGAAAGATGAAATTAATTATGAATCTCGAATATCATACGGAATATTATGACGTATTGAGGTCATTCGTAAGCAGAAAAGATTGTGACTGGCGAGTGTGTAAGTAGTAAGGTGAGTATTTATCCCAGTATCTCTTCCCCTTATGCCTCGGGCGACCAGAGAGTGGATTTGTATCGGTCCGTTTCCTACCGCTTCGGTGTGTATGTATAGTGTTTAGAGCTATTGGTGGCTGCGCCAATTGGTCCACTTACATCCTTCTCGAGCCGCTTTGGTATGGAGGCCGGAGCCTCGGGACGTTCAATGACAACTACGAGCTATAGTCTAATGCGAATATTCGCCCAATACCAAAGGAACCACATGGCTTTTCTGCGTATATGGATGGATACTTTAACGTTTTCTTTCCGTTTTCCATTTAGTTGCTCAATTGGCATGGGTGCTTCTCTCCAACGTGCGGTTCCTACATCGACTACGAAGTGATTGGTACTCGTCAATACTATAAGATGGAGTGGAGTAATATGTGGAATTACTTAATTAATCTAATCACTAACTAGGTAAGCATTTAGAATATATATGCAATGCTAGAACATCCGCGCATAGTTGTGTTAATCTTGCAGATTGTACACGTGGAGCGTTGGGTTGAAGTTGCAACCCTACATTTCAGAAAACCAATTCTTAAAGCACTAAATTCCACAGAGCTATAGACGTAAGTGAGTTTTCGGGAAACATATTGTCTAATAGCTAGTGAAAATCCACTTATGTTATTGCCGTCCAATTTGAGATAGTAGACGAGCCTCAAACTGGCATTGAATTTGAACACAGAGGCTCGATTTGCATAGGAAGTAAGTAAGTATATCCAACATCCTTTAGCCCGAGTTCTTTTCGGTCTTAACAGCGGAAGAAATCGTACGATGCGAAACGCTGATTGGCTTGATATCGCGCGTGCGTCCGGGTGTTTCAAGTGCGAAATAATCAAGAACTGGTCCATTTGGCCTCATTGGTATCCATACTATCTCCGAGCTACAGCTGGTCGTTGAACCCCAGGGGGTTTAGAGCACACCATAATAATCTGGAGATTTCGGTGCTACCCCGGCGGACTGATAGCTAAATATGGAGGGAAAGTGTAACGTTGAACATTGATGACCGCCGAATCTAGCGACAAGGATAGGTAATGATCAGGGACCCAGAAAACTTTAAAGTTGCAACATCTTTTGGTACGCTATATACTAATCTAGCGACGTTAGTCCCTCATACAATTAGAGGATGAGGCTCATTAGCGGGGCCCATGGACAATTTTTCCTCATGTCCACAGACACTGGAATTGGCATGTGGTGTGTAGCACTGATAAGTCTAAGCTTATTGTATAAGGTATCTTCTTTTCTTACCAACGAAACAGGTTATACTAACACCACTGTCGTCGATCTGACTATTAACAAAGCCAAGAGCTCTTCTACTTCATTCGGTCTGCCGAGCCGTAAAGACGCTCTATCATTGGCTATTAGTGCCCGAGAGATAGCATTCTCTGTCATCTTGACCTACGATTGAAAGTCTTACGTTTGAATTTCGTTCGAGTCATGAGAATCTTCCCATTTTTCAATCAAGCGGTGAATTCGGACTCTGCACCACGAGCTCTTACTCTCGTGATGAACTTTCACGAATTTCTGCGCCGGCACGTGAATTGCACATAGGAATAATAATAATAAGCCTCGGAATGCTCGGCACTTTATGAACCAATGGCGAGGAGTCAACCTATTTCAGTTAGCTTTAAGCGGGATCAAGGATCAGGGGTTCAATGGGTGCATTGTACATTTGCAGCGACACTGACACGACACTACGAAGGTGACACTTGATTAGACAACAAACTGCCTCGGTCTTGAAGATATTTTTCCATTTCCCATATGTCGGCATATAAGATTGTTACCAACAACAGGCCAATAGTAAGTATAAGCTAAGGAGTTTGTCTATAGTACCAGGTACCTGCACGTCTAGGGTAGCGTCGGTACGTTAGAGATTTAGACTAGTGGATCCCCGCTGTGCCGTAGAGTGGACCCGGTTGACGTCACAGTCTTGCAGAAAGTCAAACCACCATGCCTCATCTGACGCCGGTATTTCTAAAGGCTTGCATTTACTCACGTCACCGGCCAAGACCCCAGTCAAGCCAGTCTTCAGTCTTCGGTCTGTCTGCAGTACGGTGTGCTGTACCGCGGTCAAGTCGTAGTGGACAGCCTAGAACCTGAACCTGAGATCGGTCCTATTATGATGACGATCACGCTATGGGTCAGCAGCAGCAGCAAACCTGGAGCGAGGCCAACGGCGAGCTGGAGAATGCTGGGGCTCCCTTTTCTCTCCATGCCTGATCTGTCGTTGTAGATCGTCCCATCCAGCCATCCATCAGCTCAGCCAGTCTCCAGATAAATACCCGCCCATCCCCTTCGATGCTAATCACGCCCACGTGGAACTCTATCCAACCTGTACTTCTTGGTGTGTTCATTCGCATGCGGGAGCACCTTGATAAACAATAAGAGCTCGCTACTTCAATCCGCCGTGTATTGGCACACTTGCTGAGCCGACAGTAACACATAGCGAAATCCATATACTCTCGCCAACATGTTTGGCTTTAGCAATCGTGTCACCTTCGACGATGTCCGTCAAGTTCGGGGGGAGAAGTCGGCGTCCCTCGACTATTCACCCCTACGCCGTGTATCGGGACGGTCATTTGCAATGGGCCTCCTTGTATCAATGGGTGGTCTGATCTTCGGGTATGTTGACCCCCTTATATCTGTCGCGCCCCAGGTTGTGCCATGACATGCTCAGATCGGCAATGACTTCACGGATGTTCGCTGACACATTCCAGCTACGATACTGGCCAGATCTCGGGCTTTCTTGAGATGCCCGACTTCCAGCGGCGGTTTGGTGAAGCATCTGATGACGGTATGGGCGGAACAAAGTACTCTTTCACTCCCGTACGCTCGGGTCTTATCGTTGGTCTGCTATCTATCGGCACATTAGTGGGTGCCCTCATCGCGGCCCCTATTGCGGACAAGATCGGTCGTCGTTTATCCGTGAGCCTCTGGTGCACTGTTACATCCATTGGCTTTGTTATTCAGATTGCTTCCAACACTGCTTATGAGCAAATTATAGTTGGGCGACTTATCGCCGGCTTTGGAGTCGGTGCACTCAGCTTATTAGTACCTATGTATCAAGCTGAGACTGCCCCTCCATGGATTCGAGGTGCACTCGTGTGTGCCTACCAATTATTCATCACTTTCGGGATCTTTCTAGCTGCCGTGTTCAACCTTGGAACATATAATCACTTGATGAACAGCTCGGCATCCTGGCGCATTGTGATCGGGCTTGGCTGGGTCTTCACGATTGGTTTGGGCATAGGTATCCTTGCATTCAATGAGACACCCCGCTATGCTTACCGACAGGGTCGTGTGGATGAAGCCAGGGCAACACTTATGAGAGTCTACGATGCCCCAGCGAATCATTGGGCCATACACACGCAGATGGAAGAGATTGAGAGCAAACTCCGCGCCGAATCGCAGGTCAAAACTAGTTTCGTCGGTGGCTACGTTGAAATGTTTAAGGCTCCGCGCATGGCTTATCGTATCGCGCTCGGTGTTGCTCTACAGATGTTTCAGCAACTCACTGGCGCCAACTATTTCTTCTACTATGGTACGACCATCTTCCAGTCGGTCCAAATCAGCAGTTTCATCACGCAGGTCATTCTGAACACCATCAATTTCGGCGTCACCTTCATCGGTCTATACCTCGTCGAGCATTATGGTCGTCGTAAGTCGCTGATCGTCGGTTCCGTCTGGATGTTCATCTGCTTCCTCATCTTTGCTTCCGTGGGGCACTTCCTTCTGGATATTCAAACACCTTCAAACACCCCCACAGCTGGCATCGTCTTGATCGTGTTCGCCGCCATCTTCGTCCTCGGATATGCTACGACCTGGGGTCCTATGGTTTGGACTTTGATTGCTGAGATTTATCCCTCGAAATACCGTGCGCGCGCTATGGCACTAGCTACCGCTAGTAATTGGGTCTGGAATTTCCTGATTGCTTTCTTCACGCCTTTCATCACAAACGATATCGACTTCCGATATGGTTACGTGTTTGCGGCCACCAATGTTGTGGGTGGACTCATCGTCTACTTCTTCTGTATGGAAGGCCAGGGCCGTACTCTAGAGGAAATCGACACCATGTACGTCCAACATGTCAGCCCGCGAAAATCCGAAAAATGGGTTGCGCCGCCTCCAGAGGAGCTGGCTCGCATACGCCGTGAAGCCGGCACTGGTGACGACGTCGACAGCTCCGAGAGCAATATTGCGACTGGCGCGGCCGAGGGCTTAGAGCACAACCGTGCGATAAAGCCGACGAATGAACATACTGAGACTGTATAAAAATTTAATGATTTATCATATTTAACTATGTATATTGGGCCAGGACGGCCTATCCAAGTAGAACTCATGTTTATATACTTCAAATATCTTCAATATACCCTCAAGAATCTATCCAAATAACTCGTATGTCATGAAATCCTTGTTTTCTATGGTTTTTATTCGTATTCGGGCCGGTCTTGAGTATTTAGTTGGTGTAACAAGCGATAAAAGAAGTCCAAAAGAAAAGTAAGGAAGCCATGCGGTCTTTAAACGCTGGAATATGGAGTGTAAATAAAACAGTACAATGAAGATTTTGAACAATTAATTTTCAAGATTCATCAGTTATATATATTAATAATGTAAGTCCGTATATATTATGAAGCATGTTGGAAAGAAAGTTTAAAGTCACTAACTATGATTTAAATAGGCAATACACATTTCCTTTTGCATCAAGTTCACCTGACTTTTGCAACCACTATCTGGCTATATCATACCAGAGTTCCTTTGTCTACTTCTCTATGCCTCAGATCGTATTCTACGGTCATATTAGTGTGAGACATCATACGAAGCTTAAATTTAGTTTTCTGCTTCGGTTTTCAAAGGATTTTCGTTGATTCTCCACCAGGTCTATTCAATTCGCTTACCTTCTGTTCGATCAAGCGGTCTGTCATTGAATTCGCAGGTATTACTAGCTAGATTGCCTCCTTGAGGGGTAATTAGGTAGCAGCTGGGCCACTTCATTATACTCTTTTTGCCTGCTATAGCAATAGTTAGCTAAAGATGGAGCCTATACCTTGCTTAATCGCATGCCTTACAGCTCAATACTGTCTCGGTCTCGTTTTTGTATAAAGTAAATTCATGTATATTTCCGTCGACACCATAGAGAATCTTTAGCAATAGTTGAGCCTACCCAATCCTTGTGCCATACCAGCCGTAGACTTGGGTTTGATTCCATGACAACATAAGGCTCAAGAGGGCCCGATGGATCGCTTTCGATGCAGTAGCTTAATAAACCGGTTCGTCCTTTGGATGACCTACTCACAGAGAAACGGTATAAACGCTGTATCTAGAGGTTCTCATCAGCGCAGATTGAGGACGTTCGGTTTCTTCACCACCGGCTATCACAAAATGTTACAGAATAAAATCCGGAAACCGGGGACTACCAAGCACGGGCCTTAGGCTCGTATAGATATCCGGACCCTAAGTCCTATAGGATACATAGGAGTTTCCCCTTCTTGCGAAATGACAGTCAGTCCCTGATGAATACACCATTAGCGAGAACTGTGACACTGACCCTGCCTCAGTATCAATGTGCAGGTCAATACCCTGGTTAACAGAAAAAGGCGACGCCCCGGGGTCGGTGTAAATAGTGTAACCAGGGTATATACATTAGCTATAGGAACCCTTCCTGCTTGCCAATAAGCTTGTCCAACCACTGGTGTTTCATAGCAATACCGTAGGTGAGATTGCCGCCAGAACCATGCAAAATTCGAATACACATACATACGGGCGCGGAATAGTTCACCAGTCCTTCCCCTCGGTACCGAGAGATGAGGAGTGATTCGATGGTAGACGTTGGGCTTATGTGGTGGAGGCCTGGGATGCGAAATATCGTACTCATAATTCCGTCTTTTCCCTAGTGATGCGTTTCTGTTACATGATTGTTCGTTCCTTTCAGCTGAACTCTAGCGGAGTGGGGGTTCCCGGCATGGGTTGCGATCCTCAAGGAAGTACCCCGAGGTTACATTGGATCAAGGGATGTTGTGTTGCATAATTCTCTCCCACCTTGGTGCCTAGACAAACGCATTGGCCTATAGACCAATACTAACTGACCACCGGTCAGAATTTCTACCGTAGACAATGTAGAGATGCTACTAGAACGATTCATTTTCGTTAAAATATTGGAAAGAGACTTTCAGTCATACAATGTCCCCATCTAATTGGCAGCAGCTTTCCAGTCAATGCTCTTGAACGAGCCCCCAAAGGCGTGTAACTCGAGCAAGACGCTATTAAGGGGTGTCGTGCCATCTCTACTCATCTATGTTTTACGGTTGAGATCGCAATATCCAATAATCGGTCATAGCCACTAGGCCTTAGTTTCGTCATTGCTCTCTACTCAGTCCACCCCATTTCATTCCCTCGTAGAACACTCTTGAGTCCACCCGCTGATCCTGTAGTCGTTGCCCACGAGAACGTTATCATGAAGAAACGGTGGAGAACTAAGAGAGGTGGTTAGGAGTGTTGAATGCTTGTATGGGATGATTTTATTATTAAATCAAACGCATGATGTATGATTTGCAGAACAACGATTTCGAATGCAAGGTCGATCACCGCATAATTTGGACGTTTTAACATGAAATAACGTTATTGCAGTCCTTATTTGCTCAGAATATATTTACTACAATTTCAAATCCCAGCTCTCGTTATCTACATCTCCGACGTTCTGGGCTAATACGCGCCATTCGACCTCAGCCTGGTATACCCAGGGAACTGTCCCAGCTGGCTCTTGTCGATACTCGTCAACTGCGGACAGCTCAGACCCTGTGTGGCATTGGTCACGGCCGACGTCAACGTATCCAAGGCCTCGGTGACATCAGCATATAGACCAGACAAGAGAGAAGGCGCCATCTGCAAGATGAGCTCCGTGCCGAAGCAGAACGCGTTATTCCCCTTCAGCAAGCTCGGCGCGTTATACACACCCTCTGTCAAGTTAGCCGGGTCGACGCCGACAAACGAATTGACCTTGCCCGTGTTGCCGCCCACAGACAGAAACTCGGGGTGCTGCAGCTGCATGGCGAGGGCGTCCTCGACGAGGTACGGGATGGTGTAATAGTCGACCGCGTTGCGCTTATACCAGTTGTCTGGGAAGCGCTCGTGGCCGGGCGTCACGGTGAAGTTCGGGTAGTCGCCCGTAATGGCGTAGAAGGACTTGAGCGTCTCGCCGTTGAGAACGCCCATCGGGTTCTCGGCCGTCTTGTTCGCCATGAACCGGTATATGAAGGTGTACGCGGCTGACGTGACGACGACGCCGCTAAAGGGCGCCAGGAAAAAGTATGGATTCTCTGATACGGACTGTTGGAATCGGGTTGCGCGGTACTGCGTCAGGACGTCGAGGTCGACGGAGTCGCCATTTTTCTGGCCCAGTTCGTAAAGCGCGGTGAACTGGGGGACTTGGGGTAAATTATTGCCGCTGGGATCGTATTAGCGGAGAGTTGAGAAGAAAAGGGGTAAGATGCAGAATGGCATCACTTACTACTGGTATAAATCCCCATGAACAGGTGACGTATCACCCTCGTACTTGTTGTGTGAGCCGGACAAGCCCGTGGGCTCACCGAGCAGTCCACCAAGCCCGAGTAGCGACGGGGCAGGACCGCCGATAGAGTAGGAGGTAAGATCGCCGTCAAAGACAGCTCCGTATACGGCGAGGAAAGTCGCCAGGTCAACACCCATTCCAAAAGCCGCCATCGTCCCGCTGATGAAATCATCAATAGTTCCTATGCCATTGTGAGGGAGGTATCCATGGTTCGCCATGGCATTTAGACCCGGGCCTGCTAATCTGTGAGCTCAGATCACGAATGGGTGGTCCGTCACAAGACACTTACAAGGACCCCGTAGGTCTGTAGCTGACGGAGCTACGAAAGCATGTTTGCCAGTGTTGCTCACGTACTGCTCTTCGGCGTTGAAGGGAGGAGACACGCCCGCGGCTTGCCGCTTTGCAAATGGGCAGTCTGAAATGCTACGAGCTTGTGCCTGGGCCTCGCTAGAGCTGCGAAGATGCAGGAAGGCCTCAGACAAATGTGCAGGAAAGGCGGAAACGCGGCCGGCCTCCAGGGCTACCGAAAGAAGAAGAGAAGAGACCTTCATTGTGGGCGCCTGTTTCTTCTTTTGGATAAAATGGTGGTAGATATCAAGGCACGTTCATCCCATTTCAAGAAAGAGGGAGGTCTCACCAGCATATGATATACCCACGCCTTATCCCTTTGCAAATAGCCGCCGTTCTTATGTCTTCCCTCTTCTACGTCATCATGGCAACGAAATGTCATTAAGGATCTTTCGCCACCTCAGCCCACGGAGATAATCAATACTCAAGCGTCCTCCATGATACTAGTCGGTAACAATTATGCAGCTTTAATACGTATGGGGAGAGCCCTCCGGAGAAGCTAACCTAAAAGAAAATTACTTAAGTGTGTTCATGGGGTATGTGAATTTCTTATGGGTTGGCTTCTACCCCTCCGCCAGAAGGCGACGATGTGAGTGGACGCGATTCACGATCTAGATCTGCTGGTGTACACACCGAATCCCCGTGAAGATCACATACTGGACTCCGGGTTTTCTGGGGCCCCAGTCAGCTTGGGAAATACGCTTGGGACTCGGGTCTCGTCTCGGGAGGCTCCCGTTGGGCTTGGCAGGGTTCTTTCATGTGGGGAGCCCTGGAGTATGACCCTGTTGCATCCACTGCTGGCCATATCCGCTAACATGGGACGCATGTGAATGCTGAAAACCTATGTCGTCTTAATTCAATTGACCGACGCTATCGCCGACAGGTTTGTTTGCGCTAGATAAACACGCTTGTGGCTTCAATAGTCGCTTGATGCAAACGAATGGCCAGCTGGTGTTCAGCTAAGTTATGATGTATCGCCTAAACATGAATGGTACTATCCGACCTGTTCCATGAAAATGGCGCAAAATGGAGATACACCTTGTAAGATTTGCAATGATGCCAGCGATAAGCCCACAAATATGAAAGTTCCAAACATATCCATCATAGATGTAGGTTATCGAAACCGATTTCAAGTCTAACAGCAAGAACATATGTTAAAAATACACCTCTCACCTAGCACGGTAGCATCACAAAACGCCGTTGTAAGTTCCTTGTGGTCTTGTTCGACCATCATTTCGTAACACAGGCCTATGTACCAAGTTAGAAGAACAGTAGTTAATATGCATTACGGCTAGATGGAACGAACACTAGAGCTATGCAGCTATGGAAGTCAACTCCGTTACATATTTATCTACATCTAGGATATGTGATACCATCCATTTGGTATCCTAGGATGGATGGGTGGATTTGATTGGCCATAGGCATTTCCATTGCATGTAAAAACTGTTTCTAGAAAGAGTATATTAGAAATACGCCTTACCTTTCGTCCTTATTACTGAGCAATGCGATCGTAAATTACTTTTCTTGAACAATTTTATGGACGTTCTGTGTATCGTGACTGATACTAAAATTGACTAGCATAATATGACGATTGAAAATAAACTTTTGGTAACCTTGGTCCTAGCAACGTGTATCAGTAAGTAGTTTATAGCGGTTAATCCAGTTTTACTGGAATGATGTTGTTGCTCTTTGATTAGCTGATTATAACTTAGGGTTGAACTTTTCTCAGACGTCTAAGGGAGAAAACCTTCCTTGTTCTGAACTACTAATATCTCACATTCTTGCTTATTTACTTTCGTATCGCTGCTTCAGATGATTACGCAGTGTATCAGCGAGCCAGGAGTCAAACCCTTCCGCTTATATAATTATTGTCACGCAGCTTGGATAACGACAACAGCGCAACCACTATCGATAAATGTAAGTATGCGTGACAATCCTAGGGCCGAGGCCTCCTGCGGCAAGATGAGTGATGCAGAGTAAAATGAAAAAAGTTCCCCTGAAAGCTACGTCGCGTTAAGGAGACGCGGTGATTACTAGGTATCACCCAAAACATAAAGGAAATCCCGAGCATTGTATGTTTTCGATATAAGTGGGTGCCGAGCCGGGACTGCATTAGAGATCATTAGATATCCCCAGTGCCGCTGACTTGGAATATCTAATATTGCTCAGATCATTGTCTCACGATACCAATCACCTCTAATTCAGTTATATCCTAGGTACGCATGAAAAGACCTTTAATCGTAGAAGATGTATTGGTTTTTTTTTCAGATTATCCCATTTCAAGGGCATTAAGACATTACATAAGGCCCGACCATTGTCATACTATAGGTATTTTCGTCCTCACACGTCTCTATCATGCGCCATGCTTATGCCACATCCCGGACCATCGGGGGACCCCATCTCTACCTCTAGCAGCCTCGTATATCATTCCACAATGAAATTTTTGACCTCGCGGAGATGTAGCCAGTGAGGAGAGCCAAACAAACAATATCGCCTCTGCCGCAACTATGTGGCGGGCATAATATTGCGATTGTGAAGAACAATTTGGCAACGACACAAGCCTTATCGCCATGTTCCAACATGATCGTAGAAAACACGGCCCTCGTCTTTACTCGTGTAGATGCTTCTTCAACCCATGCCATGTCGGATATCTTCTAGCCTGCTTTTCCCGTTATCCCTAACCTATCAAAACGCCCGCCTGTTCGAAACAAATAGAGCAGAAGTTGAGAAGAGATTTGTCGTCAAGACCAAGAAATCGCCGAGATATTATGAAGTCGTACGGAAAAGTAGGGAAATGTATAGATATACACATGTAAAAGGCGAAACAGAACGAATAGCTGCACACGTGGATAACAACAAATCGATCAGAATGCATCAATTACATGATGATTGCGGGTATGTCGACATTGGCCTTGATGCTCTTGTGGGGAAGGATGCTTCCGCCGTTGACATAGATCTCATCGCCGATAGTTACATCGTCGCCCAGCACGGTGACGTTCTCGAGACGTGCCCACTTGCCAACTGTGCTGTTCCAGCCAACAATGGTGCTCTTGATCCACGCGTGATCCTTGACCTTGGAACTGGGTAGAAGAGTGCAACGTTGAAGACGAACACCATCGCCAATGACGCAGTTCTTGCCGATGACGACGTTGGGGCCGATACGACAGTTTTTGCCGATCTTGGCGGTCTCGTGGATCATGACATTACCACCATGGACGTAGCTCTCGCTTGGGGAGACGAGAAGCTTGGGGTTCTTCTTGGCGAGTGATGATAGATAAAGGCAAGTACCTGTTAAGAAGTCCTTGGGTTGACCAATATCCATCCAGAAGCCCTCCAAATCGAATGAGTGCAGCTGGCCATCGCGAACAACGGCAGGGAAAGTCTCCTGCTCGATAGAAGTAGGGCGGTTTTTCTCGATGCGGTTGAGGACAGAGGGGTTTAGGATGTAAAGACCGGCGTTGATGCGGTTGCCGACAAATTCGACGGGCTTCTCAACGAACCGATCGATACGCGAGGGATGGTTCGGCTTGTGGACGACAACACCGTATTTGGAGGGCTCCTCGACCTTAGTTACGACGATAGTGCCCTCATCTCCGTGCGCGTTGTGGAACTCGACTAGCTGCTTGAAAGGGAATTCGCATGTGACATCTGAGTTGAGCACAAAGAAGGGCGAGTTGTCCTTAGCAAGAATCTCTTCTGCCAGCTTCAGGGGCCCAGCGGTGCCAAGCGGCTCGGGCTCGAGAGAGAAATGAATCTTGAGGCCAAGTTCGTTCTCATACTATGCGAGTACAGCGGGTCAGCGACGGGGCGGGCAAGGCAAATGCAAGTCCCGGATACGGACCTCTTTCAAGACACGCTCCATAATCTCTGGGCGGTAGTTCACGGCAAGAACAACATCGGTAACACCGACGGCCGCCAAGGCTTCGATTTGGTGTAGAATCATGGGCTTATTGGCGAATTCGACGAGAGGCTTGGGCATCGTGAGGGTCTGTTGGACAAGACGAAGTCGTTAGCAACTGTAGCGGTCCATCTCAGGAGCATAGAACGCGATAACGTACCAGGGGGCGTAGGCGGGTGCCAAAACCACCGACAAGAATGAGAGCTACGCGTGATTAGCAAGTTGGCCACGTCGCCAGAAGGCTGAGATGTTGGACTTCTGCTCGCTTACCCTTCATGTTGGATTAGGTTAATTAAGATACTAAACGAGTGGCGGAAGTGTTCGACACGACGTGCTTTTATCACGCTACGTTGAGCTGGCGATGAAGCTGGGGAGTATTTGAGCTGGACTGAACAGCGATAGCGATGGTAATGGAGGTAGAGAGAATAGTTGGTAATTGGCGGTGTGGCCGAGAAGCGGGAGAAGATATACTCTCGGTATTGCGTGGGTTCAGGGATTAGGTATTTTAAGGGGATAAAGTTTACAGCCCCGAAAGCTTGACGAGACGAGGCGGATGATTTCGCAGGGGGGCGGTCTAGAAGAGGGGAAACCGTAAGGCGTGCGCTCCAACTATAATTGGAGGTGCTGAATGACAGGCTGAAGTAATTGATTAGTCTAGGCTGTCTTTCCGCGTGCGTGTTTGTTTTGTAAGTATGTCCGTAGTAGGATTGAATGAGTTATGGTTGACGTGGAAGAGATGGATCGGGGGACAACGGGTTATACAATAATGGTTAGTTATTAGTAGCCCCTTTGATTGACAAGTTAGCCAGACCGACACGAGATCAGATGGTTTGGCAAATTGCAGTGCATGCGCTGTTACCTGTGCCTGGACTAGCCGCTCAGACTCCCCTGCTATGCTGTAGGGCAACGGAAGCCACCGATGGACGACCAACATGCCTTGTAGGTACCTATGCTGCGCCCCTGGAGTTCGGGTTCGATGGTGTGGGGCACTGTGCCACCCCAAGCCACACCAGGTCCAAGTGTGGACAAAAGAGGAAATCGAACAGGGTCGTGCAGCCAATCAGGAGCGCTTCGCAGACAAAGACTATGCTCCTTCTCCAGATTAATACGGGACCGCCCCTCGTAGGCCAATGCGATTTTGGACAGCTGACACGAGGTTCGATACAAGACAAGCATTCGACGCCGTGCTCATCTCCTGCTCAGTGCAGCAGTCTAATTACCTCATGTCTAATTAATTGCCTGCGACCTCCCGATCAAAATGCAATCTGTCCACATCATTCAGGATCCAGGTTGGTTGCTTGCTGTGTTTCCACGTGACACATTACAGGTTTCTGTGTGATGTTGTATTGTTTTGTTGATGAATTTGTTAGTTGAGGGGCAAGCCCCTTTTATCTAACATTCTTCTAGATTTTCGATTCCCCACTTCTGAATTTTATGCAATGACCTATCAGCGTGCTGCTTGACAATAAATAGCAACTCGTATTTGGCGCTCAGAATCTTGATTTGTGCCCTCCACGGCTACTCACATCACGCGTTTCATCGCCTGGATTTTAGTCTACAATAATGCCTAGGCTGAAAAGCCAGTACAGAGAAGGTTCGTCGTATACGGAGCCCAGTACTCCCGTTGAGGTGCAATGGCTTTCATTTGCGACGTTTCCAAAAGTTTCCGAAATATACGACTCTATTCTATCTACTATTATAGTGTTGAATACCTACAACGGTTTGGATTTTCGCCAAGAGTGTCCTCCAATAACTCAGCTTGATTCAATGAAAACACGTAAGAAGAGACAGCTGCGGAATAATCGTCGGCGTTCAAAGTTGTCTGCTCCCCAGGGGTATTGATAACCTACAATATCGTTGCCTTTCTGGCCGAGACAATTTTACATTCGAAGCACCGGTTTTAAGCAATGCGCTAGCATCAGTATAATGCGATGCCGGTGGCTTTTGCGCGGTTTCAGGACCTTTGTTTTGGTTGAAATATAGAGAATGATAGCGGGGTACGTGCCCATCAAACCGGCAACTATGACTGCTGTGAATTGAATGACTTCTGAGCGTTGTTGAAGAGTTTTTCTCTGATATTTCTGATCGTACTCAACCGCAAGTCGTCAATTTACCCTCTGATTGCAATGCAACACGACTTTGGTATCTCTCATACAATCGAGCGACCTATGCGCTTTGAGATGCAATTATGTTCTTAGGTCTGTGGTTTCATTTTAAGAGTTTTTAATTGGAGCTAGTAACTGACAATACCAATGTTATTCTATGCTCTTGTCGCACTTTCTCGCGTTTATAACGAATTAAGCGCCCAGCTGGCATCCTTTCATCTGTCATAGTGCTAGATTTTGGTTTTGGTTTGGTTCTTTGACTTCTTGAGACAAAATTGGAAACACGACAATCGCGACAGTCAATCAGACTTAACCTATGTACATGGGTCAGTTATGATTCTAGAATTCGCTGTGCATTCTCTGAACCATACCGGGTTTCCAAGTGGTGTTATTATCGGATTTGATTAGAGATTTATGGGTTTCCTGTCCAAAGGAACTCGCAAGAAATCATGCGTCGCCAGCTTGTGCGCTTCAGGCGGTGTCAAGGCGGTATCGAAATGAAAGGGTGAAGAAATATATTCTTATTGGTCATTTAAGATTTGAGGGCTCAAGAGACTGGAATTGCACCCGAAGCTCTGTCGCCCGGGACTGCAATATTATGTTATATAACCATATCCCGATTGAACATGAAGCATCCAAGCTTCAAGCCGTCGAGCACTGATAGTCCATTTGAGATGGGGCATACAAGCCCAGCTGCTACTGCTGGCGACCAGCGTCAGAGTCTAACAGTCACGACGCCCGGAATCCCGGCAAAAGACTGTTCATCAGTGGCCTTAGTCCACATCGACGGTTTCCGTTTCCCAGCCGAGTCGGACGATGATGCACCGTGGATATTGATCACAACTCCTGCGCCAGCAATAATACTCACGCTTGTAAAAATCATTATGGCAGGTGGATTTACCCCACCAAAGAAATGTCAGTTCTTGTTTGACCTGGCCCGAGGTCAGTTCGGTACAGACGTCGAAGCCGACAACAAAGTTGCTCGCGAATTATACGCCCATATATACCCCTTCAGAACCGAGCATAGACATTATTCCCATGACGAATTGTCGTTCCATTCTTACCTCACTCGTCTAGCATACCAAGGATGTGTTCCCCTTCCATGCTTACAGTTTCGCAACAGTACTGCGGAATTTGTTTCCATAAATAGGGCTGTATGGGAGTCAGAAGATCGCTTGCTGAATTGTGAACAGCTGTCACGCGGCCCGATCATGTTGTCTACTACACCTCCTTATTTCTGCCTCTTCTGGCGCGTCTATAATAAGGCCTATCGCAAATATCTCGACATCCTGCGCTGTGTCGTAAGCAAAGATTCAACACGCAGCTCTACAGAGATTCTGTATAGTCTAGTCGCTGCTGCCGAACTTCCGCCCTCGAAGGACAAACCCGAGCGTTTTTGGTTGTTCGACGCCGATGGACGTAGTATCAACTCAGACTCGATGCCTGAGTCAATCCAAGACTATTTCCCACTGACGCCCTTCCCCGATTCCGGTCTCAAGGATCTTTTCTGTTTTGAGTATATGTTCGTCTATCAGGTGAAGCAGTCAGGAGAACAAGAGACAGCGTAGCCACGGGAAGTGAGCTTAGGTCGCGTAGTTGACGATCAACAAGAGAGCTCGCCTACCTCTTCAATGTTAACATAGGAAGCGACTCCTACACCGTCTATTGGCATAAAGCGAGGGCGTGACGCTCACGACTTAAACAGTCTCGAGTGTCCTGGGACACCTCCGGGAAAATTGTTCAAGTATGGAGGACCACCCTCTCCTGAACTAGGCTGCTTCAAAAGCAAACACTAGGTATTGTTACTTGCTTTGCTATCTTTTGGGGAACATAGCTTAATCGACACGTGCAAGCAAAGCAGAGGTCGGTACATCCTGTGTCGCTGCTACAGTATTTTTAAAAAGGGCAGAACAAGCCAGGAACGGGGAATAATATAGTATAGCTTGCTAAAACGTCAACGGATAATTATAGGGAGCTAACCTGTAGCTAATAAATAAATATGTTAGATTAAAGATTTATGTTGTTGCTAAACTTAACGCTAAAAAACCTTATATAATAAAGCGTGCCGAGCCTAGAAATTATAGTAAATAGTAACCAGCTTAGCAAATTGTATTAAAGCATTTGTGATTTTTTAAAAGATTTCTGATGAGAGAAGGGCTTAGATTAGGTTGACTCGCCTTTTCGTAAGGATTGAAACTATGGAGTTGGTGCAAACGAGCCACGAAAACATACGTGCTGAGTACTAAGTATCGAAAAGAAAATGTTCGATATACGGATCATTATTGAAACGACAATTGAAAAGGTTTACATGTATCTCGTCTGTCCACGACACACGTACCGTGGCCTGCTAAAAAGAACTACTGCACCGCCTATCTAAGTCATGCGAACATAGGACAGAGAGATAATGCAGCGAAACATAATAGCAGCCGCAGATGAGCCCTATAGGCTTGGGAATATAAGTATATGACTATGAGGTGATAGCTGGGTGTCAGACTCTCGCAAAGCCTCGCGATACTTACAGCTGCATATCGCTTCCCTAGAGTGACAGAACAAAGAAGGCATTTTGTATGTAGATATCCAGCCCGTAGATGTAATAGTTGGAGCTCCTTGTGCGACAACAAGTATTCAAGACTTACCCCTACGTTGCCATCAGTATCCAGAGGTCGTGACACTGTCGATCAGCTCTCGTCATATTTCCCGTGATAGTCGTTGCGCGCAAGGCTTCTAGAGCAATAGACAAGCTTCCGTTACTCATATATAATGAGTCTCTACTGTGCATTGGATGGTTATTGGAACGGGTCAGGTTACCAGCACTTTCTGTGCTATCGTCTTTACAATAATTGATAAGTCGCCATTGCATATACACGGACGACTCCCGGAGTGCTGCAACAGCAACTGACACTCTAGAGTAGTTGCAGCAACTCACGGGTCCGCGAAACAGAAATCAAACCGAGCACGAAATAGCAAAAGTACCCCACTCTCTGATTGGTCAATCTAGTACCTCAATACGAGAGTCTTTGTAGCGATGCCTGTCGAGGTCACATTTATCTTCACATACACACACGATTGAATCCTCCTACATGATGGGAATGGAGTGAGAAATCCTCTTTATTGTAGCTCGAGAAGCTAGGAACAACCTCTGAGCCAACCCACATATTAGCAGAACATATGTTTTGAGACCAGGCATAACATTCGTAGCCAAAACTAATCCATGCACAAGCATGAATCATTTAAAATAACTACTTCGTATTTTACGAGTCCAGATGTGCCTCTGTGGACGTTTTCGGTATGGCATCGCAATGATTCCGCTCATACTATCAAATATCTATCTCATGCCTGCGCAAAAACTAAGAGTCGACTATGAAATGAATGAAGAGGGAACCATTGTCACTGCATGTTCGGCATTGTATTTAGTTTTCACAACTTTCTGATGTCTACCTCGAGAGCGAAACTGGCCAAATACAAGCTTACACTTGAAATGCAAATTGCATCTGCCGCAACGTGGTCCTGGATTTGACGTAGTATTCTTAACATTTGGCTACGTTGGTTTTAAATAAATAATTGTGCATCAAGTATATAACAACGCGACCGACATAGAGTAAGAAACTAAGCAGGTGTACAAAACAGATATTTTAACTACTCCTTGAAAGCAAATCTGGACGTGCCTTGCATGACTTAATTGAGATATGCGTTGCCGAGGTAGATTCAAGCGGTTTCGGGCCCTCGTAGTATACGACCTTTTTTCGAGCGTCGAGAGGAAACAAGGCGGACGCCCAGCTTTTATTGAAACAACTGTCGACACAAAACCATCTGGCCTTAAGCCTATACCTCCACTGATAATCAACGTTTCTGTCTTGTTAAATTTGAGTAACTCGTAGCCGCACCTAGGTGCTCATATGAATAAGCCATAAGGAATAACCGCACAGGCAGGCTACTATTTAGATTTGGAAGTAGTGATCTCTCATTCAGTTTACATAAAGACCAAGACAATCAGTCTAGCGCACGAAGCATACGAGGAAGTTTTCGCATATATGCACGTCCTGAGTATACCCAACCCCTATTCCCTTTGCCCGTTATCGCGATAAGCTTGCAATTGACGGGATCTTTCCGTCTTTGTTCGTGACGTTGTGATATCCGAGACAGCAATAATGGTTGGAGTCCCAGACACGAGCCGCGTCGCCATCAATACCAAAACCAACAACGAAGAGGAAGAGTGAATCATTCACATTAGATACGGCTTGTATCCAGAGTTTACTAGATGATAGAAACAGCCTTAGATGAGTAAATCTATATCCCTTGAGCTTTCGGGAAGATCAACCATTACTATTTTCACAACAACTGTAATTACGAGAGCCGACGAATTATTCATTGCCGTTGCGTCAATCCCATCACGTGTATCATTTCGTATTCCGCAATACGGCTTCGCTACTGAATTTATACCAGGTTTGGCAGAAGCCGTTGGGCAGGAAATGAGCATCGAAACCCCTTGCCTTTTGATAATACCATAAATAAAAGGCTTCCCTTTATAATGATCACAAAGCAGATTGGCCTCCACTATGTGGCCAAGAGGGGTGTTAAATAGGTGGTTCTACAGGCCTGCAGGGATCCACCGCACAACTGAACCATCCATCACACCTTCGTTGGGCAGAAAACGCGTGGTTTTTGTCTCGAGATTCACCCACCCGCCTCCCTAGCACCGGATAAATGGTTAGATAATTAGATAGCTTGTTTTTTTGTTTGTTTTTGTTTTTGTTTTAGCTTTGGGCAAGCATTGGCTTGTCCGCGATACATTCGAACGCCGAAAACACTTCACTGATCCGCCGGCTTAGGTGCGCCGAGAGCATAGAGGTTAAGAAAATGGAAGGCGGCGACTAGACTCATGTAAAAGCCCCTTATTTAGCAAGCATCGGTAGTTAGTTAGTCTTGCATGGTTGCCTCGTTACTTTAGTATAAAGTAGTGTGCATTCTTCTGCCGGGTCGAAGACTTGTGGTGGTGGTGGTAGTTGTGGGTGGTGTGGATGGGTGGATTGATACTTATGTATGTATGTCTTGTCGGGTATGATGCATAGGTATGCGGGTGTGGGTGGACGGATGGATGCAGGGTATGCGTGTGCTGTCACACCCGCAGCGCCAGGTACAAAACCCGTCTGAACGGCACCACCCACACCACTCGCTCATCATGTGTGTACCTACATGAGATCGCGAGACCGATTCCAGCAATTAGGTTCTGGTGGCCCCCAGAAGTAACTCTTCTTCACTACAGGAAGTCTTGGAGAGAGATGGGTAGCTTAATTACCTGGCCACCAGTTTGTATAAAAAGGACGGCTTCACGTTATCATGCATGGCGACGTAAAAATCTCAAGAGAAGACTTGTATACTTATGTATGTTTTCAGCTTCATTGGGCTGTAGGTTTAGCTCTTCGTAAGTTGTGCGGTCGTAACCTCATCATCATTGCCATCATCATAATCGTTATCTGCCCTTGAGAGCAGCTCTGTATAAAGGAGGCCCGAAACAAAAAAAAAAAAAAGGAAAGGCGAACTGGCATCCCAGCCATGAACGTCCGTTGATCCTACTATAACTTCTTTGTTTTGTATGAGATGTCTCTTTCTCATCGAAATCGTCCCACGCCATCCGAGTGGTCGTTTTTAGGTTCTCGGCTTAAGGATGAAAATCTGTGTGACTCCACCCCTCCCCTCTCTCCAACGGAATAAAAAAAAATCGTTAGACAGCCTGAGAATAATACTGCAGATAACATGTAGGGGATAATAAGCGGGTAGACAGATGTGCTGGTTCTAATCTGGTCGCCCCCACCCTCAGGGCGAAACAGGCCGAAATCTATCCATGAAGACAAGGCTATAATGGTAGCAGCGCATATTGTGTCTGCGAGGCCACTGAAAATGTTGTGATCTCCGCTGTATTGCAGGGATTTGAGTTTAGGAGCTTTTCCGAAGGGCTGCCATTTGGGCGCTTTGAGAATATTTTCCAGAGAAATCCATCCTCACGAACCGGCCTGGTTCTAGGGCTTCCACGGGCTCATCTGCAACTGAAAACAAATCTGGGAAGAGAAAATAGAATGTTAGGCGAGATGAAAGAATCCCGCCTGACATAAAATACGAAATGATGGTCTTGGAAATTTCATCTCGAAGCAGTCGTAACATCGTCGATTTAGGTCGTTAGGTCGTAATTCATCGTTATTTTATGCAAGTTTTGTGTCCTTTTTCTCCCGTCGGGCTATGCTGAATGGGGTATTTCGCGGAATATGCCTGAGGGATAAGCTGTGAAGCTTCACCATGTGTATATATCAATAATCCGACGCCTCGCGCTCAAAATTCTTGCTAGCACTCTCATTCTCGCTCTCCGTTTTGATCCGCTGGCTGTTGGGGAAACACCTGGCAGTAAGATTGGAAGTGATTGGGTCCGTTGGAGCATGCATCTGCTCCTCCCTCACTCGAAGGACACGGTTGAGCTGCTGCTCGAATGTCCAGACCTGTGGCGGCTCTCTCGGTGGCTATGGCCATGGGTATGACTGGCTGAGGCATGGCGGGACTTCTTGCGCTTGCCAGATTCATTGGCTGGAAGACCCTGGACGATGCCATTACGGGCAAGCATGCCTCCATTAACGGAAAAGTTCCGACACACCATAAAGGCCCTCATGGCTGCATTTTCCTGGGCCAGGGAGTTCGATTCATATGCAAGATCTGTCTGGTACTCGCGGCCATTCACCAGAACCAGGCATGTGTAGCCACTCGGGTCTCTGTAACACTCGTACGAAGGGTCTTGCCACCCACGACGTCGGCACAGACCTATCGGATACCCAGTTAGTCTCTGATCCCGGAAATATTTTCATTCGATATCAAGCTCTATTGGCGCATAAAGCTGCAGCCCTGATGACGCGAGGAAGATCGAGGGTAATGGATCTGCATGACAGCCTAACATCGAACGCCCCGACACAGAGTAACTGCATGACCCGGCTCGCACCTTGCAGAAAACGTGTGCTGGTCTAATTATTGTAAGGTACCAGCAGCTCAAGCAAGACACCCGGTCCGTTGCAGCAGGAACTTAATGGCAAGCTGCACGTGCTGGTGCCGCAGGGGCTGGCTTGCTCACGTGTGTGAGACGACGAGCTCCCGTTGTCCAGCCCCACCGGGCAGCAGCATCAACATTGAAAATTAGGGCGCCGCAACGGAAAGGCGACTGATGCAGGGCCAAGGGAAGGACTTACTCTCGAGATACTGCATGTAATAGCCCGACATGGTGCTGACAATTGCTCAATGCGCTTCCCGTAAGGACCCGAAAAGAATATATTCTCAAGATTAGGTAGAAAAACCCCCACACACCAGCGGAAACCGAACGAATGCGGGTAATTCCAGGGGGGTGACAGTGCTGCGGGAAAAGGCGTGGTATAGAAGGTGGTTTGGACACTCTTGGAGTATGCAGTCGAGCCCAACCGTGGGGAAGTGGGCGACGAGGGATGAGACCGTCTAGACAGGTAAGGCGCCAGCGGGCGAAGATGGATGATTCTGTACTACGAGGCGAAGGTGTGATGTGGTGGTGTTGAAGAAGGAGGTTATGCTACGTATTCAGGGCTGTGGTGCAGAAAGACGAGCCATCGACGGCGAGACATGTGTGCTTTATTGCAGAAAGGAGCTGTTGGTGCGGGGCAGGGATATCAAGACGGAACAAAGGCAACAAGACAAAATAGGAACGTGTTTGTAAAGGGATAGGCTCCATGGACGCAGCAGTGATGCGGCTCTCAAGAGTGTGACCCCATTTTGATGTGTTGGCGCGAGTCGTTGCCATTTGATAAAATGTTTAGAGACTAGGCATCTCCCCACTACACATGGGGTGTGCATCCCTAGAGTCGATCATCTCTCAGACTTAGATAAGTCTGAACCAGATCCTCATGGTATCATTAGTACCGCCGTCGCCGTTCGAGTTATGTCCCATACCCTGTCCGAAACGCACCGGGGGAGGCTGGGTAAAGGAGACATTGGGTTATGCAAAGGGCAATGAGCAGGCATAGTGGAGTGGCAAAATAGAACTGGAGCCGAATTCTGCGGCCAAAACACGTCCTCGGCGGGACCACGAGGAGGGGGGAAGGGAAAAAATATACAAAAAAATAAAAAATTCTAAGTAATATTGCGTATTGGGACGGGGGACAAATCGTCGATACTTGTCTACACTAGCTGTAAGTTGTGTGCCCACTCGACCCGTGGCCAGTCACGTCTCGCCATTCAGACGTATCGAGGAATCGACAATGAGGGATGTGCCTGGTTCATGGATTGGGGGTACATTCAACCATAAGAGACATCTAATCGTGCCCTGGTGGTTTTTCCATGGCGACTAATGCTGCATCAAGCAAGTAACCCAGATGGATAGCCATTGTACTAAGTGGAGGGGGGAAACCGATCAAACCCGTCGAAATATCCAACGGTGGCACTAACGATACTTAGCCAGGTACATGCATGTTCATCTGTCATGCTACCACGATGCTTGTCTGTAACTGTGATCGCTTGTACAGACTTTGTACGATCCATGTACATTGCAGGACCGTGGCAGGAGATAAGAGAACACACACGCTTTTTGGATCATGGCGAAAGGACAGGAAGCGGCCGTGTCGTTCCTAGCTCCGAGTCTACTAGACAGACGGACTATCGAGCCAGTCAGACGGAATTCACGGTATTGGTTCGCAGAAGACAACCGCAACAAGCAGTTCGATATGTAAATCATAGATGGTGGGCCGAGAGGTAGTGAGCGATTTGCGTGTACTTGGTTCTCGTGCTGTAATCCGGCGTAAGCAGACGAGGCAAGTGGACAAATCAAGCGTTAGTGATATTGGCCTAAAATACTGTTAGAATAGAGAGAGGGCACAAAGATGACCGGGTCATCATGTAATGTGCGGTGACGCAGCGCAGCGCAGGGCTCGCTCGCTCGCTCGCTCTGTAAGTATACGTCTGTACGTGAAATACCATAATGATACAATAATACCACACACAGCAGACTTGCGAGGTACCGAGGATGCGTGTGAAGCAGAGGAGCCATCGGCGTGTGGCGGCTGTACCTCTGGCCGTGTGCGGCAATGTACTCCGCCTGAGGGGGCAGGTAGTATGCAGGCTGGGCAGTTGGAAGGACTCGTTTTTATTTATTTATTTATTTATTTCTCTGGCCGGCTGGCCGAGTTGGGATGGGATTGTTCTTGGGACGTGCTCGCTGCCGCCAGCAGCCGAATAGCAGCCAAACAGAGGGCGGGAAATAGGAGCTAGGTATGACTGGCAGGTCGCTGGTTTGGCAGCCGATTTAATCCTGGGAAGGGATGGGAAGGGGCACGAACTAGTCCAAGTAGCAAAGTTGGTGGAAAGTCTACTACATACACTACGACACATAGCAGGTTACTAGTCTGGGTAGGTACTCGAATTTCAGTCGGTGAACAGAAATGAGGTGCATGAACACACTGGAGGGGTCCTGGTCCTGACTGTGCTGGGGCAAGCCTGGGCGACCCCGGTCCCCGGCCCAAACCTGGTCCAACCTGGTCAACCTTGTCAGTGGCCTGGACGGCTATTGGGAGAAGCACTGGAACCCTGGGCGACCCGACAGGAGCCACTGGAGCCCACTGGGAGGTCGATGGACCAATTGGCCAATCAGCGGCGGGCAGGGTGCAGGAGCGCGAGGCCACTAGCCCAGAGACCAGCCAGACCAGACGCTTAACACCTCATGCAATGATGAGTTGGCATCGCCGCTGGATATTAAATCAAGATGGACCCGAGCCTGGGACGGTGTACGGGGTACCGGCCCTCGACGGCGCTGCCAGCCCGGCTGCGAGGTTACTGCTACCGCCCGGCCATCTGCGACGCGACAGAAGGGCCTGCACCACCAGCACCACCAGCACCACCAAGCACCACCAGTTGCACATGGGCGAATTAGCCGCCTTCAATGATGACGAGAACTCTGACCGAAAAAAGTCGAGGACATCGTTGTATTTGCTACGATCGGACGGGGCGAGACGCCGAGGGTGGCCGCGGGGCGCCCTCGACATGGCCATCTCTCACGACGCCATCGCCATCACGGCCGAATTGTCACTTTCGGGTCCTCTGTTAGTGCGAGCCGTACTAGTGCAGGCCTCTTTGCCGTTATACCGTTGGATATACGTGCGCGGCATGTTACCTCTGTCTGTGTGCGGTTACAGATTCGTCATGATACCCAGGGCAGACCCAGACGTACCACCCGACGCGGGCCGGTAGGTAGCAATTGGGACGCGAGGGACGCGAGGGGGGAAGCGCCCTTCAGTTCGAGCCTTTGTCTTGGTTGTCTGCCGGCCCCTCCAAGCAACCAAGAGACACGAGCCCGACCGAGGGGCAAAAGACCATCTGTCATGATGGATTGGCATGGGATGTAGAAAAAAGGTAATCAACAGGAAGGCGTCAGGAAGAATAAAAGTGGGATGCTGCATACACGTCGCGTCCGATCTTGGACCCTTTCGGTACCCTGTATGCACCCATCAAGTTCGATATACACCATAGTAGGTACAAATATATGTAAGCTTCGCCTCAGTGAGAGCAAAGCTTAACAAAATCACATGTACCATTGTCTAATCTGCATAGCAGATAGAAGAATCCAAACGCAATCAATGTCGGTTCCGTTGTTATTGCTGTTATAGGTTATGGTTATAGTTACAGTTCCCGTCGCTGTTGTTGTTTGTTCTTGTTCTTGTTCTTGTTGCTGGTGTGTAACGTCGGCTACTACTGCTGGATGACCCTACAAACATACTCACATTCTTACATCATCGGTTGAACGTCAATTGCATAAGATGCAGACGATGACCAAGATAACGATGGGAAATCCTTCGATTCTGGATTCTGGGTAGATAAGCTACCCCTACAATATGTATGTAACCTGGTCAAGCGTTGAGGCTGCATTCGTCGTATTGAAATTGTAACTCGGGGAAACCATTACTGCATGGTGGCGTTCAAGTGATGCTTGAGCCATTATCAAACTACGCGCAAGACTGATCTACCTGACCTACAGTACCACACTTACACATACACACACGCACACAAAATAACATACCCCTTACTCACTTACTATGCGGTGTAGCAGTGTGAGTGTACCCAAGTAGACATGTTGGTGGAACTGAAAACAGTACCTACCTAGGTGGATAGTCGACAATAGATTCGGGGAATAAGAAGAAGTGGCAGGGAGCCCGTGGTACGGTCGTGTTTTCATGCGGCCGCTGGGACCAACGTTCATAGTTGACCGAGCATTTGTATTGTACCGACGGGCCGAGTTGCAGTCGAGTACTTTTCTTCTTAATATTTCTGCAACTCGGTACATAACATGGCCTTTATTGCAACCGAAAATCTGTATTTCGGAGCTTGGTGATTCTGATCTGAAATAACAGGAGACCTACATATACATACATGCACACATGCATACACACCTGCCTACATGCGCCCAAAAGATGCTCGGTACCTGTGGAATGTAACGTGCTTCTTTGTTATCATCGCTAGTCGCAGCCAGCCAGCCCGACTGACTGGAATTTCGCCGAGGTGTACCATGATATCATTACTGTTCAGTTACTGGAGGAGCGGACGACACCCTCTTTGGCCGCACCGTACGGCGGCGAACTGAAGATGGCCAATTTCTAGGGCTCCATGTCCCAACATTGCACACCTTGACCCACAAGCAAGGCAATGATGTCGTGCATGGAGACTCGCCCACCTTGAATACACACTGGTAGGCGATCCAGAAAATCTTAGCCATTGTTCCTGAGGTAGGGAATAGATGATAGTGTCGCCGGGAAAGACAATCCTCGCCCTGTACTGAAACTCGCGGCTAGAACAAACTAATAGGCCTTTCTATACATTTTACCCTCGTCTCAGACTTGGCTAGCATGTCACAGGTAGCACTACGTATAGTCAAGGGAATTAGATGGACATACCGACCCTCTCTATCGATGTTTGAGTCATGCTTTTGTCCTCTCTTTTTAGTCTGCCTGGGGCCATGAGTTTTCGTTCGGAGCTTCAAGAAGTTTGCACAGGTTTGTTGTGATCTTGTCATACAGCAGCTGATTCAAATCGCGCGCAGAGGGCTACATGCGGCCAACTGGAGCTATTCAATGCTACTCCTTGTCCATTCTCTTTTCAATGGCTGGTTTCTTCTTCTAGAATGAACTGTGGCCGCACGCCATGCGGCCCCTGATGGAGACTGCCACGTCAAAGAAGACATTGTACTCCCACTGATATAGGTTTTGGGTCCCCCCCTATAAAACAACCGCAGTGTGTAGGTAACACAAGGCATAACGAACTAACTTGCTCCGGTCTTGTAACCGTTTGTCAATTAAGGGATCCCTATGCTAGAGTAAGGTCACATCTCGAGCAGGTCGCCTGGACGGCAAAGCTCTCACATCAAACAACGGATGGCAATATGGGGTAACAAGCTTCCATGCCTTGGCAACATCTGCATGTTGCCGTCTGCATGAGGATTTATGAGACTGCTAAAGCGAAAGTGGCGTCGATTCGGATCCTAGACTGTTCAAGGTGAGCCCAGTTTCCTCGAGTGACCTGTTGCCCCGCAAGTCTGCAGTGGCTCGCAACCAACTGCTAGAGGAGGCCTGGGATTATGCCGTGCGACGACATAACGTGTGGAGAAGATAGATAGATGAAGACTGGCGAGATCCTATGGAATTGTTGTACTGGAGCCGGGCGAATGACTCCCACTAGCATCGTCCCGCACAACCTCAGCTAATCAATATGCTGACCCGAAACGGCGTATGGGATCTGGAGGTTGGCTCAGAAGAATAGTGGAAGTTTGCTTGAATTGAACGGACCAATTTTCATCCTGACTCTTGTGGCGCGGCTGTCATTGATATTCAACCGCAGAATTATCTTTTCAACAAGTATACATGCACTGTTATGTGTTATTTGAACCCATTAATCACACCCAACACGCCTGTTCGGACGCACATATCCAGACAGGCACTCCTCGACCGAAGATATGTGTTTTACGGCACTAGAAGCAGCTTAATCACAGCAACCATTAAATTCAGAGATGTAAAAGGCATCTTAGCTCCTTTTCGATAACGAGCCAGCGAGTAATTGTAGGGCAGCACGGACCGGTCGAGTGTGTTTATAATGGCTTGGCGCGCTGTCATGTATGGCCTAATATGCGGCCACAGGCGGGTCAATACCCTTCAAAATCCCGGCTGGGAGGAGAAGTATGACATGATGTCCTTCCGTTTACCCTCAGGGATAACGTAAACAGGATCAGTTGGGCTGACTCTATCTTCTTCATTATACACTTGGTTTTCATCAAGGTGAGGTAGAACCTCATATGTCCAGGGGGTCATCATTCCGTCTTCATCAGAGGTTAAAATTCGGGTAATGTGCTGTGCTGTGGAAAGACCATTGAGTACATAACAAGTATGATACGCATCCGATGGTCTGTATTTGCGAGCTTAGTCCTAACCTCGAAGCGTAGAAAGAACAAGTGTACTTACTGGAAAGGTTTATCCCTCATACCACCTCGTTTTGTTTGGTCTTGCCCACAACAGAGAATGTAACGAACGAGTCCCTCGCGGGAGTACAAATCATCGACATTAAAAGAGGGGGATTCAATGCTAGCCGCAGTTACTGGCCCGTGAATGGCGGCTGCTATCAGGGGCCAGCATCCCCCGACCCAGTGGCTATAGCAGCCATCGACGAGTTTGTTGGTACGCCCACTAAGACCACCCTCGGGGGCATATTGACGTGATGAGAGCCAAGAGATAAGGCGTGGCATGTCGAGGCACCTAGTCTCAATGGTTAGTGCAAAATGACTTGTTAGAAGTGCCGGCTGTCTGAGTGGGTAGAGGATAGTGCAAACGAACCTAGGGAAGATGCGATGTGGAGCATCGAGGACGGCAAGGCACCCTAGGGCGCAGAATGCGTATGCGCCATGGGCCTCAGCGCCTGGTCTTGCCGAGATGCCGCCCTCAAAGGTTTGGCCTGCACAGTCAGTACATACGCTCGATCGAGACGGGTCTGCCTTCAGGGTGGCTTACAGCGGCGCACGTAGTCTGCTAAGCCAGTGAACAGATTCGGCTGTTCAGGTGTGTAAGCTGGGGAATCGGAGGGTAGGTCAAGGGGTAGCTTTAGTATAGTGACCAAAACTGCAGCGCAATAAGCACCCCTAAGTTCATAGTCAGAGGGGAGGCGGTTGGTCGGGAAGAAGCAAGACCTGCCTGACGTCAATCTCTCCCCCTAGTGTTAAACGAAACCCTCCGTCCGGCTCCTTCAAGGTGCACAGCCATTTCCACATTGCTCGCCGGTCGATGACTTGATACGCAGATTCTCCGCCTACGATTGCTAGCGCCAATACCATGGCATATGTCGTTGCTAGGTGTGATTGCTGACCAAATCCGCCACCGAACCCACCGCTCTCATTCTGTATTGAACGTGCTGTTTCCACGAGGCCATCGCGATACTTGGAGACATCGGCTCCTAACAGAACTAGGCCATTTAAGCACCAGTAGAAGATCCAAGGTCGACTTGCGTCGGCCGCTTGAAACATGGATGGAAGGTTTCCTAGGTTTTTCTCCAGGAACTTGATATGTCGTTCCCGGCCGAGAGAAGGAACGCCATGACGGTTGACAGGTATACTCTCACGTGTACCCGCGAGGAACGTTCTACAGTTATTCTCCACGGTATCCTGTCTCACCGACGTGTCGGTAACAAGTGAATCCTTGATCGGGGGCGGGGTAGTAAAGAGGTCCGGCACCAGCGGCGCTTGACGAGGTTCTTGGGATGGAGGACTGGCGACCATCGTATTCTCTCCACGAACCGCTGAGTTGCCGCTTACCGACATGTTGCGTCCCCTGTGTAGGACGTTTCTCTGCCGGGCCCGGGCCAGGCTGGTCTTTATTGGCATGAAAAGTGCAGCGGACTTAAGCGCGGCTTGACGTCTCGTCTCGACCAGACGGATGCGGCTGGAATGGAAGGGATCTCAATGCGCGACGAAACCGCACAGGTTTGAAGAGCGGATGACAGAAGTTGAATCTTTTGGGTTTCACCTGGGCCCATGCGCCGGGTTTTGACACGGTTTTTAATCAACCTTGATGACTAGCTTGCTCATGTCTACCTCATCTGGGACTCGTGTCGTTTTCAGGACTTTGAAGCATATGGTTGCTGGAAGTGCCTACGGTAGCCAGTCCGATTGCCACCTGAGGATGGCCGGCAAAGCCCCGGCAAAACCTCCCCAAGTGTGATAAGAGACTGGCAACTGGCAAATGGCAAATTACCCAAAACCATACTTACCTACAATGATAGATTTCGAACCCTTTGTCTTAATACCCTAGGTACGAGGCTACGTCAATTAAGAGAGGGGCAATATGGGCGCTGTGTCTAAGTCAGTGATCTTTAACAAACGATGTTCTGAGTTCGAGACAACCAAAAACAAAACGCCACGGAATTTCGGATCAATGCTAGCCGGAGCTGGTAGGCTAGCGATCGATACAGTATAGCCTAAGTATGGGGTAGACATTCGGATCAAGAGCACGAAATATTGATCGATATCCTAAGTAACTCCTGACGAAGACGATACTGCAGCTGAAGCAATATCAAATATCATGGTTTTTGTGTACAATTTCACGCTCATGAGGTTGGGATGCTGCCACTATATAAGCAGAAACTATCTGCAAGGGGTTACATGCGAACTTGGCCAAAAGATCTTAAGCTGAGCTTCAGCTAGCCCTTAGATAGTATCTGTTGGGCATGTGATATGTGACTAAGTTAAGGAGAGACTACATCCCCCTTTACCACGATAGCTGACTACTGGTAGCTAGTATCATGTTTTTAATCATGTTGCGCATCGTCGCCAGATTAGGTAAGTACGATTGTTTATACCTAGTAGTCATCGTGACATCCTTCAAATACGTCCGTGAGGTGATATTTATAACTCATATCGCGCAAAGCAAGTAATCCTTATCAATCATTTCGGATGAGAATTTTGGTCTATGTAAGAACCTTATTCCTCACGGTAACTGACCGTTCAGTAAGGGGCGAGAGGGGAACAACTACCAAGCCTATCGGGTGATGACTACCGGGGCTAGCAGGATCATCGTTTTTATCGGAAGCAAAAGTCATAATATAACTGGTTTAACGTGTGAGCTATTGGCCACCGGGTTAGATCGAGCAAATCGTGACCGGACTAATACTATCCATCCGCTCACGAATCATTTTAATTGGCAGGAAACACTTGCTGAAACGGTTGACTAGCTAGATATCATCTGTCTGTCTCGACTAGTCAGGGTCCCAAGGCAGAATGAATGGCATCCGGTGATGAACCAGCCACGTCTGGTCGAAGTTGTGAGCAAAGCCCGGTTCAGGATCTGGGATGCAATAAACAGCGAGATGGCACATAGGGAACCTGGGTATCGTGGTAATGAAATGCGACATGACGACCTAAGATATAGATAGCTGATAAGTGATATATGATGCAAGACGTATCCCCGCAGTTGTTGGTAATCGGGTATCTACGATTTAGGATAGTCTCATAACCTAGAATAATGTTGCACCCGAGACACCTACCTTCTATACTACTATGCACGAGTGAGCGCTACTGCTCAAAGGAATCGAACCTTGCTCTGCTAGACGCATCGTCGGTCCCGTAAATATGAGCTCTGCTCTCTCCGTCTCTCTTGATATACAGAGGATCGACACGCGAATACCTACTGAATCGTTGAAGACCACTGAACCAATTTGAGTCTCCGCGGCTAGCTGACAGATTACGTCGTACCAAGCTGAGATCGTTTTTCATGTTACACCCTAAATGCCAAAGTACTGTCTTGTTCCCGCGGTTGAAGACTGTTCTGGGATGGATTGGCGCTTCGGACGTGCATCAGGAGATGCGTCCACGTAAACGATATGGCCACTGTAGGTGGGTAGCGAGACTATTTATGCTGAAGGCGGGGTTGGTGACAGTATGTTGTATCGGAGCATGGCCTGACTGTGACCTGATGATGAACCTCAAGTAGTCTTATCACACCATTTCGCCATCTCTTGCATCTGCGGTTTACTCCAAGCAGAACTTCAAGGGATTTGCTGTGTTGATCTGCAGAAGGGTAGCATAAACCGTGTACAGTACCAATCACGATCAGTATACTGTCGAGGAACCTTGGACCCGTTTGCGCGCCTCGTTAGCCTTCTTGGCTTCGTCAACCTTACCTATCCGGGACAGCCGGGGATGTTCATGCTGTGTTCATGCTCGCTCCAGATCCCTTTTTGAAGCTTTGCTCATACGATAGCTACTTTAGCTACTTTAGCATGCTCAGACTTTTGGCCCGTACTTGACCTAGAACTTACTATGATCTGGTACGTGTCAATCTAATGGTTTCATCCCTGTTTGTAGTATATTGTGACCAGGTTTAAAGAGGAATTGAATTCGAACGAGGATAGCCCTTGGCAGACCCGCTTGATCTACGTCCGAGCTTTCTGCCCGTGTCGTGTATATCCTGTGTACGTAACGGTTACAGGTTTTGCTTATTTAGGTTGCTGTAGGTTCGTGGCTAGGACCAATTATTGCAGTCCCGTACCTACAACTGCTCGCCTATGGTATTGTCGATGCAGGAGCACGAAAACGTTGAGGAAAACCCCTAATCTGCACACCCAGAAAAGGTTGGTCCCGGTGTGGGGAAGAAGGGTAAGCTTCTGTAAGTTGTACAGATGGGCAAGCCCCCTTCTGAGCCCCTCAAGCCACAGTGGACACAGTTGAACGTCTGAGAG
The DNA here is from genome assembly GCA_022385635.1 of Xylaria scruposa. Classification (NCBI taxonomy): domain Eukaryota; kingdom Fungi; phylum Ascomycota; class Sordariomycetes; order Xylariales; family Xylariaceae; genus Xylaria; species Xylaria scruposa. The sequence goes on along the minus strand of MU280190.1, from coordinate 693,515 downwards.
TGGAACAAGACGAAGACAAAGCTACGGTTTTGGATAGCTATCCACCAGGAGAAACGAGTTAAGACCACCGATACTGCAGGCGCGCGCAAAACCAGTCGCTTGTTGTTCGTACTCTGTCTGCCCATCAGGGTCCAGGCATGCTGCTGATTGGTTTCCTTGCCTCGGTAGACCAAGTACCGTGTACAGTGCCCGATGGAAGGATCCAACTGTCGACGCGGCTACGGCTTGGTCCGGGACGCTGGCAGGTGGCACGTATGGGGATACGGCGACCCGTGATTGGTCCGAAGCAGAAGTATGGGCTAGCTGATGACCATAACGTCTTAGGTAGCATAGTAGCGTTCTGCCAACCAACCTCCGCAAATCGAGACGGGTGGGCCCACTGTGTGCACCACCCTGGTGTCTCGCCCAGCCCCACGATGCCGACTCTAGTGCTGTCTAGCGGGCTATAGCGGGCGGCGGTAGTGTTGAGTGGACGAATGCTGGGTGAGGTGGGCTGGGCAAACGGGCGTCTATTGGGCGGGCCAGCAGGGAGCCATGCAGCGACGTGCAGCTTGCAGGTGGGACTGCGACGCCAGCGAATGCGCTTCTCACCGCCAGTTTCCCGTCTGGCCTCGCACAACTGACTGCCTCTCTATTCAGTCCATGGCCCGCCGGAGACGCCCTTCTCCCCCCCCCAAGCCTCCCGTCCTACCCTCGATCTCACTCGACCATCGCCGTACAATCTCACCTCCTCCACATCTCAACTTCCCCTTCTCTCGCTCCACGGTCGAGAGGGATCTCAACGAAAGAGCGGTGTCCCCTCTTCCAGGCTCATAATACTAGCGGCATTCTCCTCCAATCCTCCCACTCACTCTTCCTCCCTTTTCTTGTGTTCTGTGACTACAATGACCCTCGAATTCAATGCCGCGGGGGGAGATGCGTTGCTGGACATGACTTCATTCGACCACCACCGGGACCGTTATCCGTACACCACCACCACCCGGACCAATCCCGCCATATCGGCCACCACTATGGCTCCAACCCGGCATCCCAACCCTTGGGCCATGGGACTCGATATGACAGCCGCCGCCGCTGCTGCCGCCGCTGCGAGCCAGAACACCACGTCGAGCAACGTTTCGAATGCCTCCTCGCCAGGCGAGTCCCCTCACTCGCAGCACTCGCACTTACACTCGCACCCGCACTCGCAGACACAGTCGCCCACGCAGGTGCACTCCAGTCCTTTGCAGCACTCGCCCTACCAGGGGGCCGTCACCCAGCCGGGCCCCGCCACGGCTCTCTTAACTGACTGGACTCTTCTCCAACACCAGCAGCAGCATCCGCCCGTGCAGGACCTGTCACCCTTCATCCAGGAGGGTGCGTTGATGCCCTTTCCCTTTGGTACGGGTTTCCAGACAAATGCAATCGAGTACCTGCCGGCAGCCACACAAGCCGCCTTGGAATCCGGACTTGCCATGGAACAGAGCTTCAATAATGTGTCGCCGATAGAAGATGGACGTACGATGCAGCAGCAATGGGATGGGGGGATGAGCATGGGAAACTGGCAAGATTTCGGGACGTCGTTGCAATTCCCCGCAGATGGTCTTCCCAGGTTTCCCAACAGCATGGGTAGTCAGTCGCCAACAGGCACCTATTTAGAGGTACTATCACTACCCGGATCAAGCGACAATGGCTGGTCTCAGGTTGAGATGTACCAGAATTACGAGACCTTCCAGCAGACACAGGCCCAGGCTTCGGCTCAGAATCCCGCCGCGATTTTTAACCCCAGCCAGACGCTTCATTTGCGTACCAGCTCCGACGCCTCCCACTCTGATGGGCCTCGCCAAACTGTCGATTTCAGCAGCAGCTACGAGGATGTTGGGTTTGGCTATTCCCCATTCTCACCTGAGTCTGATACGTATTCAGACCCTTCAAATCATCGGAATTGCTTCCATGGCGAAACCCCCCACACACACGAGATAATCAGCCCTGCTGCCGCTGTTGCTCCCGTCCCGATCAAGGCGGCAACGAACCCCACGCGCCCTGCTCACGCTAGCGGGTCTGGTGTTGCATCACCACCTCACAACAACGCAGCACGGAGGAATTCTGGTCCTAAGAAGAGCCCCATATCCAAGTCCACAAAATCAGTCATCCGGCGTACATCAAATGGGAAAAAGGACGGCACTGTAGAGAAGAAGGTCGGGCGTAGAAAGGGCCCATTGCTTCCGGAACAACGCAAACAGGCCAGTGAGATTAGAAAGCTCCGAGCCTGTCTCCGGTGCAAGTTTCTTAAGAAAACTTGTGACAAAGGCGAACCTTGTGGTGGCTGCCAGCCGTCGCACGCCCGTCTCTGGCAAGTACCATGCACTCGTATTGACATCAAAGATATTGGCTACTTCATGAAGGACTGGAAGGCCGACTACGAGCGACATCTCGGCCGTGGCGTTTCCGTCTATAACGTAAAGGGTTTCGCTCAGAAGGAAACGTTGATGTGGATTACCCACGGCTATGGTTTCTGCCTGCCTGTCATGGTCCGTGAAGTATATGTGGCCGATGACAGCTGTTTCCAGGTTGATTGGGTCGAGTCATACCAAATTGATCAAGAGCCGATCGAGTTTGAGCTGAAGACCGAGAGACTTGACGTCGGTGAAGGGGGTATCAACATGGAGGCCCTCGCTGAATATCTTGACAAGCATATTGAGAGTGGCTTCGAAAATTTCATTGATGATCACTTTGAGGGCACTCCATTCCTCACGGAGATTTTCAAGACTGCATACCGATTCTACAACAAGGAGAAATCTCCAGTTATCCGCAAGGCTCTGAAGCTTGTTCTAGCTTACAACTTGACCATGCACATCACATTGGTTGAGCAGCAAGGCTCTGAACAGACAATGGAGGGTCAGATCGACGACGAGGATTCCAAATACTTCGGCAAATACGTTGCACCCGTAATGATCAACTTCCAGATCAAGTGTGCTATGGCAGATATGTGGCGTGAGCTTCAGAAGGACATTCTCGAGGAGCTCTCAGCTCTGTACTCTAGCGTGTACAGTGGCGATCGTCTCAAGAACTGGCCTACAATTTTCATGCTTGCCTGCATCCTTTTGGCCGTGTGGGAGGAGATGCAATTTGATTGCCATTACCGAGTCCCTGACCCTGTCGCAGTAGAGAAATTCTGCACTGATATGGAGTCAACTCCCGTTGGCGTGATCACCGGTCTTTTCCATGCCATCTCCCAGAAACTCCCGGCATTAATTGACTGGGACACTGCGCGACATGGTCACGTATTGAATAACAACCCAGCTGTTTGTGAAGCTATGACAGAAGTGCGACAGCACGTCCAGAAGCACGGTATGTCTAATCATTAACCTTTACGAGACGGCGATGAACTAATCTAGACACAGAAACCTATCTTCGATCAAGAAACACATCCAAGTTCGACAGATACGACTTTGACTCATTAGCAAACAAGTTCCTCTCCAAGCTAGTCATCAAGTCGAACTGATGCGAAGACGTATTCGACCGGGTTTCTTGCGTTCAAGAACATTATTTCTTTTGTTTGCCTCGTTATTATCTTTCCGTATGTGCAATGAGCTCGATACATTTAGCGACGGCGTTTTATGCGGACATGATTATTTCATGACGACTATCATACCACCTGTCGATTCAACGTACCTACCTTTTAAAACTAGCACCCTCATCTTTCGGGTGGTCGCCGTTAACGCACGCGATGTTTTATGCCAATGTCATTCATGAATGCAAGCGATATTCACGCCATATTGCTCCGAATTTACGACCACTATTGACGGCTTATTCAACGACTGTATGAACTGAAGTTTTCGTCGAATATTTTATTACCAGAACGCGCAAGCGCGAAAAAAGAATTTCTATTACGATGGGTTCACGGCTTATGATTTGAACATTGATTGGACGAGATACATATATGCAAGTGGAAGCGTTCTAAGATGCATAGATTAAACGGGGCCTGCTTGGGCTTTTTCGGTGGGCAGGCCAAAAAGGGCCTTGACAGCCCGTATGAAGTACGGTTGGACGGATGAACAGAAACGGTTGATGATATGATCTTTGAGATACAGAAAGCTATTCTCGAATTGATCACTGGTTCTATTCAGCGTGTATGACAGACACAACCTACAATGCAATATAATCAAACAATATTATTAACTACGAAATTTTCTGTTTCGTTCACTGCTGTGCCACTTAGTCACATATGCATTGGTCGTTTTTTCTGTGGCTAAATCCTACATTGGTGAGAATTTGTAAGGCGCACGTGTAAGATATTGCAACCCACCATGATGCACAAAAGTCGAATTAGAGATGAGTGCGGTGAGAGATCAGGTTGTTTCTGTCGAGCATCTCCCAGTTTCTCCAAGCGCTGTGGGAAGATTGGGTAACAGTGTTGGATCATATCATGTTACTTTAAGTGATGAGATCCGGTCTTCCTTCGGTTTTCACGCAGGACGTCTCGACCACCTCAGAGACAGACGCCTATACTCGCGTGGTCGGGTTTCGGGATCGATAGGCAAATGCATCATTCAGTGGATGTGTAACCACCTAACTTCAGCAAGTACCAGCGATCCCGGTATCGGAATGCCCGTTTCTGGAATCGTGTGTGCTCGTTGGCGACGGCATGGCCTATTTTTATGTATGGCAAGTACATTAGATGGATGGGGTTGTACCCAAGTATGTAAGACTCTGCCCATGCTGGGTAATAGCCTACTCCGTCGCTATCCCCGGCTGATGGAGATCGAGCTTTGTGCGATGTTACGTTTCTCCTTGGCGAGCAGATATTCCGATCTGGGCTTAACCCCAGGAATGCTATTCTATACTACTGTATACTTAGGTAGGTAGTATAACTGACTAACTGACGGACGTGACTGGGATAGCCGTGGTACATGATTGTGCGTTGTTACTGCGCAGAATGTCGGTGTGCGAATCGTCTGATGGATGTACCTATTGTATTCTTGGCCTCGTTCTGACCGCTTGGTTTACTTAGGCCCGTATGCAGCAGGTGCACGATACAGCTACCTAACGTAGGTCCCTTTCTGAGAATCAGTTATGTAACGATGTTATTGGTGCCCGGGTTTTCGGATTGCTTCAATCAGGCTGGCATACTACCTAGTGCGGTGATACAAGTATTGATACGCCCCGTTCCGGTTCCAATCATGTTGCGGATGGTTAACTGTCCTTGCTCCGGGGCGCTTGCGTGTGCAGGATTGGTTGTTACCCATTGGATGACTACCGCGATTCGTGGAACACAAGATGAGTTATATAGTAGGATGGCCCTGGTAGGTGTGTCGTCATTGTTGTTTTCATGGTGAAGGAGTAATTTCGCAATTCCATGCAGGCTTGAAATCTAGAAAAATATGACGTAAGGGTATTAAATACAGGAACTGTCCGAAGCTTCTCTCGATCCTGCTCTCCTAGCTCCAAGCTATTGTGGAGGTAAGGACAGCAACAGTCGTGTTAGCAGCGGGGTCTGACAGCCAGGTTAGCCAGCTGCTAATTACTAGCCTGTAGCTAATTAGCTACCTAATGTAAACTCAACTTGATGTTCCCGTTTGTCTTACTACCCTACTACTTACTTAGCCATTCAATGATGCTCGTATGTCATATTATTTTGATATTGCTTTATTAATGATTCAGAGCTTATCTGCATCATTTAGATATCGTTACTGTAGCGGCTGAAAGCGGGGTAGGCTGGAATGAGACATGATATGGGACGGATGATTGCTGAGTGCTTCAACTGATGAAATCCTATATACACTTATTATAGATCCCATGATCATCCTTAAGACGTCGTGTGAAACGGGGTTTCAGGAACAGGCATAGTCTGGTCTGGATTTGGTCACTGTCTGGTTTATAGATCGGCAGCCAACCTTGACGCTCGGCTGTGCCTACCGAACCGCAGTCTACTGACTAGTAAATATTTATACCATTTAGGTAGATAGGAAGGTATCAATGCATATGCCGCTTCAAGCTCTTATTTATAACACTACTGTGCTCTATACGTTTGAAGGCAATAGGCTTGAAGCTGTGATGCGGAGCTTGTGGGCAGGATTTTCTATATTCTTAGAGTCGTAGAAGCGCTGAGAATAGCTACTTGGCTGAAAGCGCCTGCCAGACATACGAAACTTTTCTGCCATTCAATTAAGTTCGTATTGATGGAATAACTAGAAGCTAGAATGAATATTAGCATTCAAACTTCATGGCCCGTCCCTCAGCAATCAAGTAGTTTACTTAAGCTGCCCAGGAAGGTTAGCCTTATCGCAAAGACTCCACTAGAGACCACATGACGTCTGTCGACATAGCACCATCATCCATCTTCCATCAGGGCCTCCAGTATTTGGTTTATGTACGCCTCAGGAACACCTGAAAACAAAATACCGTGTGGCTTGAAAGAAAGAGTATCGATTTTGTTTGCCTCTCTTTGTCAGCCTGATACGCCTTGTCCCACATTGACTTTATTCACTTTGCCTCCTACCTTAGTTACTAGTAGGGTCCAGCCTCTTCGCGCCGTTTCCCCCGCTGTTATCTGTCATTTAGCCCGGTTGGCCCCAGGGATTCACTAATGCTGATGAATCACCCCGACGCTCCTCAGCTGTGATTGGCCCGCCCTCAAGGTCTTCTCCACCCTTCCTACCTATTCCCAAGGCTTCTACCGGCCGGAACAAACAGACTGCGCCTCCCCTCCCGCCCCTTCCTCAGTTGTTGTTGAGAGCCTACCTATATTTACCTGTTCCCTACGCTTTCGTCAATCTATCCATCTCTTCTACCTTACTTTCTCATCCATCGACACTCCAACCCTCATCATTCATCTACCACTCTATCCCTCATCCATCGTCTGCATCATAAACACATACTCGGATCGACTGCTCAACCGCCATCATGCAGATCTTTGTTAAGACTCTCACGGGCAAGACCATCACCCTGGAGGTCGAGTCCTCTGACACGATCGACAATGTCAAGTCCAAGATTCAGGACAAGGAGGGTATTCCCCCAGACCAGCAGCGATTGATTTTCGCTGGCAAGCAACTGGAAGACGGTCGTACTCTGTCCGACTACAACATCCAGAAGGAGTCTACTCTCCACTTGGTCCTGCGTCTACGTGGTGGCATGCAGATCTGTAAGTGCTATCTACTCTGAGCACAGATAATCATCGCATACTAATACCTATCCAGTCGTCAAGACCCTCACTGGAAAGACCATCACCCTTGAGGTGGAGTCTTCTGACACGATCGACAATGTCAAGTCCAAGATTCAAGACAAGGAAGGCATTCCCCCCGACCAGCAACGCTTGATCTTTGCCGGCAAGCAGCTTGAAGATGGCCGAACCCTCAGTGACTACAACATTCAGAAGGAGTCTACTCTCCATCTAGTCCTACGTCTTCGTGGTGGTATGCAAATCTTCGTCAAGACTCTCACTGGCAAGACGATCACCCTGGAAGTTGAGTCTTCAGATACCATCGATAACGTAAAGAGCAAGATTCAAGACAAGGAAGGTATCCCTCCTGACCAGCAGCGTCTTATCTTTGCGGGTAAGCAGCTGGAGGACGGCCGTACCTTGAGCGACTACAATATTCAAAAGGAATCGACGTTGCACTTGGTGCTTCGTCTGCGTGGTGGTATGCAGATCTTCGTCAAGACCTTGACGGGAAAGACCATTACTCTGGAAGTGGAATCGTCAGACACCATTGATAACGTGAAGAGCAAGATCCAAGACAAGGAAGGTATTCCCCCAGATCAACAGCGTCTTATCTTTGCTGGTAAGCAGCTCGAAGACGGTCGCACTCTGAGCGACTACAATATCCAGAAGGAATCGACCCTGCATCTGGTGCTCCGTCTCCGTGGCGGACAGTAAATGCAGCCGCTCAGGTGATGATGACGATATACCCTCACGACACGATATGGCGTTAATTGATTTGGCTCTGGGACCGACGGGGTCGCTTGATTGTATCAGATAGTTACAGCCGCCTACGAATGTAGGAGGCACCAAGAGATATGACTCTTTCGATCAATAAAGATGATTTGAATCGAATTATAACGCCAATGCTTTCTCTACGTGACATAAACTACTAAGAGCCATATGTTCGGAAACTGACGCTCATCTAAATCCGTATTAATTGTACAATTGCTCATACGGGTGAGGCGCCTTGAGGGGGCCACCACTTCTTAGAGTACGTAGGTAATGTGGCCCACCGCGGTTCCATTAAACTAGGTAGCCCCGCTGAAACCAAGCTATTGCCCCACGTCGTCTTTCAGCCGCTACCAGCGCCCAGGTTAGTAGTGTCAATATCACATGGTAGGTTGAGTATCATCCTTTTTATCCTACTCTTGTGGTGACTATGCCACCGAGGTGTACAAACTTAAATACTCTCCCAAAACCCCGTCGTCCCGCAATTCTATTGCCTCCTTGATACTGATGTCTCCTATCACCCTCAAGCCATTCTACTCGAGAGGTGGTATGCGGCCTGCGAAACCCCGTTCAGCCTTGCACGCGAAAGCATTGGATGCGTAGGCTATGCCTTCATACTTTTATCACATAAAAATTGAACTCTACCCTACTCCGCCGTCTGAGCTTGGAGGAGACGCAAAAGATTGGGCGTCTCACCAAGGCGCAGTTTGGTTTCCAGGAAAGACTTCGAGCATCTTCGACGAGCTTCCCTCGCACCCCCGAAATACTTCAGCCTCTCCGAATAACCACCTACGGGAACCACCAAAGCTACATCCACGAGAGTCTACAGCCACATTTCTTTCAGGCGCCGACAGTAGTATTATCGACTGCGGGGCGCTGCGGCCTGCCCAAGTTCACAACGACCGGAATATCGTCGTACTGAGCGAGGCGCAGCACCGACGACGAACATTAAGCGTTGCGCCGCCACTGCCGTCTGCGGCTCTTAATCCGCAGACTGCCGTGAAGGATTGGCGATTTGGGCAGATACGTGTGGAAAGTATCGACACCAACAGCTACACAAGCGACGATACTATGCAGGAGTCGCACGCTACTACCGCTGCTGCTGCTACTGTCGGCCCGTCGATGGGTACCGCGGGGAAGGGTACGAAGGCGCTGTTTCTACCCCTTGCAACAGCTAAGAACACAAATATCGGCTGGGGTATTGTGCATTTGTACCGCGAGGGAAACGCTACCCCTGAGCTCCGTCTCCCGCCTCGACAAGACCTTGAAGACGAGCAAGACCACGCTCAGGTCGACTGTACGACCGTATGTATCCCGGCAGTTCCCAGCTACTTCTCTCCAAGTGACTTCCTGGGTTTCATAGGAGATAAGTGGAGGGGACACATCAGTCATTATCGCATGATCATGACTGGTTGGATGAATAGATATTTAGTCCTTATGAAATTTCGCGATAGCAAACGGGCTAGATTATTTGGCCAAGAATTCGATGGTCGAGTGTTCAACCATATAGAGGTAATGTGCAGTCATTTTGTTAGAATAAGGGAGACGAAGCTGACTCTACAACAGCCAGAGACCTGCAATATTGCCTTTATTAGATCCATCACCTTCGATACACCTACGGCACCCAACGCTAGTTTTCCAGATCTTAACCATGATCCCTTCAAGCCGTCTACAGTGCCTGAGTATGGCTCGCTAAAGCCATTCCCGCCGCCGACGCCTGACCTGGTTGAACTTCCCACCTGCCCTGTCTGTCTTGAGCGTATGGATGACACTACGGGACTTCTCACAATCCTCTGCCAGCATGTTTTCCATTGTTCATGCCTTCAGAAATGGCAAGGTTCAGGCTGTCCGGTTTGTCGACATACGAATATGTCGAACAACCTCACAAGTTTGTACTTGCCCTCTAACTCTGTATCCACAACATCACAGGACCTAGAGAAACCATATACACAACCATTCGGGTCGAACGTCTCCAACCTTTGTTCTGTATGCGACTGCACTGAAGACCTTTGGATCTGTCTTATCTGTGGTAACGTGGGCTGTGGTAGATACAAACGTGGACATGCCAAGGATCACTGGAAGAACACGGCACACACATTCTCACTGGAGCTTTCCACTCAGCATGTATGGGACTACGCAGGCGATATGTGGGTTCACCGCTTGATTAGGGATAAGGGTGACGGCAAATTGGTTGACCTCCCAGGACATCAAGAAGTAGGGGATAGAAACCAAGGTGAGGATGTGGTGCCCAGGGCGAAGCTGGAAAACATTGGTATAGAGTATACCCACCTTCTTACTAGCCAGTTGGAAAGTCAACGTCTCTACTTTGAAGAGATGTTGTCAAAAGCAGTCGACAAGGCAGCAAAAGCATCTACAACAGCCGAGAGGGCGATAGCCCAAGCCTCCGATGCGCAGAAAGAGCTGCGAGAGGTCAAAGCGGAGCAGCAAAGGATGCGCACTGAGATCATCCCATCGCTCGAGAAGGATTTAGAGCGTGAGCGCACGCGCGCAGCTAAGTCAACGGACTTAGCCCGGAATCTAGGAAAGAGTCTTCAAGAGGAGAAGAAGGTTTCGGAGGGGCTAATGAAGCGCATCGAACATATCAACAAGGAGCTCGAAAGTTTTAATAAGCAACGCGCCGCGCTAGAATTGGAGAATGCCGATCTGAAGGATCAGAATCATGACCTGACCATGTTCATCTCAGGCCAAGAAAAGCTAAAGCAGATGGAGGCCGAGGGCCAGTTGGAGGAGGGAGAGATACAGGAAGGCAGCGTTGCTGTGCCCGAGGACAAGAAACGGCGCAAAGGAAAGGGAAAGACTGGTAAGTGAAAGGCCTGGTAAGCTAATGCAGGTTCAGAACGACTGCACCGGTGGAAACATATGCTTGGAAGGCTATAGTTAGTTCTTCTCTACAAGCGGAAAAGTGCTTATTTGGGAGTTTCCTTATGGCCGGGCCTCGGTTGGTCATTTTGTACAACAAAGTGGACAATTTGCGTATTTGGGACGGGGCTTGTCTGTACACTTAGAAACCAAAATCTACTGGAATGCATTTAGAACTAGTACCTCGGAGGTTCACAAGGGCTTCTTTCTTTACGAGAATATTAGCAGGGGTAGTGATATTTTGTTGATTTTATTGTCCTACTCCAGATCATCAATGACCAATTGAAGGCCCAGTAGCCCATAACACCTGGTGAGGTGTTGAGATGTTGGGGTAACCGGACACTTGCGAAACCCGTCTCTACTGCATGTTGGTTTACACACAGATTACAACACATAAATGTAACAATACAGTCGGTCTCTCGAGCATCTTGCTCTGAGCATTTCATTTATGATTTGATATCGTACGTACATGGTGCCATCTATTGCAAACTTGGAGTTTGGTCGATAACCCAATCAGAGGCCGACAGAGGTACCAATACAGCATAGAACACGAACGCTAAACCCAGTGTTCTACCGGGCAGCTTGCCCGGTTACGCTACAGGGCGCCACCTGCCGGGATAAGGCCTGTAGTTTCTCGCCCGCTCAGACCGAGCCGCGGGGCTCGGCATCAAAGAGAAATTTCTGGAGGGGCGCATTGGCCGGTTTCTATCGCATTCTCCAATTTATGACGCTTGTGAATCTCTCCCCCGCGAAATTCGACAGCTACCTCCCATCGTTTTCGACGACTCGCACCAGCGAAGGAAGCTACAGCAGCGCACTATCGGTTCCTCGTATATTTCTAAACGTGTCTCCATTCCCTTCCCGCAAGTGTACTTTCGACACGCGACACGGCGAGGCATTCCTCCGGCGCAAACCCCGCATCCTCCGATGGGCTGATTTTTTTTGCGATTTCCGATATAACGAGTGTCTTGCTGCTCGCGTTTGTCTCAGTCGACTCTCTCGAACATCCCCTCGACCATGGCAGAGGCCCAGAAGGCCAGTAATGGGGTGCCCGTCTCGGGCTCGAGCACCCCGAAAACGAAGCCGCAGAAGGAGCTGTATCCCATGACGCCGTGGAAGTACGATGCTTTCCTCCATACCTTCTCTGTCCTCGTCGATCTGTTCTTCCGCGAAGTTCATCCCCGAGGTGCTTGGCGCGTACCCAGGAGCGGCCCCATCCTATTCGTCGCCGCGCCTCATGCCAATCAATTTGTCGATGGCCTCGTCTTACAGCGGACACTAAAGCAAGAAGCGAATCGGCGTGTCGGGCTCCTGATTGCCGAGAAATCCGTACATGGTTTCATCGGCTGGGGCTCTCGCCAGACTGGCTCCGTCCCCGTCGGCCGAGCTCAGGACAAGGCGAAGCCCGCGAAAGGCCTCATCTACATGCCAGATCCCATCAATGACCCAACTTTAATACGCGGCGTCGGTACCGATTTCGAGAAGGAAGCCGAAGTGGGCGGCATGATCTTCCTGCCCTCAGTAAAGGGTCAATCCGGAAGCTCTGTCGACATCGCTCAGATCATAGGCCCCGAGGAAATTCGGACTAAACGACCGTTCAAGGGCAAGCTTCCATTGTCCCAGCTCACTGGTCGGGACGATATCGACAGTCAAGGTAGCTTTAGCAACCGAGACTTGAAGGGAGCCAAGGATGGCTATGAGGGGACCAAGTATAAACTGGCTCCTCATATCGACCAGACAGAAGTTTACAAGGCTGTCTTTAGCCGGCTGAGATCAGGTGGTTGCATCGGTATCTTCCCCGAGGGTGGTAGCCATGATAGAACTGAGCTACTGCCTCTGAAGGCTGGTGTTGCCATTATGGCCTTGGGAACCCTCGCCGAAGATCCTGACTGTGGCCTGCAGATTGTCCCTGTCGGCATGAACTATTTCCACGCTCACAAGTTCAGGTCGAGGGCTGTCGTGGAGTTTGGCGCGCCTTTCAAAATCCCGGATGATCTGGTCGAAAAGTACAAGAACAACCAGAGGCGAGATGCCATTGCACAGACTTTAGATATGGTACATCAAGCATTAAGCGCAGTCACTGTGTCTTCGCCTGACTACGATACCTTGATGTGCATACAAGCAGCGAGACGCCTATACAATACAGGCAGGAAGCTTCCTCTACCAATGGTTGTAGAGCTGAACAGAAAGCTAGCCATTGGGTTTTCCAAGTATAAGGAGGACCCCCGTATCATTGATCTTATGGATAATCTCAAAGATTACAATCAACAGCTTCACTACCTTAACATTAAAGACCATCAGCTAGGATACGCCAAGATGACGCTATTAAGGGTGATATTTACATTATTCTACCGAGTCGCCAAGCTATTAATCCTCTCGATCGGTGTCGTACCTGGTCTCGTGCTGTTTGCTCCAGTTTTCGTCGCTACGAAATACATCAGTCACCAGAAAGCCAAGGAAGCCCTGGCGGGCTCATCTGTCAAGGTACAAGGTCGAGATGTGATGGCTACTTGGAAACTGCTAGTCGCCATGGCTTTTGCGCCCGCGCTTTATAACCTTTATTCCATTACCCTCGCCGTCAAGGTCTATCAAGACAATCTCTGGGGCTATGTGCCTAATTCCATTCCTTTCTGGCTTGTGTACATGATCGCCTGGATCATTTTCCCGGCCATCACGTTTGCTGCTTTCCGAATTGGCGAAGTCGGTATGGACATCTTGAAGTCACTGCGACCGTTGATTTTATGCATCAGCCCGACTTCAAGCTATAGCGTTCAAAGGCTCCGCGAGAGGCGAGTGGAACTATCAACGCAAGTCGTGAAGGTAATTAATGACCTTGGGCCTGATATGTACGATGACTTTGAGAAGACGCGGCTGGTGTCCGACCCGTTCCGTGAAGATGGCTTCCTCGGTTCACGAGAGGAGTCCGGCATTCCTACCATACGCCGCGACGGCGAGTCTGCCGTGTCATCACCACCTGATTCTCCTGGCATAGTACGCAGACACACCACGCGGTCGAGCCAAGCGATTCCGCGCAACGAGTCATTCAGCAACATTGGGTCTATTGGCATGTTTGCTACACGACCACCGTCTCGTTCGAGAAGTAGGAGCAGCAGCGCCGGTGGTGGATTTGGATCCGGAGGTTTTCCCGTATCTGGTTTTACTTCTCTGGACTCACATGAAGGCTTCCAGGAGGCAAATAACAAGATCAGGGCGGCAATGAAGGAGAGAAGCCAGCTGAGGAGGAGAAAGAGTGGCGTTTCAATTGATGATGAGAGCGATGCATGATTATGACTTCAGTTTCAAAGTTTCGGGGAAAAGAGCTCGGGGTATACTTGTTCACTTGGGGGTTTTGTTTTCCTTTCTGCGGTGAATTGGTTGGTAGTAAGGCATACCCGTCCGTTTTGTTATTGCGAGAATGAATTTGCTATACAGATGCTTGCGTTCAATTGCCCTCGTATACATTGGGCTCGAATTCACGTTCGTCTTAAAGGAAGGGGACTATCATCTTAGGGGAAGAGGCGGGGAGGCTTTTTGTGTTTGCTTAATGATTAATCGTCTTGATCTTGTATGAAGAGGCTGTACCTGCATTTCTGTCTATTGTTCTACATATCCTACAGTTTCGTGCGATACATTGCAGATGCTATTGAATGCCAACACTGTATTCCGTACCTAATAGTGGAGAAAATAATTGACCACAAGCTGACCAATGATGTCCTTAAGATTGATCTGATCCGAAATCTGATAACCTTAAACATGCGGTCAGCTCTCAAGTGCTTGCGCCATCTGATAAGCCATTAGCGTAAGACGTCCTAATGTATTTTTAATTTAAGCCTCTAAATTGATGGCCGTAGCGTACCTACCAAGCTACCTACCTGATGATGCAGCCTCGTCTCGGACCCGAAGGTTTTCTCCGTCCCTCGCAGATCGAGCCGTCGGTGTTTACGACCGAGCTCGTCCGAGAGCCGCAGTAAATTCCCGAACGCTGCCAACTTGTTATTAATGCTTGCAAGATGATAGGTCATGTTCGACATCTGTGCGCGGTGTACTTAAGATAAGATATAATCTGGGGAACCGCTGCTCTTAATGCTGTTTGTTTAAGAACAAGTTTACAACCAACAGCTGGCCCATTTGTCGGGACATAGGCACGAAATCCGAGGTAAAAAAAAACATCGTCACGCGCGGGGCGAAGGGATCGACTTTTACACCGCCTATTTGTAATAGGTCAGTAATCACGGTCCAACGCCTCAACCACTCAGTTATCTACTGATTCACTCATAGTTCGTTGTACGAACAGCGCAATGGAATCCCCCACTTTGTTGCTGCGCGATAGCCGAAAATGGTGGATAAGGATGGCTGACTCGTTTGGATCAGTTTACGTTCTTCCCAGTCTGGGGTAGTTGTATTAGTGTTCGATCGAGAAGTTGCAGCCCACTTCTTTTCTTCTGGAGGAGCCACCACGATGACCGTCGGAACTTCCTCTTCCTCCTCCCAACATCCGGAACGCCAGCCGCCTCTGAAACAGAAGATGGCGCTGGGATTGAAGTCGCTCATCGGCAGCGCGCGGCGGTTCGCCACGGGAGAGGAGCCTTCGACGGTCCCCGACATGGCCAGCCTGTTCCCGCCGACGGACCCCGCCGTCGACGGCGCGGACTGCACTCATGACTGTGAGAGCTGCCACGTCTCGTATCCTCGCGGCTTCAAGACCGAGACGGACGATCTGCTGTACGGTCATGTCAAGGGCTGGAGTACCCATGTCATTGTCGCCACCGGCAAGTCGGACTGGGTGCGCGATGTCGAGGACGAGAAGGGTAGTGTTATGGAAGCCTTCGGGAAAGCTACGAACCCTACAAATGGCGTATGTCACCTACCCCGTCTGTCGTCTACAGTCGTAACTGTATAGCTTCATTGCACACTTAGCTAACTAAAGGCGATCGTGTCGAAATAGCGCCTCATGCTCTCAGCTTCAAACATACCCACACCCTCACACACATCCGACTACTCCGAGCCTACAACAGCCATCCTCCTGCCCGCCTTCACCTTAATCGAGAACATCACTCCTGCCGCCGTCCCACGCCTAATATCCGAGTACATCAACCACGCGCCGACATCAAAGTCCCCCCTGGAACCCATCACACTCCCACGCACACTTCCCCTCCCCGAACTGCCCGACGCACAACAACTCCTCGCGCGACCCTGCCCACACCGCGCCGTGATCCTCCTCTGCTCGCACAAGACGCGCGACGCGCGCTGCGGACAGAGCGCGCCTATCCTGTCCAAGGAGCTGGAGCGCCATCTACGGCCTCTAGGCTTATTCCGCGGCCTCGACGACGAGCGGCCCGGCGGCGTGGGCGTGTACTTCATCAATCATGTAGGCGGCCACAAGTACTCGGCTAACATGATGATATATCGCCGCCACGACGCCTTTGGTGTCGATGCTGTGGAGAGAGGGAAGTTGGCCCCTGGGGAGGAGGTGCAGATTAAGAAGACTACGCCGAAGAAGACTGATGACAGCGGTGAGGCGAAGACGGAGGACGAAGAGGATGTGGGCGCTGCGCAGTGTATTTGGCTTGCTCGTGTCCGACCCGAGGACTGTGAGAATATTGTTCGGTATACGGTTTTGCAGGGTAAGGTCGTGAAGCCGGATTCGCAGTTGCGTGGGGGCTTTGATCGTGCGAAGGGGTTGATGAGTTGGTGATGTGGCAGGTTGCCGATGCTGTTACTGGAGATCATGGGTGCATAGATAGACGATTTATCTCGTTGTGTCTGCTTTGTTGTGGGTATATTGGAGGGAGAGAAGTCATTTCATCACTGGTATTGCTGAGTTAAGTCTTGGGTAGCTTTCACGGCGTCCTTGTGCGATGCGATTTTTTGGACGAGGATCTGCCTACTTCGGACTAAAAATGAGAGGAGTTTTTGGTTATTATTCCAAGGCTGATGGAAGCAGCTTCTGCTATTTGCTATCAGACAGGCAGATACATCTGATCAGGGTGGATTCTATAAAGGTAACTAGAACGGGCATCCCCAGGTCCGGAGTTTAGAAGAACGATCAATAGAACAATAAAGCGTCTATGTAGTGCTTGAGTAGCGGAATTTGCCTTGCAAGGTAGTTGAAACATCACGAAGTGTGGTCGTCCTACTGTGATGGATATTTACACATGCGTACTTGAAGGCGAGACGGTGCTGCATCTTCTTGCCCGGCATGGAAATGCCGAGGTCACCCGCGAATTCGTCGACGCTGATTTGGTAGGCTTGGATCCGGATGTTGTTAGTCTGAAGAGTGAGACAGCAATGGCGGTTTACGAGATGCGAATTTTCAAGCCGGAAGGATTTAATGAGGTGTTTCTGAAGCTGCTTATGAAACTACGGGAGGCCCGAAATGAAGGTTTATCTAGCGATAACTATCTTCTATGATGCACAAGATGGGATGCCCCCCACAAGACATAATAGTCCAATCTTACGATGAAAATGAATTTCTAGTAGCATGCATCTGAAAAGGGGGTGTAACTGTAAGAAAATAGTGTTGGTCACGTAACGAAATTAAGTTCTCTGAAGTGTTGTTTAGCAGCAAACGCTTTTCTGTCGTAGATTGTTATAACGAGTGTAGATTCGTACAGACTTCGTAAAACTATATATTCGCAAGTCCACTGCATTCTTCGCACTATATTCCTCCTGCCTCGTTCTCCCCAAGATAGGGCACTCATATTAAAATAAGTACAAAGAATCAAAAAGTTAGGGTTGGCATTTTGGCGCCTATTGGGCTCTTGATAAAAGCCCAAGGAAGTCACTCTTCTAATCAAACGCCTGTGAATTGACTTACTCGGGCTTCTGTCAAGAGTCTAATAGGTCTCAAAATACCAACCTATTTATAAAGCAACTTTCTCTAGAATTAAGGCTTCACAGTTGCATCCAAGCCTAAAGAAACACCGACGATGTCCGTTGATTAGATGCTGAAACCTTGGTAGCTCTGAATAGCCAGGTCGAGGGTGTTGCCAATAGCATTAGCATCAGAAGCGACATCATTCGCGTGGTCCTGGAGGAGGTTAATAATACTAATAGCAATGGACTAGAATCAACGTCAGTTCACCGCTTCATAGTCTTAATATTTGATTGCCACCCACGTCAACTACACCTTCAACCCCGCAAAAAGCGACAGCGACAGGGCTCCCAACAACCGGAACTCTAGTAAAGATACCGGCTTTTCCAATAAGGATATTCAGTAGGGCCGTATAGACTCGGACAAACTTAAAAAGGAATCACGTATTAGTAGAGTAGCAAAAAACATTTTTTACAAACTGGGATAATAAAGAAAAAAGGCCTAGGTCAACGACGGTCGATATTACTTCACAGAAAATACTAAAGACCAAATTAGCGTCGGGACCACGAGCGCTTAGGTCCCTAGCGTGTTCATGCTCGCCCCGTCTCGTAACTAGAGGAGAGCCAGGAAGCTGAGCGACCAGCGCGTTACGGTGCTCACGATATCAGTAAACCCAGCAATAATTACAAGTAACTGGCCCTGGCCAATAGCGATTAAGGGAGCATTAAAAAATATAATGCTCTAAGCGGGCGCCTGGAGTGCTTAAAACTTCTAGGTAATGCTTCTAATACCGTCGGCGATTTACTAAAGCAAGGCGGAAGCTATAGCGGTAGAAGCCATGGCGATTCTAGTGAATATCTTAGAGAAAAGCATATTAATAATTAGGTAATAAATAATACAACAAGCTATTAAAATACTTTAAGAAATATAAAAGAAAATTGCTAAAGTATGGTGTAAATGCTTTAGACCTGTTAGTGATAAAAAGGATAAAGTTCAACAGTCTCAACTGGGTTTCTTAACGGTTTATATATTCCTTTCTTACCTTAGAAACATTAAACATTATACGTAACCAAGAATACAGAGGATGATCAGTAAAGTCAGCTTAAAGCCCGGCATCTAAACACCACCGGTTGGAGATTTCGATGCGCGCCTAACCTTGGTTGGTTCTTTTTTGGAACAGTCAATAGGTCTGCATCGCGTCATAACATATCCGTAGGTCAATATTGAGGCCGCCGACGAGGTTGGGAACATATAGTAACGTATATGTTGCGGTCACTCCGTTAACCCTTCTTTCTCTTTGTTGTGATGGTACATGTCACTCCAACATTGTATTGTGGATCAGCAACCTTGACCAAATTATCATCTCGCTAACTTGATTCGACTCAAAATTTTGACTAATCGGAAGCTGCTTCTTTGCATCCGCGTCACGTAACAGGAGTTGTATATCTTGTTCCTTGTCAGTAAAAATTCAAAATACCTAAGTTAAGACTGCCAATTTGATATAACGTCTGAATTCTCTGCCTTATAATTCACATACTTGAAACAGAAAACAGTTTAGCACAGCATCTACGTTCCTCCGGTGAACTCGTGATTCAGCAGCCAACCCTGACCAATATAATTCTCAAGACATATAGTAATTTCAAGCTAAAGTATATGAATAAGCTATACGCTGGAACAAAGCTGTATGAAATCTGCTGCAGGCAAGAATGGCCGCTTGAAATTTTGCTTCCAAGCTAGGCTAACCACCACCCATTGAGAAGACTTTGTGATGATAAGCAGACAGTCTAAGGACTGAAAGTCAACCGAGGAGAGTAGTCCAAATCTACCGATATTCCTACACTTAAAGTGGGTGACTCTCTGCACCGAAACGTCCCGAACCAGATATTCGGCTCGAGTATCCCTACATTAACTCCTCCACTTCGAGTCTTGGTTCACTGTCAGATGGTTACAACTCATTATCCTGGTTCCCGGTTTTCTTCCTTTTTTGCCAAATCATAACTGGCAGGGGTTCTCAGCTGGCGCCTTTTACGAAACTAGTAGTATAGATAGGTAACTTTATATATAAAAGAATTTATGGTAAATATGTCATGTAAGAAAGATAGGACAAGATGAGATTCACCTACGATACATCTAGAACGAGTAATTGGTCCTTGCAGAAAGATTAGGTGATCACCCCGGCTTACCTGCTAGCGCAGCGCTAAAGTCAGGCACATACGGGGCTAAGCACATGCTATACCTAGTGCTGATCGTGAGCCGCACGATCTATAGACTGCGGTTCATTCTATAGTTCTATAACCGCTTGGGCTATATACTTGATGTAACTATGCCATTCTGGCAAGCTATTATGTAGTATTATAAAGTTTCGCGGGATGACCCGCGTCTGACAACGAAAAACGCGGGGGTGTTGGTAGTGTAGATCAGTGGTGAATACACTTAGACGACCTGCTTTATGTACCCAAGACTAAATAGCAAGCGAAACGACAATAAGGCATCATTTTGCGTAGGACAAGGTAAGGTATGAACACGGTAGCTCGGCGTCTTCCCACAGGAGCCCGTTGGTATATTACGGCATCTCGTTACATCGTGTCGCATTCTACAGACCACTTAGGTCGATAATCTACCCCATAATTAACTCTCGCACCATGAAAAAAGCAAAAGAGGAAAGGAAAAGCCCTTCGTGCATATAAGTAGCAGTCGGTGTGGTTAGCCGGAATAGAAGGTGACCAGTTGTCTTTGATTTCCCCCACCTTGTACTCTATCTTCCACGCCGAGGTGCAATTCGTGGTCGCTTTACGCCGAGCCGTTCATAATCTTGGGCTGCTTCGAATGTGGTTGCGACCATATGAGAAGAAAGCGAGGAGAAGTAGTAACTTGTATCTCCACCGTGACTTTTCTTTTATGAAGTAAGCATAACCGCGTTACACAAATATGTATGCAGCCAAGGACTGGCGTATCAGATTCGACTCCAACATCGTTAACCCTCCCGTTTGCCTCGCCTGCATTTTCACTTGTTGTGGTTACTCTACGCTTTGGGATGTGCCTGCATGAACTGTAGCAAATAGGTGGTCTTTTATTTGATTTGAAATCTCGGTAGTAGTTGTTTGTCAAGGCGAATAAACGCCCCGAGATTCATACACCACATGGTTACGAGAGATTGGTACGCTATCGTGATATCAACATATGCATATGCCTATTTACAGTCCCTTTTAGTCCTCAACTTTGATGCTCCGCGAAAGTCACTTACTTGGGTTACTGACAATAGCGAATCCAGGCCCTCATCATTTTCTAGACTGACTGTCTAATGGATGAGGGGGCGGTCATTAACCTAGGTTGTGCCATCGAGGGATGCCAAGGTTTTAGTGAAACGTCGGCTTCACATAAACTCAGTTTTTTTCTAGCATAAAAGTCGGCTGAAGAAGCCGGCGAATTTCATTTGCCATTCCGGAGCATACGATCCGTACTATGGTAGCCTAAGGAGAGGTGTCGACGACAAATAGGAGATTAACCATCTCATTTTAGGGAAATTACCACTTTCATGTCAATATACCATGCCATTGCCCATCCCGTATTAACATGAGTTCCCCGTTGAGAGGGGAGCCGTAGTCATAATGATTTAATTCGGAACGCCGCAGCGGTATGTCACCCCCATGACTTATTCTACAAGCACATATCACAATGATTGCTTGTTTCTTAGTCATGGGCTCCTTCACATCCACAGCAACGCTGTAATAGAACTTGACGCATATGAAGTCGGGTTTTTTATTTCGCCCACGATTGCTGCCACCTATTCAGTGCCAGCCTAATTTAAACTTAGCTCTTAAGAGTGCCAGATAGCTACGCAGCGAGCTTGCTAGATAGTAATCTTAGCTACAGTAGCACCGGTAGTGTTCCCAATAGGTGCATTCTCTGTCAATCACGGCCTCAATGTCCGACTTTAGCCGTTAGTGAAGATTTCTTGTTACCGTACCTATATCATCTTAAGATGATCTTTTGAATATCCTGCTTGCTGGTCCGAGCATTCATGAGAGCGGTGTAGTATCCATGTCTTACCGTCCTGAGACAGCTATATGAAAGCGAGACGAAGTAAGAAACTTAGCAGCTGGAACTGAGGCTATTTGAACATATTAGCTGTAGATCTCATGCCCAGCCGAAGAAGGGACAATTCTTCCATGGCCCCCTTGATGCCAAAAAATATCACTATAATACAAATCTCTTTTGAAGCTATCGATACTACAGTCTTGTTACGCAAAGCATAAGAGGCATAAAATTGTACGTATCATAAGCCCTCTCAGTAACGACGAACTGATTACTTTTCATATCAGCTTGATTTATTGCTTCTCTGTTATAAGCAGGATGATGTGTTGGTGTTTTCTCCAAGAGCTCCAGTCGATATTAGCAGTCCATTATATAAGCTATAAACACAGTAAAGAGTGCTTCGGAATACAGAAGCCGCCCCGTGGGAGGCATGGGGGCCCTGTTGATGTAGATCATGTGACTATCAACCACCTGAATCTTTTAATGGTCCTGTTTGCCAGTACTTTGAGCGCCCCTTATGGAAATGCAAGGCTTGCTCTGCCAGATGCAGGCCTGGCAGAGGCGATCCCTTGGCCATGCAACCGCTTCGACTGCAAATAGATGTGTTTGGCTATAATCAGTAATGATATGTCCTTGAGATGCTGAATGCCTTTTCGCCGGTTTCGCAACAAACTGGTAGTTTTGTTAGCTGTACCCCGAGGAGCCATTACAGAGAATTCTATACTTTAGTATGCAAGAAATTGTTACAAATAATAGCTATAAGCGACCTAAAACTGATAGTAGTTTATGATCGCTTGTTAGCCCTTGAATATACTTCAAGACCCTTGTATTGCAATAACTGCTCATGACCTATCTTAAGCATGGGGTTCCTGACACATATTAAAGAACCTCTCAGACAACTCAGAGCAGGATACGTTTGCTTATAATAAGAACGGACTTCGCCAAATAAGAAATAATTTATGCAGTTAAGCATCCAATGGTTCACTACTTTCCGTCATAACCGGTATATAACCGAATGTTAATTACTCACATATTGCAAGATCGTCTCTTCTCCATGAAAATCTTCAGCCTTAGGCCGTGGTGACCTGGCTCTTCTGGATAAGGTGAATGACAGATTAGTCCAGGAACTGATCATCCCCTGCTGGTTCGCCTCGCTAGTTAGGTTAAATCTGCAAGTGTTCACCGATATTTGCTACTATCTCATCGTGCAGAGATGGAAATGCAGGAGTAAAAACACGAGAGAGAACACGTACAAAGTTGACCAGGGTATGAGTTGTGACTTGCATGCTGACTAGTATTATATATCGCAATAGGAAGGTTGAGGAAGGGTGGGAGTTTGTAACACTTAGGTTCTAATAGTAGAAACTACACCTAGGTTAGAGTATTGATAGAGTGGTTGACAAGATCGATTTCGCGAGAAACTATTAGCAACCAGCCTTACTAACCCATACCTAAGTGATCCAATATTGAATCACAGTGCAGCTCACTTGAATCTAGCTAGGGTAGCTGACTATGACCTGTCACGAGGCACAGAAAGGGAAGCAAGGCAAGAACTCACCTACGAAGAGACTCCCTGCAGATAGACAAGCAGTCCTCATAGAGATAGTTCTAGAGATTCCCATGCAACAAGTGTCTGGTACCTACCTCAAGTATAGGGTCCCTAGCATGGCCCTTAGTATGTTGCATGCGGAGATAGTTAAACCAGCTGCTGGTAGGTTTGATCGATACCAAGTCGTTGAACCTTGATAACAGATTACATACGCGCGCAGACGGCTGTCAGGCTATATTCCTTAGTCATCAGAAAAGTTATATCACTATACATGTAGGATCACGATTCTATTGAAGCAACATAAGCTTCGATATCACGTAGCATGGGGATATGTTAAGCCGCGAGACAACGAATGAAGAACATGATGTTGTCTATATGCACAATAGGGGGTTACCCTTGACGGCTGCGTGCAAAATGCAACATGGACTAGGTCTAGACTACGGTCGCTACGACTTTGTGCTGAACTGAGAGTACCTAGGATGAGTTCGTCGTAGGAGATCGAGCTCCCGCCCTGATAATGCTACTTAAATCTTTCTAGCAACCGAAGAGTACTACTACCCCTTAACTGCTTATGTTGGTACTTAAACTGTAGTTGACAGTGAGCTTGAGCTAGCTGGGCGATGTTGATATCTAGTAGACCAAAAAGAAACTGTGCGGATCCTTCTATGCTATAATACTATAAAAATTCGAGTCACTGTCTATGAAGGAAAGATCTGCGTGAGAACTAGGTTTCTATCTGGTATATGCCCAGCGGCCCTGCAATCAAAGCTGGCCGGTGCCGGCACCCGCAGCACTATTGCATTCTCATGTCCCCCACTCTGCCATCGTCAAGGTTGGAGGGCTATCTACCTTGACGATCTATTACCTTTTATGCAACGACATAGAAATGAAGTACTAGGGGACGTGGCCTGCCTCCTATGCAGATACATATGGTGACATATGGTGACATATGGTGACATCAGGGCTTCATGCCACTACTCTACCAACTATTCACCCTGTTCCCCCTGGCCACGTGATGAGATGGAATATTGTTTGGCATCAAACGCCTCTTTAAGATAGATTGTTATAACGAATGTATGAACCACAACGTTCCTAATATATTTTCAAGTCAACCCTCCAACATCATTCCCATCATCGTTTCCCAACCAATATAAGCACTCATGTTGAAATAAGTACGAAGAATCGAAAAAGCTAGGGCTAGCATTTTGAGACCCATTGGGCTCTTGGCAAACACCCAAATAAGTCGCGTTGCTAATTAAATGCTTACTTGGGCATTTGCCAAGAGCCCAATGGGTCCCAAAATGCCAGCCTTATGGATTGAGGCTTCGAAAAGATGCATCCTAGCTAAAACAGACACCGTTGGTATTCCGATGCCTAGAGGTTCGCGTAAGTCTGAATAGCCAGGTCGAGGGTGTCGGTAAGAGAGTTGGCCTCAGCAGTGAGATCGTCCACGTGGTCCTGGAGAAGGCCGATGAGGGTGATAGTGATGGTCTAAATTCCACGTCAGTTCACTGCCATGAACCGATGTTTGGTCGTCACTCACATCAACTATGCCTTCAACTCCACGAAGAGCGGCAGCGATGGGCGGCCCGACAAACGGGAAAAGGGTGAGAACACCAGCTTTACCAATAATGATATTAAGTAGCTCCTGGTGGACTCGGACAAACTGGAAAAGGAATTGCTGTGTTAGCAGTGAAAGACATGATTTATACACGATATAAAAGGGGAGGCAGTAAGCAGACGGTCACACTTACTGCACGGAAAGCATTGAAAACCAAGTCGGCATCTGGACCACGAGCGCTAATATCCCTGGCGTGCTCACGCTCGTCCCGTTCAATGGTTCTATTGATATGGCCGGTGCCGGGGAATAGAGCGATCAGCGCGTTTCCGGTACTCACGATATCAGCGAAACCAGTGATAAGTTGAGGGATTGGGCCCTGATTAAGGAGGAATTGGGGACCGCTGAGCGCTGTAATGCTCTGAGCAGGTACCTGAAGTGCTTGGGACTTCTGAGTGATGCTCCCGATGCCATCAGCGATCTGTTGAGGAGTGGCCGCAGCCATGGCGGTGCAAGCCATGGCGACTCCTGTGAAGATCTTGGAGAAGAGCATTTTGATAATTGGGCAGCGGGTTGTATGACTGGGCTACTAATAATGGGCGTGAAGATATGGAAGATGCTGTAGTATCCTGTGGAAGCTTGGGAACTGTTGGTGATGAGGATAGAATTCAACTCCTGGACGGGTTCTCTCGGAGGTTTATATATTCATTTTCTGCCTTGGAGAACGCCGAACAGTTTGCGCAACTGAGTAAACAGAAGTCTACTGACAACAACTAATGAAGCTGGTTCACCCTATTGGAGACATCCGTGTTTTCGCCAAGAGGTATTCAGCTCGAAGATTACTGTCTAGACTTCACCGGTTCGAAATTTGATGAGTGGTTAACCTCGGTCAAGTCTTCGTTGCAACCGTCAATGGATCTACATCTCGTCATAACGAGTCCACAGGCCAATGTTGTAGTCGCGTCAGGAGTCCTTCTTTCTCTTCGTTGTAATGGTGTATATCAGTATTGTATCATGGATCAGCAGCCTCGACCAAATTATCGATCTCGCCAACATGTTTCTCCCAAAATGGCCAATTATCAACCAACCGGAGGCTGTTTCTTGCATTCACCTCATGTAATAGAAGTCAAATTTCTGGTTCCTTGCTAGTATAGATTTGTAATACCTAGATTGGATATCGTGTCTAACTCGATTTCTGCTCTATTACTCACGAGTCAATATAACTCTAGAGATATATGATACCATTATGAATAAGCTATGCATCGGACTAAAGTAGTATAATACTGCAAGAAAGCAAGCCAGGCTGACTACAACCCGACAAGAAGACCATTTTGAGGGTATGCAGACAATGTGAGAACCAGCACTGAGCTGAGGAAAGCAGCCTAAGTAAGTAAACGGGAATCTGCACCCGGGCGTTTCAAGCAGAATATTTAATTCAAATATTCATGTGTAGAAAGGTTTGCCGAAGCTCCTCCAACTACGAGTCATGATTTGCTATCAGATCCTTGCAATCTATTCTCTTGTCCCCGTTTTCCCGGGACTGGCAGGGGTTCTCAGCTGGCCTCCCCCACAATAGCAGACCATGAGCGCTCGGATACGTGAATACATACTTCAATGCTGTTCAATAGAACTTACAAGAGATTTACATATACGATCGAGATAGCAAGGTGAAATTGATCCATGAAACCCCTAGAGTGGTGCTCGCAGCAACATTAGGTGATCACCCTGACTCACTTGTCTTCAGCTTTGATTATGAGTTCACATGAGGATTAGCATCACCGGGAATACTCCCAAAGAGAAGAATACGGTATAGCATTTTCTACTTCGCATTACGAATCGTATATATACAGTAGATCGCATGATGTATTGTTAAACCCTAGTACCTTGCATACTTCTTTAAGTTATCTGTTATAGTTATGTAAGTAGCCTTGGCGTCTGACTGGATTCTTTCACTTAGAACACAAGCTCGAGACAATTCCCACGCCGCCAATCTATATCTCGTAATAAGACATGTGAGTAGTGCGATAATAACGATACAATTGTCAATGAAAGAGTCAAATGCCAATACTCGCATAGGCGATCTCCTGCCGAATTCGGTAACTAATACCCATGTTCGCTTCTTTTAAGCTTTTGGATGCCGAGGATGCATTGCAACACGGCCGGTATTTGCTAGCGCAGCGCTAAAGTCAGGCACATACGGGGCTTATACTTAGCGCTGATCGTGAGCCGCACCAGCCAAATGCTACTATGGGTAATTGTTCTATAACCATGCACTTATTATATCTATGACTTTTGCCGTTCTCGACTATGTAGTATCGTAAATTTCGCGAAAAATGCGGGTGAGTTGGCTCGCTTTGGTGTCCCCTAGAAATTAGCGGTAAGTCGGGTTGGGCACCGTCTCTCGACACTGTGAATAACTTGCACGAGGCTAGCTGATATATTACGGCATCTTGATGTATCATGCTATCGCATCATATTACGGCATCCCGTTACATATTGTCGGATCTTGTCGATCACTTAGGTAAACAACTTGCGCTTCTCGATAAGTCTTGCGTCTTGATTTCCTTCAACTAGGAAAAAGAAAAAAAAGAAAGAGACACCCAACGCTGTAGTGGAACTTGTGGTC
Organism: Xylaria scruposa; assembly: GCA_022385635.1. Classification (NCBI taxonomy): domain Eukaryota; kingdom Fungi; phylum Ascomycota; class Sordariomycetes; order Xylariales; family Xylariaceae; genus Xylaria; species Xylaria scruposa. Next base: position 666,144 of record MU280190.1, on the reverse strand, counting down.
GCTTTTGCGCCGGGCTGTTCATCACATTGGACGGCTATGAGTATGGTCAACCAAATAAGAAGAAAGCAAGAGAATGTAGCAGTTTGCATCTCCGCTACACCTTGAAAATTCCTTCCTATCTTTTACAAATTGAAGCATAACCGCGTGACATACACACGTGGACTAGACGTCCTTAGCCCTTCCATTTGCCTCGCCTACGTGGTTATTTCTTGTAGCTACTCTACGCTTTAGGATATGCCTGCATGAGCTATATAGCAAATGGGTGGGCTTCATGTGATCTAAAATATTTGTAATAAATATCTGTTAAGGTAGACGACATCCCCCAGAGTCACACACTATAGGTTTATGAGAGATTGGCACGCGACCGTAATATCATTATACTCCTGTTTTCAGACGCTTCTAGTCTTCTGCTTCTGTTTCTGTTATCCTGGAAATTATTCCTAGGTAACTGACAATACCTAACTCAAGCCCTCGGTGTTTTCTAAACCGACTTTGCTGTGGTCACCCATGGCCCCAGTAATGCTTTATGGATGAGGGATAAAATATTACCCTAAATTACACCGTTAAGGAATACTAAAGTTTTATTAATACGTCGGTTTAATATACTTAATAATTATAGCATCATAGCTAGTTAAGAAGGTCTAATAAAATTCATTATCGTTCCAGGAAAAATGATCCGCGGAGGTTACTGTGGTAGCTTAGAACAATAGGATTCAATTTAAACGAAGGATATGTTCTCTCTTTTGGGTAATCTGCATCGCCTATAAACCCAATCATCACCATGGTGTAATTCGCTCTTCATATTGTGTCATTATACACCGCCGTGAAAACGATCATGCCTTTGTTGTATATACCTCTCATGAAAATATCTATGTACATGTATATGTATAAAAATCAACGAATCTATATCTCTTACAAGATATCGTTCCCTCAAATGTCGTTCAAAAAAACATGGCATGTCTAGTGCCGACGTCTAAATCCCCGAGGCTTCTGCAAGCCACATGCATCTCTCTAACCACCAACCAGAAAGGATCATAAACTCATAGCTTCGGGCTAACCAAAGGTAGAGGTGGCTCCCTCCCGACCTTCGAACACGCCAGTCCATAAACATCCTTCTGCTCAAACGGCGTCAGCTTCTCCACGTCACCCTCGACCTCTTCGAGCGTCTTCGCTTTGATATATGTGTAGCTCGAGGTGATGCTGGCCGGATCTTTCCGCGTGGTCGTAATGAAGTGGGCCCAGCCCTGTACGCAGCGTTCCGTCTGAGGCACCTTGGGGAGGACCGCAGCGAAGACATGAGGCATGGCCTCGTACTCCTCAAACACGACGGGGACCCCTTCAGCCCGTAGCTTGGACACGAAGAATTTGTCTTCGTCCGCCAGAACCTCCCAACCGCACGTGATCCATACCGGCGGGATGCCCTCCCAGCTCGTGTTCAGGTGCAGGCTCACGAGCGGGTGTAATCGGAACGCATCGTCCACGTAGAGATGCTTTCGCGGCGGTGTCGTCGGCCATATGTCGTCGGCCGGATGTTCTCTGCCCTCATAGATGTCAGGACTCGGCAGGTAGTCCCACTTCGAGTTTGTGGACCACGACGGCATGCTCTGGGTGATATCAAGCCACGGCGACAGCACGGTGATGCCTGCTGGCAGCGGGACGTTGCGTTTTGTGCCGAACCATGATATCTTAACGTTTTGGCGGCGTAGCTGTACTAATGTCTGCGTGAGAGCTAGAGCGAGGTTACCTCCTGCGCTGTTCAGGTTTTGTGTCAGCTGGGCTTCTTGCGTGTAATACTGTTCATTATAACTGGGGTTCTACCTGTCACCACCAAGGACGATGTCTCTCGCGGAAATAGCCTCATGTATCGACCCAGGAGGTGGGTAAAGCAGCGTGAAATACGATACTAGCGCATCGAGCAACGCCGCAGGGAAGGGGTATTGAGGCGCCAACCTGTATCGAACAGAGTAGACGCGTCCTCCCATGTTCTTGGCCAGCCTCTTAGTGAGCTGGCGATGAGTCGACGGGTCGCAGAGATAGTAAGCGCCGCCGTGAAAATAGAGGACTGTCGTTGCGTTCTTGCATTCCTTCATCATCGCCTCGTACTTCTGCGCCTCTGGGATGTCTGGGAGCAGCGCATCTGAAGCCACATTCGCCCTGTACCCCGTCCATTCCGCCTCAACGGGTACGATGTCAGGCACCTTGAAGCTCGCCGCTTGCGCTTCTGAATCACTCATGGAGCGAATGACGCGCACCAGTGCCTCGCGGATTCCCCTCTCCGGAGGCACTTCGGACACTGCATTAGCTATCCAGATCCTGCCCTTCACGCCAGGATCCAGAAGGGTCATAGCTTGCGTCTTGGAGACAGGCTGAGGCTTCGAGCTACTCAGCGTTGACCGCAGAACTGTCAGGGTCAAGTCTGTCTCTAAGTCGAGGTATCGCGCTGCTTCCGACATGCCCAGGATGCGGGAGAACAGGACGCGAAAGAGGAGTGGTATTTTAGGCAGTAGTGACCATATCATCCTCCGCCGAGCCTTTTTCAGCTCGGCGGCCTGATCTTTTGCTGCATATTCAGCAACCATTGTAGAGAGTGTTTGTTCGTGAGACCGTGGGAATCGGGGGCGTGGCGGGGTCTGAAGATGCCTCGGCTGCACTGACGTTGACTGTTCTGTATAGGTACTCAATTAGGAAATCAGAGCGCTTTGAAAGTGCTATTCTATGCAAATTCACCACCAGTGTTTCATCGCGGAGGAAAATGGATCCGGAAGAAAAGACCCTTTGTTTCCTCTCAATCTATGACCATTACCATAAATAGGCGACCTATTCAAACCGGTTGGCTGTCCTGTTTATCTTTAGCGTTGTGCTCGATATTGTATCTAATTGACTATGACGTTATCTAACCATGTAGTTCAACGAGAAGACCAGGATCAAGTTCTAAGTGTTAGCTTCTAATATAAGAAGTGGAAGCCCAATTGCCAACTGTTTAACTAGCTGAATCTAAGTTACACCCATTGGCTATCAACCCATTAGGTATGATGAACGTAAACGCGTAACCCCAATTTCTCCTCTATGGATTTCCACCTATACCGAGCAAACCCGATGCGTGTTCTGAGACATTACAGCATATACATCATAAAGCTGAGCTCTGCTGCGTATACACGTGTACCGTCAGGTCAATGACAACCCAACGCCACGCTCTGCCCCAACCAAACCCGTCACCTGTCACCTCGATTGCCCTAAATTCCCTGGATCTCGGATCTACGGGACTCTGATGATGCGACCATCTACCATTGGCCAACAGACGAGTCCCCCGTATTTATTATGTCTGTACACGATTAAGCTTAGTTCCCCAGTCAAAATATACACGTGGGAGACCCTGATCTTATCTCCAACCGAGGCTCGGCATTTCAATTCGAGTTAACCTTGCGAATACTTACATAACACAGGCTTGTTAACACGACTTTAGGTACTGCCGTTTGCTGCTGGGAATATGGAGTACACGTAGTGGACTCGTGATCTGATCAACAACCATACAAACTTCCCACGTATTCGACAACTTGTTCTAGCAAGCTGTTCTGCTTGTAGTACACTCGAAACGTACTACAAGATGTGGTTCCTAAAGGCAGCCTACACTTCGATATCGCGCTGATTTACTTCCTTTTTTAGGACGCCCCGCTGCACTCAGAGTTATGGGAGGATCTATGCGATATCTACCGCTTGTTCGTGACCGCATTCGGGAGTGGCTTTGCCTGGTGGGCTGTTGCCAGTGCTGGCATTCTTATCAATACCTCAGCATTACGGCAACAGATAGGGTCTTCTCTCCCATGAATCGGGATCTGCGGCAGGAGGTAATGAAGCACGGCTATATGGATATGGCTACAAGTGAGTATAGTCTTGAGGAGGCCTACCCTTCTTTTTCAGACCACCGCGCGAATCACGCGGTTGATGTCATGCCTACCGATGCCCTCGCGCAGTGATCTCGGAGTCGAGGGTGTATCAGCATATTGGGGCTGAAGTCGGGTTATATATGTGGGAACGAAAACAGACGGCGCCTTTCATTTCTATATTGTTGCTTGTTGTTGCTGGTTCGGATCTAGCGTCTGCTGTTCTGTATGTATCTAACATGTGGTTTATCTTCAAGAATGTCTACTGTGGTACCCAGGTATCATATACAGCGATGTTCCTTTTGGCTAATACTGTCGAAAATTACTGTTTGCTACTGTCTATGCCTGGACACCGTGTGGTAAGTTGGTAGGGTGACGATCTTTGGCGCCTGTAGGGTGCAGCCCACCATCACAATCAAACTTGCCTGACAACGCTCTTCTTGGGTTTTGTGGCGTCAAATGGGTTACTAACATACTAACATAAGCTTTCTAGCGATTCTTACGCTGCCGTTCTCCGCTTCTCCTTGCACCCTTTTCAGGGCTATGAGAGTGATAACTTAGCCTGCATGAGTGAGCTCGTCCGGAGCCAATCGCCCCTCTCGAGCTGGGTGCCTACTATGTAGTGAATATGCATGCTCAGCTTCGTGTCAAGCCGCTGACATTGTAGAGCCAGTACGAAAGCAACAATAGTTGTGCCCAGACTCTGCACCCTTCGTCTCTCTGTAAGTAGGACGCTTCTCTTCTACCACTGGGAATTCCACTGCACCATTTCCCGCAGGAGACACTCAACCTCCCTTTCGATCTTCGATCTTGCAATCTTTGACTTCGCTTTCTACGTCGCCGACACAATCATCGAACTGCCGCTATTACTTTCCCAAGAATCTGCTTCGCTACGATATCCATTTGTCAAAATGGACGACTACGAATATGATCGGCTCTTGAATGAATACCCGCCGTTCATTTCTCTAGACAATGAGGCTAACTCTTCCGCAACTATCGACCCCGCAATGCTTCAAACCTCTGTCCCTGATTTTGAATATCACTTTGAGCAGCGACAGGAGCCGGCATGGGTTGACCAGAGTTTGCCAGTTGAGCTACTTGGAAATAATCTCGAATTCGGACCTCCAGCACAGTAATTTTTTTTTTCGCACTTGCTAACTCTTAGGGTGCTTTGATACCCAGAGCCCAAATGTCAGATGGCGGGCACGCATTTGATTCGCGAGGCGCATTGCATGACCATGCAAGCTCTTCTCGTGCAGGACAACACTTCATCGTCAGCAAGTCTCCATTCATGTGTCATTGTGGACAGCATTTCACAAGGCTGGGAAGTTTGGAACGCCATGTCCGAAACAAAACAAAGCAACTTGACCGGGATTTACACCCATGCACCGAATGTACTGCTCACCGGGGCAAGAATGGCTTCAAGCGAAAGGACCACCTTATTCAGCACTTACGGGTCTTCCATAAATGGGACGATGATCAACTCGCAACATTGTCTCCAGCTGGCCAAAATTTCAGACTGAAAATATCTGTATGTCACTTCCCAGAATGTGATTACTACCGCGGTCCTGATTTCAAGGATATGGGCATTCGCGAACAGGCGATGAATCGACCGTTTGATAAACAGTCGCACTACACTGATCACATGAAGCGTGAACATGACTGGTCCCCATATCCTTGCAAATTCGCCGGCTGTAGCAAAGTCAACGGGACCGGCTTTTTTAGTACAACTACACTTGAAAGACATTACAGAGAGAAACATCCAGGACGTGCGATACCTGTGCCAAACATCCAGGGTTGTATCACCAAGACCGTCAGATGTGATTACTGCCGAGAAACTTTCAACCGTACTCATATTAGATACCACCAGGCATGGAGATGCGAAGGCGAACTCGCGTGTCGCTATTGCCGGGAACGCCTGCGGAGCCGCGAACAATGGGTCCATCTACGATACTGCAAAGGGGAAGTCGTATGTCAATATTGTCATGAACGTGTAGAGAAACGGGGTATTCGCGACCATCAACTGAAAGACTGCCGAGGGGAATTTGTATGTCGCTTTTGCGATGCGCACATGGAGGCTCGACATGTAAAACAACATAGCCAAGACTGTTTCAAGGGAGACGGAATTTGCTTCCGATGCTCAAGAGCCACGTATTGGGGGACTGAATGCTTCAACTGCGAAATGCGGTTTGAGCCCTGAAATATCATGTTTTTTGTGTCCATCAACATCTCTATCCGAGCTGAGCAGGATATGGAAGGACTTCATCACAATAGGAAGCGGACAGGCTTTTCATTTCGAGTGTCTTTCTTCACATTACCCTCCTTAGATCATTACAATTCATTCCTTCGTTTCCTTTCGTTACAAACTAGTATGTAGAAAACCGAGGAAAAAATTGAAAAATTTAAAACCCCCCAAATACTTTCTTTGCGCTGGCTGTACATCTAGATGATGCAGGTATTTCATGCTACGAAGGTGCCTGGTCAGCGACAAAATGGATCCTTATACCAATCCTAAGTAAACTTTCCTCAAACGAGGTACGAACGGCCATAAGCGACTAATCATTCTTCTATTGCTCAACACCCTACTACTCACTACTTGCTGTCTTCGACGCCGTCATAAGTAAGTAGCTTAGATAACTCAATTGCGCGCCAAAAGGCGTGGTATTGTTGAGCAATTGATGTATCCATATTTGACCGAGCTATTCTGCGCAAGCTTCTCGTTGCCTTCTTTATGCTTCAACTTGGGTTGAGCCCTTACCTAGGTGTCTGCTTAACATAGAACGCAACGTATGTAGGGACGATCCTCTACTCGATGCATTAACAGCCGCTAGTATAGTAGCAAGAGCTCCCATCGACCCCATCTCGCTCTCTCTCTCTCATGCAGGCCTCAGCACCGTCCGGAAGTAAGTCTGATAAAGTCTACGTTCTCAGTAGTTTGGTCAAACGGGCCTTGTGTGTGTACACGCATGAGTAACAGAAACCACGGCAGGGCCGCCCATACAATGTTCCTAGCAACTGCGTTATTCTTGTCAGAAGCAGTAGATTTAATAACAACTGTTTATTCCGCTATAGAACAATGCTGAACCAAGGCATAGCCCCTTTCATCAGCTGAGCACGTAAACGTACAAATTACCTACTTCGGTATCTCGCAATACAACAATCCCCTGTTCCCGTATACTTCATCTCAGTTATTTTATCGCTTTGCCCGCAGGCATGCGTAGTACTAATACGCATACTTCTCCACGCTATTATTTATACATAAGGTGTCGTGTTCGTATCGAGCCAGCCTCCACTTACAAGACAACGACACGGCCTGCGCTCTTTCAGGCGACTGGTGCTTCCTCACTCTGTCCCAGAAAACTCTCTAAGAACTGCTTCCCGCCGCTGAGGAGCTGGTAGCGGCCATCTGCCACGCTGGGATCGACGCCTTGACTGCCGGGGCGCCGCTGCCGAAGGGGCTGGATCGTCCACCGAGTGATGAGATGTAATCCTGCTTGCTGGGTGCCGGTGTTGATGTACTGGTTTTGTTTTCGTCTTGGGTACTGTTGTCGCCGTTCAAGGCACCATTCTCTTTAACCTCGGCAGACGGAGTGGCTATCGGGCTCACAGATGCCGTGTTGGCGCCGGTAGGTCGCAGTTGAGTACTGTTTCCGCCGTTATACGGCGTAGGTGACGCGGCCGCGGGCGAGGCCGAAGCCTGTGTCGAGTTCATGCGCTGCATGACGAGAGACTTTAGACTCTTCACCTCGTTGCTAATCTCCTTGAGCCGACCGTCGGTGAACTCTTTGTGCGCGGACATTGATCGCGGGATGGCAGCGTTGATAGTCTTGATGTCGTCGCGCAGTCGCTCTGTCTCATCCTCTTGCCGCCGGCTCGCAGATTTCGAGTCTCGGACAAACTGCTCGAGATCTTCGAGGACTTTGTCCAACTTCTCGGTACGGGAGGCCTCGGACGCCTTGAGCGCCTCGGTGTCTTTCGCCAGCTGCTCGAGCGTTGCGAATGCCTTCTCAAACTGCTCGTCTACCGTCGTCTTATCCTGGTCTAGTTTCTCTGGTGTGGGCGGAGCTACTAAGGGATAAAGGTATCGCTGTCTTGGTGTTAGAATGTTCGGTGCAGGTCTACAACAGCTGGGTAAGACTGTACCTTTGAAATGAAGTACAGACCATAACCGACTCCGCCTACCACCGTAGCCATGATGAACCAATCGCGCCAATCCCTCTTAGGGGGCTCTGGGGGTGGTTCCTGCCATCCATATGGAGGTTGCTGTTGGTACTGGGGGTAGTAGGGTTGTTGTTGGGCTGGTGCCGAGACGGTTTGCGACGTTGTCGAGGCAGGGGGTGGTGAGCCTCCGGCGCGGGCGAAAGCCGCGTCAATCTCTTCTTGTGTAAGGTTCTTTGACCGTAAGAATGATAGTTTATTTTCTATGGGTGATGAGACGACGTTCGGATCCTGCAGGACTGCACAGTGAGTTAGCGACTGTTCTAAGATTGGATGAATCGCGTTTCTCTCTTTTATCTAATGCACCAGACAGGTGACGTACATGAAACCGCCGAGGACACAATGTCCTCGCGAATAGCCATGTTTGGAGCTTAGATTTGTTGGCAATATGTCATGTCATATTATGATACGTGGTAGCAGAGCGAAGTCGGTGAATTCGGGTTTGGTTGGTCGCGCAAGGAAGATGGGAAGGTGTTGGCGATTCTTTTGATGACGAACCCCGGACTGGGTCTTGTCTAGGCATGGGTTTATGGGGCCGGCTTGGACCGAGGCTCGCTCGCGGCTCCTCTTTCACTAGCGCTCTATTCAAGTCCCCTATCACGTGAGTGAGTAATCGTTGACTACCTAATCAATCTATACCCACCAGGCGTATGCATACCTACGTTAGTAAACTGTGTTCGTATTCTGTTGCAGTTGCTAAAATAGGGGACAGCACGCCCTGTGACCAAATGTTGCCACTGTGTGGTGCTAGGTTCGACTCCCTATCTAGCTTGTCTAGTTGCCTACGGTAAGTTGAGCGAATGGGGCAGTATTGCAAGCTCCGAGATGACCGGTTTTGTTATTGCATTATTACTGAAATAAGAATACTCAGAAATTTGATACTCGCCATCGCCTACCTTCAATAGGCGTTGTTGGGTTAGAGGGTGATGCCAAGATATGATGACTGGTTGGGGATTTCTCCTGTCTGGTGCCGCACTTAGCGTCATGCTGGTCGGATGTCTGATCTTGAATCATGGCTCTTTGTTGTGCATCTAAGTAAGCTGTGTCATACTGAACGTAGCTGAGAACCCAACCATATCCTAACTCCAACACGTTTTACCCCTGTAGGTATAAACTTTATTCAGCTTACAGTACTCCGAGATCATTTCAATGTTATCAAATTTCACACTTCTATGATAGCATTTTAGAATTGATGTTGCTCTAAATCTAATTCTTATAATCACAAGCCTTCTACGGCCGGCCGGCCGGCCATATTCTACACGTAGCATGCCCGGGAAAGCTCACCCCACCTCGGACCGGGTATTTCTCGGGCCATGTCGTAGATTAAGACATCTCTTTATCTCCGGAATCATCAGCTACCTTACTAGGTACCTAGGTAGGTACATACCTAAGATAGCCAAACGCTCGGCTAGTTCTAATTCTTTCTTTCTAAGAGGTAATTTATCTAGATCTACCTCCTCAGTTCTCGCCCCCTGTTGTTTTCGTGCTATATTATCTAGATACCTACCTATTGTACTTCTTACCCACTTTAGCGGATTACCTCATGCAACTCTTACTAGGTGCAGCAGCACGTCACTAAAATACCAAATTACCCCTTACCATGAGTCTTTTGACAAGTCGTCAGGCCGAGGAGCTGTACGTGCTCATTGCCCTTGATCCCCTACCTTCTTCTTGTCTGCGGCGCTAATGCTTCTTTAGACACAAGTCCATAATTGCATACCTAACCGCAAATAAACTGACAGCCACGGCAACTTCTCTAAGGGCAGAACTGAACCTCGACGAAAATGAGTTCGACGCTGCCACCGCCGAGAAATACAAGGGGCTGCTGGAGAAAAAATGGACGAGCGTCGTGCGATTACAGAAAAAGGCACGTGCGAATTATCGTCGGCAACGCGCTCGATATTGACAGGCATCTCATTACAGATAATGGACCTCGAGTCGCGAAACGCCGCGCTACAGTCCGAGCTCGACAGTGCAACGCCCGCCTCCTTGTCGATGCGTAATAAAGACCCTTCATCATGGTTGCCCAAAGCACCTCCCCGATATACTCTCGAGTCGCATCGAAGCACCATTAACTGCATCGCCTTCCATCCAATCTTCTCACTGCTCGCGACTGGCTCCGACGATTATACGGTCAAGATATGGGATTGGGACACTGGCGAGCTTGAAAGGACCGTTAAAGGACATACTAGAGCAGTTTTGGATGTTCAATATGGCCCGAGAGGCAGTACGCTTTTAGCATCCTGCAGTTCGGATCTAACTATCAAGCTATGGGATCCAACTAATGACTATCAAAACCTTCGGACGTTACCAGGTCACGATCACAGCGTAAGCGCCGTGCGATTTATACCCGGCTCGGCGAATTTGTTGGTTAGCGCGAGTAGGGATCAAACTTTAAGAATATGGGACGTTAATACAGGGTTTTGTCTAAAAACGCTCAGGGGGTCTGCCGGCTGGGTCCGAGATGTATCTCCCTCTTTTGACGGTCGTTATCTATTATCTGCTGGGGACGACATGACAGCCCGGCTATGGGACATTTCATCTTCTACCCAAACCGAGAGCAAACTAACTATGATCGGCCATGAACACTATATTGAGTGTTGCGTAATTGCTCCTCCTGCGACATATAAGCACTTAGCACTAATCGCAGGGCTAAAAAAGCCGCCACCGGCCAGCAGCTCGGCCGAGTATATGGCTACCGGTTCCCGAGACAAGACAATCCGCCTGTGGGATGCGCGTGGCACCTGTCTGTTAACCTTAGTTGGCCATGACAACTGGATACGCGCGCTCGTCTTCCATCCTGGTGGGAAGTATCTCTTATCAGTGTCCGATGATAAAACATTAAGGTGCTGGGACCTCAGTCAGGACGGCCGATGCGTCAAGGTCATCGGGGAGCCGCATGAGCGCTTCATTACCGCACTACAGTGGGCACCAAGTATCGTACATAACGACGCCGCCGCCAGCGGTACTATCCCCGAGCGGTTGCAAGAAGGGGAAGTAAACATTAAGCCGACAGATGGAGGGAAGCCTGGAGACGTGCAGATTCGCTGTGTGGTTGCCACTGCGGGCGTCGACTGTAAGTTAAGGATCTTCACGAATTGACCAGCCAGGTTCCCGGTCACAGCCTATTTCCCACCCAGTATGTTTTACGTCTTGGATATGCACCTTCTAGACGGCTGGTGAACGTACTATGTAAACCTAGTAGACTTCATTTCTTAGCTCGATGACACCCAGAGCGTACTATTTGAGGCTATAATTTGTAGATAAAAAATTGAACAAACTATTAACTGCCAAACCAGAATTGCTTGCCAGTGTATTGTATCAGTAAAACCTATGCGCTACGATCAAGAACTCTAATAATGGCACTAGAACTCCATAGTGACAACACCAAGAGCCTACAGGCATACCCTTGAAATGGTATCACAATCTACAACACACCGGATGTTGTGTTAATTGTATGCCATTTGGGATAGTCTCCTATGAATTGGAACTGTGAGACTTTAGTGATTAATCAACGATTAGTATCACACAGCCAAAACTGCGCTGAGTTGAAGCCGAGAGCTGAAGCCGAAGACTACTAGTTGAATAACTCTATTTCGAACCTTTTTGGGGATTTATCTTAAATTGATGAATAGAGTGTCAACACAGGCTTGCCGCGCGTTCCCTAGGCGTATATAGAGAGCTCGTTGCTCCCATTTTATCTGTCTAATTGACATTATCGCCCACCTTCTCTCTCTATTCATCTTTAATAATACTCCGAACTCATTGTTAATTAGGCACACTATCACATCACAGCCTCGGCTGAGCCTATATTCGTCACGCGAGTCTGCCACTCTATCATTACCAGAAAACGTTACCGATTAAACCCACGTGTCATCATGGATGTGCTTTCTAAAATTGCAACAATCTCCATACCGGCCATAGAGGTTCGCACTTTAATGGCCATTATTGGTAATGGTGTGGGCCCAGCGCTGGAACCTCCCTCGTACCACGGCACCTTCGGTCGGGTCGCCTATTACACCTTTCATCGTCGATTCAGGGACTTCTTCGTTCCTTTCTGCACCGTTGGTCTTGTCCATGAGGCCTTTCATATTCTTAAAGGAGACCTGGAGAACCCTCTCTGGTTTAGAAATCTGTACTTGCTTTCAGGTTCTTGGCTCTGGTCTCTTGCTATGACAAGAATGGAGGCAATCAAGTACAGTGACCAGCCGTATACCGAGGAGGACAAAAAGCTATGGACCGAAGGGATGACAAGACGCGAGTTCTTGGAGCGCAAACGTGGGTGAGCACAAGTTTATCAGCGCGGTGAAGGGACCAGTGGCGGTCTTATGTTGTGCGCCGGCAGCACGAGAGCATTTTCACTGTAGGAAATGCGCCCAGCATTCAGTTCCCAGCGGCTGCTGAGTGACTATGAACTTCGAAGAGACCAACAACAAGTATCATTAGGCTGTAGATGGGCCTGTTGAGATGGTCCGACGTATTCGAAAGCAAAAACGTGGTCACGGCATACACCTTATCTCTGGCGAATCCTTCTTCAAACCACATCACCTGGATCATTATCATCGGACTTGCTTCTTCTGATACATGAAAATGATGTCCTCGGTGAGGTCAGCGAGGCGCAAACGCGTCTAGACACAATCAGCTTCCCCAGAGGCAGCTGTAGTAGCTGATAACTACCTACCTTCGATTCGCGATTGTCATGCTACAAGTGCAATGTATGAGTGCATGCATGTGTGTCCGGGCTTTCATGCCAGGCATTGCACTGAAACTGAGCCTGCATGCAATAGGTGTGGCAGGTTCGACGGATACCGTATAAGAATACCCCTCACAGTGGTTTCCATGCATGCAACCTACTCCATCTACTCCCATCCCCTCTACCATGTTTTTTACCAAATAAATCAGCTTGACACATCACGTAGACACATATACTATACGCATTCTAGGTCATCTCACTTCACCTAGACATTCCTTGCCTGAATTCGACTATTTTACTTCTTTTTTCCCCATTCCTTGGAAGCAAGAGGCTTGTATAAGGTTGAGCTGCTTATCGACTTGACTCATTAACAGCGAGATTTCTCTTTGTCTCTTGATCTAGGGCAGTCAACATCGATGACATCAACGACCAAAATAGAGTTAATACGATCATAGATTACGGAGAAATTTTGTGATGGGGGACCTACTACCCTTCAGTGAAGACGATGAAGTGCTATTCGACGCAGACGACCAGTTGAGCATGAAGTATAATATCGGCTGTATCGCCCCCTATCGGATAAATCTAGTGACATGGGAAAGAGGCGAACTGTATTGGCCACGACGCTTGTTGCATATACCAACTCTAACATCCTACGAGCGGAGCGATAATAATACATACAACGGCATTAAAGAGCCGGGCTATACTATCCTGAGCTATACATGGGGCCGCTTCCAAGTCAAGGATCCTGATGTTGGTGCATCACTACCTATCAAGGGAGTCTCTTGGGATATTCCGGCCATCCAAGAGTCCCATTTCACGGTTGATCAATTCCACAAAGTCCTTAATGTCATGAGATTTCACGATACTGAGTGGGCGTGGGTTGACATTGCTTGTATCGACCAAGAGAATATTAAGATTAAGATGGATGAAGTTGGGAAGCAGGTCAGCATATTCCGGACTGCAAAATGGGCATTCGTCTGGTTGTCACATTCATCATCCGAAACTTGTTTCAGGTCTTTCAACCTAATAGACAGAATCAACGGAGTATGGTCCGATTATGTCCGGCATGACGCCAGCGCGGAGGAGATGAAGTTGCTTTTGCGATACTTGCGAGAGGCTTTCGACAGTATATGCCTTGACCCGTGGTTCACATCACTATGGACGCTCCAGGAGCTTATGTTGCGCAATGACGCATTTGTGATTTCATCCGAGGGTGTTATAGTTACCCAATGTGTCCCGGACTATACTGTTCGAGGTGGAGTCAGCAATTTGAACGCATTCTACAAAGAACAGGTTTCCGCTTGGCCAATGTTTTTCAATAAGATAGCGAGTGACTGGAGGCTTGCATATGACGCAATATTGCGGTTTGCAGCGAAAATCGAAAACAACCCAGACGAGACCAAAAGCGACTACGATGCCTACTTACAGAGTAAGCAAATTGGACAGCTCATCGACTCAACCGGCATCGGCCAATTGTTTAGCAATAACCCAAACATTCAGTACGGGGCCGCGAAGTATAGAAAGACAGAGTACCCAGAGGATCGAGTTTATGGTATCATGCAGATATACAATATCAGAGTCGGCCAATCGGTTCGTCCCGATGACTTCCCATCTTTAAACGAACTGATAGAAGAGTTTGGATTTGCGATCAACTACAAATCAGTGGTCCAAGGCCAAGCGTTCGTCCATACTTCAACATCAAAGCCCAGACTGAGCTGGTGTATTACGGAATACTCGGATGTACCGCACGGTGTCCAAAACATATCTGAAGTCAGAAATCGAAGCACAATCAGCAAGGGAGATTCTAGTTCAGTTCAGATCCAGGGCAAGGCTTGTTTATTCCCAGACTTTCTCGAGATTCACAACAGAGATGTCTCTGGGTTGAATCACACCATGGGCTCTCAACTAAGACTCTATCTTGACGGCCACATAGCTGAGGACATAGAACCCGGAGCCGACCCCTGGTCATGGTGGAGGGATGCCTCTCTCTTTGTCCTGTGTGTAGGTAGAGACCTCAAATTGGGAGAAGACTGGACTCGCGCCCAAGAGACGTGGCTACGTCACTATAGGATGGCCAAGAAAACTTGCGAAATTCATGGGCTGGATCGACTGCTTGTGCTGGAACTGGGTGATTTTGAAGGGACATACACCGGAAAATTCAGAAAAGACAACGATGACAATCCGGACCGTTCTTTTCTGACTGGTTTACCCCCGAGAACGCATATAGGGATGTTGATTCGTAGGGTTGGAGATAAACCGGAGTTAGGTAAGCCGGGACTTTATGAACGACTAGGGATTTGTACATGGGCCACAAATCCGTCACTTGAAGAATACCGTGCCATCAAATCGGGAAGAAACAACCTCGAGTCCGAATACAATCTGATGATGGAGACCTACCTTCAAGAGTTCGTCAGCTTTTCTAAGACTGTTGATGAGTTGATGGTGGATGATATTACGGTTAGAATCAAGTGAAAAACAACCTGAGAAGGCTTGAGTCATTACGATATTTCTACGACTCCCTATTAATGGAAACCAGTGTCTTGCCTGTTTAGCATAGGTTTCCTACTTGTTCTAACAAGACAAAACAAGACAATTTCCCATGAAAGGGGCGATTCTAAAGACAAGAAAAGTAAGAATAATTTGATAAGGTCGGAACGGCATTACAAGTAGCAATGTTCGGGGTTCTCTTCAGGACCAAACACTTTAGCAAGATAAAAGGTATGTAACTGCTTAAGTGACTTAGACTAACACACCCGAAACTCCTCGGCCCAGGGCTCCCTTGAAGCCGTAATTCTTTTCAATTCGAATTCTCTTCCAGGCCCTTAATCTTAAGCCCTTGTTATACTTAGCTGCGAGAGTTACAAAAATGAATGAAATCAAGCCTTTACAAATACATATTTGACTACAAGCAACTCATCCTACTACTAGGTATCCTTTAAGTAAGACTAAGCTAAATATGACCGTGAAAGAAGGAAGTTAGTTCACCTCGTTTATGAAGATACTTAATCTTGGTTTGATATGGCGATTAATATTGCAGGAAAAGGGGTTCCCGGTTTTCCTTCCCCATGAGTGTGGAGCTACTTGTAGGTAAATAGGGGCAACAAAGACGACCACGTGGTCGAGATGACAACATTCTTGAACAACGATGAAGTAAGCAATTCTGCGCCCAGTTCTTGACTGTATATTTCCTCGCTCCACTATGGGCTCCTAGCGGACAATTGTTTTGATACGTGGCAACAACATACATACTCTCGAGATCCACAAGATCCTGCAGGTCTTGTCACAAGATCTATTGTTTATCATGCGTTCCACGCAAACCGTGGCGCTTCAGCTGTTGATGGTATATACAAGTCGAAGCTGAACCTTTCCTTCCAATGCCTTTATCATCGGGCCTTCTGTATGGTGGCAGTGAGTCTGCCTTCTGCGCCTGTGCTATATATGCAAACCCCCTTTATAAAGTTTCGCTGCGCCTAAATCAATTGTGCACCATCTATCTAATGACCTAAAGAGCCACGCATTTGTTCTAGCCGTTGCCCCGCCAAATGATGTGATGCTGGTCTATCGTCGAATCAATCAAGATCCCGGGAAGATTATTCCTCGTTAGTCATAAATCTATGCCTTGACCTCGTAGTATCGCTTGAACATATCGTCTACCTTCGTTAAGTAGTAGGTACCAGGGATCAATGTGGATACATCACCCTTGGGCTCGAAGTTCTTTTGGAGATGGGCGTCATGTCGCAGGGCGCAGAACTATAAACAAAGTTAGTTTTAGACAATTTATACCAGAGATGACTGAGTAACTTACGTCTTCATAAGTTGTGGGGGGCACGGCCCGGCGAGCAGCTAATCTGTTTGGGATGTCCAGGGTCTTGGAAATCTTCTCGGTGCTTCCATTTATGCGTAGCGACATGAAGCTCGCTGCGAGACCAGAACCGTAGCTGAAGAGGGCAATTCGCTTGCCTTCTAGAGCCGCACTGTCGACGTGGGAGATCAAGCTAGCAAGGCCGCTCCATACGCTGCCACAGTACATGTTACCGCAGTTCGTGGCCACCTGGATAGCAGGGCTGACACGCTCGGCGTAGCGCTTCTTGGTGAGGCCCATGAAGGTCTTCTCCACGACTTTGTCTGAAAGGGACTTCTGGTAGTCCATATCCCGGATGTCACCAGGGACCTCAGCAAAGGCCTTGCTGTCGGGGTTGGCCAAGTAGTCATGGTATAGTAGACGAGCATATGCCTTCTGGACGTTCTTGCAGGTCGGGGAATGGAAAGCCATGTAGTCGAATCGGTCCAAGGGGGTCTTGCCATCATCAGAGGCGCCGTTGGTGTGGCCGTTCTGGAGTCTGGCCTCGCGCTTGCAGTAGTCGCGGTAGGCAGCGTCCAGAGCCTCGGTGTAGCAGTTTACCGAGTAGTGGCCGTCGACGTAGGGGTACTCGCTGGTCAAGTCGGGCTTGTAAAAGTCGTATACGTGGGTCATGTAGGTACCTCGTAGACCGGGCTCGAAAGCAATAGGGGCGTCAGGGCCGATCAGCATAGCGACACAGCCGGCTCCTCCCGTGGGGCGGGCATTACCCTTGGCGTAGAGGGCAATGTCACCAGCGACGACAATGGCGTCCCGTCCGTCCCAAGCCGAAGACTCGATCCAGTTCAGGGTGTTGAAAACGGCGTTGGTGCCACCGTAGCAGGCGTTAACGGTGTCAACACCCTCTATGTTGGTATTGTCGCCAAACAGCTGCATAAGAACGGTCTTGACGGACTTGGACTTGTCGAGGATGGTCTCGGTGCCGACCTCGACGCGGCCAATCGAGCTGGGGTCGATGCTGTAGTTCTTAAGGAGTTTGGATGTGGCCGTGAGAGCAAACGAGTAGATGTCTGTGCCGGGCTCGCACTGTTAGCCACTGCAGTCTTCCACATTTTCTCGCAGACACACGAGAGGACAGAACACGGCTCACCTTCCCGGTCGTCGCAGAAAGTCATCTTGGTCTGGCCCAGACCGATTGTGTACTTGCCGGTGCTGACACCGTCATGCTTCTCAAGCTCGACTTGCTCGACATACTAAGCAGTGATACCTCGTTAGTTGTTGTACTTTTTTTCTGGTGTTTTTGCTCCCTCGTCTTCTCTCTCGGTGTCTTATGAATCTGCAGGACTATCTCGGGCCGCCGTCGGCAGCTGCATGCACGCACCTGGCTGGGGAAGTAAAGTTCGATGGCCTTGATGCCAATGTTCTGGGGGCGTGCGGCCATGGTTTCCAAAAGCCTAGCTGGCAAAGACCTGCCGTTGACGATGTTTTCGGAAGGGGTAGTGTGCGTGGATTGGGGGTAGAGGGGAAAGAGGAAATAGAGAGGGAAAGTAGGTTCACAATTCGTAGTCACGGCGAGGAAGAAGGGTCCTTTTGAAGAGTTTCACCGCCAAATTGCAAATCAACGTTCCTCGGAGCAGCAGGGCAACAAGGGCAACAGGGCAACAGGGCAACAGGGTTAACAGGGGGGTGTCGAGAACGTGGGATCGAGGTACATGTACCAGCTACCAGCTACCAGCAACCAGCAGACGTGCCTAATAAAACCCACGGTTGGGCGGCACGCAGGAAGCAAGCTCGGTGGGGATTAGACTAAACTTGGGCCTTGACCTGGTTTGGTTGTATTAGGTGTGTGCTATGTGTGCTAGTTCGCGTTGTCAGATGCTAATGATTATCGACTTTTGGCTGGGCAGACCCTATGAGGCGTATCAAGGTTTTCGTGCGTACGTATGTTCCTTTTATCTGCCTCTCCGGTCTTCTCTTTCTTGTTCCTAGCCTGCTTCTTCAGGTAGCCCCCGGCGGTGCCTCGAACGGTTGCGAGAATGCGTAGCAGACAGTTTGAAGCTCGGAGTGACCAGATGTTATTCAAACTCCAAATCGGGGTAAAAAAAATTGAGGCAATGGACGATGGCTTATTTGGTGGGACAATATCCAGGCCCTAGATCCCTGGAGTTACATTTACCTCTTTTACCCATGTCCTCCTCCTCCCTCTTACTACCTAGTATAGCTTCCCCAGCACCACAGACGAGCCTGGCTATCCACTTGGATACTACCGTAGGTGGACGACTGGACGACTATGAATTTTGACCGTGGCAGAAAGATGATTACACGAATGTGTGTGGCACAGTAACAGTAAGAAATGTGGGCGTTGTACACGTAGGGATGTCGAGTACCAGAACCCTAACCTGTGGTGGTTGGAGTAGGATCAGATAAGTCCATGGCGGTCTAGCTGCTTAGGTCCTAGCCTGCCTGGCTGTTGATTCTGTAAGGTCTCTTCCCGTCCAGTAGGTGGTCATGATTGATCGGATAATATTTCACAAGCCGGCGCCTGGCCAAACGCTGTTGTGGCTGACGCGCCCGTATTTCCCAGCAAAAGGATGGAAAATGGAAGATGGAACTTGGAAGCGCTCCGGCGTTGTGCCCCTCCTTAGGTAGAGTCCCCTCTATGGGTCTCTTTCATATGGGTCCTTTACAAAAGAGCCCCTCATTTAGTTACAGTACTAGGAACGTTACAAATAGATGCAACCTTGACCCCTCCTCCTCCTTTATCCTCCGATTTTGGGACACCGAGACACATCGGTTCGACCGTGACAGCGAGAGTTACGGCTACATGAAAAAAAAAAGATAATCTCATTATCTTCGTCGAACCCGAGTACGTTCTTACGTTATCCGCCCGTTTCCCACATGACGCCACTTCCCGGAGTGGGTTTTCAGAGGTGTAGTAATGTGCCGGGTCCTAATCTGTCAGATGCTACCACCAGGGTTTGGTCTTGGCGCCATCGACTTCTCTCTTTTCGCTAGTCGCCAGGGGAGTGAGATCAGGGATCTGCCTTATCTGCAAGCAGTACATAGTACCTACCTGACCCCACCATCCATCATTTGTAGGTGATCAGATCCCCGATGCCGCTGTCGTACTCGGTTTGCCTGCCGCACCACCTGAGTGAAAGCCCAACTACACGGCACACGACACAACAATTAATCACCTACTTCTACTACATACATCACATAATGTTGCCATTTGTCATGTTTGTGATCTACTAATTTCCAGTCTAGATTACTTGGAGTATGTATGAGCAGGTAGTCATGCCTGCCCTTAGCACTAATATAGACAGGTGAGTACATCTGCATATGGTTATCATATTATGAAGCGTAGCCTTGTGTGTCGTCATCTATATCTTGTAAGGTCCTATGTCCTAGGTAGCTACTACTACTAATACTCTACTAAAGACAAATCCAATTCGACATGTACACCTATATGTTCATTGGTCTGATGCATGTCACAATCACCGGCTGTTACCAACTTAAACACTCACCACGTTCAATGGCGTGTGATGAAACAAGCTCGTACACACTGAGGAGTAGGAAACAAGCTTAATGTTGCGATTCGTTTCTTCCCAATGCAAAAACCTCCCGCTTGGATAAATTGATAAGGGTCTTTCGCCAATGGTGCACGCCTCTAAGCCACATATCTCACTCGCATGGATGACCCCTGTGATTTGACGGTTGATGTATAAGATTCACGGCATATCTTTTCGCTATACAAATTCTTACAATTACCTAACCTGGGTATACTATACTCAGTATTACAATAGAAGGGAATATCAGAGAACACACTCATCGCCATGTTCTCGGTACCGTACAGTCAAACCTACTACCGATGTGAAACAAGACATTCATCCTTCTCCCCATATGACCATTCGGCTACTGCCGTCCAAGGATTCGGACGTCCGAACATAGAAATCCGCCGGCGGTTGATTTATCACCTTTGGCTACCGATCCCTCCGGTCCCAGCAGTGCATGGACCTCCTAACCGTCAGCACCGAATGCCGTGCTTGTCTATGTCCTATTACATGCATTGCCGATTTTCTCATTCAGTAATCCGACATCATCGTCCTACATTAGTTGCAATATTCAGTGAGTAAGCACCGATACCAAAATCCCCAGTAAATTACTCAACATGCTTCCAAGCTTATAATTAGCGCCTAACTTCCTTGTGTATTATGTAATTGCTGTATATACTAGAAGACTCAGCTAGGATCTATTAATTGAATTTTCTAATATCTAGCGTCACCGCTCGTATCACGGCTCGGGTACATCTTGAAGTGCGTATAAATAATTTCTTGTTACATATTTACATGCGGGTGGCCCTAATACCAACAAACCCTAAGTGGTATTATCACCGTGTACCTTCTCGATAAACCAACGATGACACTTGGGAAAAACATCTTGAGACAAATAGCAGCCCTCATTCTTTGCAAGCAAAACGAATATGACTATCTAACCAGCTGCTCGTCAAATAGAAATCAGCGGTGCCTACCTACCCACGTGTTAACTCCGGCAATTACCGTATCTGGATGTGGGACCCTTGATACCCCTGTTTCTTTGTTCCAAGACAAGTAACTCCGATACTCACCGTAGTCAGTATATCCCGAACCAAACATCCAAAAATAATGCGGCTGCCACTAATCGTACCCACCGTGGGTTGCTTAGAGACTTATTGATCGACTATTGTCTCGGTCATGACTAGTTTGTGGATCGGTAGGCGAGATATATATAAGGTAGTGATCATGTCTGCACGTGTGGGAGTGGCTGTGAGTTACCGTGATGCATTACTCCAAACGGTATCTTACCTAATACAAGTGAAAAAAAACCTGCTTCTCAGGTAGGAACAGAATTTTATACTGCACACATGCCTATGCATGCGTTACCGATATGATGGTAACACCGCAGACAAGGCTCTACAGGGATATCACATGTTTTAAAGTCGACTTATACCAACCGGCCGTCACTTAGGCTAACTCAGCCGGCTACACAAAGTGTAACGACGGTTCTTATTCGTTTTCGTATTTTCCCACCAGCTGGGCAATTCATTATAGTATACCTACCTGAAACCTGTTTGCGCATTCACATCCAGTGTAAATTGGATAGCGTAACGCACGCACTGCGAAAGCGAAAACGGGGTATTTAGGTAAGGCGGGATTTGCCGAAGAAATCTTTTGAGCCGCGAATAACTGCATGGTAAGCTAGCCTCGCCCCGGCACTTCGCAACTATGGTTTCCTATACCCACCAGGTGTATGCATACCTAAAGGACTTGAATTTCATCCCGTAACATTTTGTGATAGCCGGTGGTGAAGAAACTAAACCTCCTCCATCTAGCAACTTTTATATACAACGTCTATACCGTTTCTCTGTGAGTAGGTCATCCGGTTTCTGAAGCTACTGCGTCTAAAACGATCCATCGGGCCTTCTTGGGCCTTATGTTGTCATGGAACCAAACCCAAGTCTACGGCTGGTATGGCACAAGGACTGGGCGGGCCCAACTATTGCCAAAGATTCTTTATAGTGTCGACAGGTACTTTAAACATAGCGTCCCCGGCATTGAGTTACTTGTAAATTTTCTTTCCAACATACTCCATAATATATACAAACTTACATTATTAACATATATAATTGATGAGTTTTGAGAACCAGTTGTGCAAAATCTTCGTTGTACTGTTTTATTTACACTCCATATTCCAGACCTCGTACTGGTCACACAGCTTGCAAAACCTGTTGTGTACCACCATTGATACGATAGCAGACGCACAATCCCGAAGAATTCTATAAACTTCAAAATGAGTAAAGGTTACCATTCGTGTAGGCTAGCGGGAAAGAAGCCACCTAAATAGCTTTGGAAGACCCTTTCGATCTCAGCTTTGGTGTTGAGCCAAGAAACAACTCAAGCAAGTGATAATAATTTAGTGGTTGAGCTGCCCTAAATGTTTTATTTACAGGCCAACTGCGACCCTACAGCCCCTGTATTTCGGCATCCACCAATAAACAAACGCCATCCACTCCCAATTTTCACCTCTATCTCACGCTCACACCTGAGCTAGGGCACATCTTAGAGTCAAATATCCGACATCGCATGAATACAAATATACCAGGCTCATGATATAGGTCGGGGAAGAGAACGTCCTACTCGGTGATAATGGAGCGACACCGGCAGGCGGTCCGGCTAATCGCCGCAACGGTGCGTGGATATTTCGAGCAATCGATCCCGTTCCGGATCATGCACGGGAGCACCAACTCTACGCGGCCCTCACACCTGAAGTCACGGGCGCGCTTCGTGGACATCAGCGCGCTGAAGAATGTGCTGGAGGTCGACACGGCGCGCCGCGTCGCTCTCGTAGAGCCCAACGTCCCCATGGATCGGCTAGTGGAGAGCACGCTGCGGCATGGCCTCGTCCCACCTGTTGTCATGGAGTTCCCGGGCATCACGGCCGGCGGCGGGTTCGCGGGTACGGCGGGCGAGAGTAGCTCGTTTAAGCATGGCTACTTCGATGAGTCCGTTAACGCTGTGGAGATAGTGCTGCCCGATGGCGAGGTCGTGATTGCGAAACCTGGAGGCCGGCGTTTGCAAGGCATGCAGCAGTCTGAAGCCGCACGTCAGGCGCTAATAAACACAAAGCTCGGCGAGGGAGAGGACCCTGAGAAATTTGCGGATCTCTTCCACGGTGCCGCCGGTGCCGTCGGCACCCTTGGTATCACAACTCTCCTGGAACTCCGGCTGATCGAGGCAAAGCAATTCGTGCGCACGACGTACCGCCGGACGAACACTGCAGCGGAGGCCATCCACGCAGTGCGGGAAGAATGTGCCAGACCAGGCAATGACTACGTTGACGGGATATTGTTCTCCGAAGGCCACGGAGTCATCGTCAGCGGGCAGTTGACGGACGAGCTTCCTGAGGGCGAGAAGGTGCGCACATTCAGCCATCCCTGGGATCCGTGGTTCTATATGCACGTGCGCAACGTCACAAAGGGGCTCCCCTCTTCTATCTCTACTGTTTCATCCACTTCTGCTACGCCTCCCCAAGGTACAATCACCGAATACATCCCGCTAGCCGAGTATCTCTTCAGATATGACCGTGGCGGCTTCTGGGTAGGCCAGGCAGCATTTGATTATTTCCGTCCTGTGCCATTCACGCGCTTCTTCCGATGGTTCCTGGATGACTTCCTGCATACACGAATGCTGTACCGTGCCCTGCACGCGAGCGGGGAGAGCGCACGGTTCTTCGTACAGGATTTAGGTATCCCATACGACACGGCCGAGGAGTTCATCAAGTACACGACGAAGTCACTTGACATCTGGCCGCTGTGGCTATGTCCACTCAAGACACCCAAGGGCCCCAGCTTCCACCCTCATATACGCAACAACCGCTCCCTCGACGGCAACAGCAGCAGCACGGACAAGGACAATTTCGAGATGCTCAACATCGGCGTGTGGGGCTGGGGTCCCAAGGACAAGGCCGAGTTTGTCCGCGTGAACCGCGCCCTCGAGGCCAAGGTGAACGAGCTCGGGGGCATGAAGTGGCTGTACGCACACACGTACTACAGCGAGCCCGAGTTCTGGGATGCCTTCGGCGGCCGCGCGGCCTACGAGGCTCTTCGGACCAAATACCGTGCCACGAGCCTGCCGAGCGTCTACGACAAGGTCAAGGTCAAATTGGACGACGAGGGCGCGAATAAAGGCTGGAGGCCCTTCGTGAAGAGCCTGTGGCCTGTTGGTGGTCTGTACGGTATCTGGAAAGGAATCCAGAGCAAAGATTATATGCTCCATCGCCACGCTACTTGGAAGTGGCGGTCGGGTAGCGAGAAGGAGAAAACTGCATAGATCTAGACTTTCGGGGAGGAGTGGGTGATTTAGCTAGGAATATTGGTGGACTCGAGCGGGTTTAGATAAAACATGTGGACGAGAAAGCTGAGGCACTGAAGTGCTTGCTCTGTATGGTAATTGTATATATATGTACACAGCCCGTTCCATTGCGATAGATTAGGCATCTTTAAGTTTTGACATCCCACGATTATGAAAAAAGGACGCAATATATTAGTCAACCAGCATTTATTGCTAATCCCAGAGCCAAACACTTACCAGCTCAGGAGAAGTAGCGCCGGCATGGTCTTATAAGTCACACCTGATTAAAGCGGTATCAGTTCTGCATCCTCCTCGTAAGGGCTAAAAATGAGCTCTCCAAGGTGCAGCTCTATGAATGAACGAGAAACCAGACCCCGTGAGAGCTAAGAATGCAGTGAACCAAATGACTAAATAAAACAAGTATCTACTAGTAAACTCTACGTATGTATTTACCAGCATTCAGATCGTTTAATAAATACGGTTTTGCCATTGCCCCCGCCCTGCCTTCACCTTATCGGGGACTTTAAAGCCCCGCAGAGCCTCATTGGCCTGCATTTTGTGTACGATTACGAGGCAAACCTCCAAAAGATGCGATGCTCGGTTTAGGTACCTAATCTTAGGGACTTCATGGAATTTCTTGTAATCTCAGGTATGTATTCGGGTAGCTACCATTTCTACGCGATCTAATATTATTCTTACATGGCTCTATTTCCATTTCACGGAATAAGCCAGATTTGTTTTACCCTTCCCTACATACCTTCCTTTCCCGAAACGCCGTGCCATGCAAATGAGTAGAGAGTAACACTCTCGCTCGCTATCGGAGCCTCGTCATTGTACATCGTGTTGTGCACCCAAGGATGCTGTCACGTTGGTATCATAGCATATTGTAACGCGGGGCTCAAGGCTCGCTGCTTGCGGGCGTGCCGTAGCCGGAGTCTTCCGGCAGCTGTCCCTTGTCGTCATCGCTCTTGGTGTCCGAGGATAGATCCACTCCCTTAGTGGTCGAATCCGAGCTGGTCTCAAGAGATTCAGCCTTCGATTCATCGCTCGACGACTTGCTGCTCTCCTTTTCTGACGTCTTCTCGTCCTCAGACTTCTTGTTTGTCTCGTCTTCGGCCTTCTTCTTCTCCATCTCAGCCTCGACCTTCTTCCTGATCTCCTCGCCGAACTTCTTCTGTATTTCTTCCTCGACTTTCTTTGTGATCTCGTCTTCTGTCTTCTTCTTAGCCTCCTCCTCAGCCGCCTTCTTCTCCTCTTCGGCCTTTTTCTTCGCTGCTTCCGCCTTCTCCTGCTCGGCTTTCCGCTTCTCTTCGGCAGCCTTGAGCTCCTTCTCCTTGTGGTCTTTGCGCGTCTTCTCGATGAAGTCTTCGGCTGTGTCGACTGCCTTTTGAGGGCTATGCTTGTGCTTCATGAGATGGCCCTGAAGTTCGGCCGGGCTAAACTCGTGGGATGGGATCTTGGCCGAAAAGGCTTTGGCTAGCTCGTCGATCTTGGCGTCGTGGGCTACTCGCTCCTTTGCTTTCTTATCCATAGCTTCCTTGCGCTCATCGACGCTGAGTGTATCGTACTGGTTGGCTTCAGGAGCGTCATCACCTTCAAGGTAGGCGAAAATGTTCCGGAATATGTTTGTGGTCATGTAGTCGTCGGCTAGACCGAACTCGACGACCATGTCGACACGTCCGGGTCGAATCAATGCCTTGTCTAGCTTTTCCATGTGGTTTGTAGTCATGATCAGGATCCGGCCCTCTTGTGAGGCCACGCCGTCTAGAATATTGAGTAGACCTGAGAGAGATAGCCGGAAGCTGTTGTTAGGATTAGTGTTACCATTCCCCTGTGTGATCTGTCCGGGCTCCATTTCGTCGTTGTTCCCTTGGGGAGCGGGGTTTGAATTGTCATTTCCCTCTCGGGTATGCGTAAGTCCAGCGGTGTCGATATCTTCGAGAAGAACAACGCATCGGCGAGGGAGTTCGGCGAATAGATTTCCGAGTACCTCCTCAGTGGCATTTACTGAGCTAAGACTCACGATGTAGATTCTCATCTTGAAAAAACCAGCCAGGGCCAAACTGAGAGAACTTTTACCAGTGCCGGGAGGACCGTAAAGCAAGTAGCCTCGTCGATATGGAATTCCTCGGTTGGCGTACCAACGTTGAGTTGCCGGGTTAAGATAGTCGGTGACATCGTCGATCAGCTCTTGCTTCGTCTTCTCGTTGAGAATGACAGTCGAAAAAGGCCGAGATGCTCTCGACATGCATCGCTGCCAGGTAGGCTCACTGGACATCGACCTGGTCGTTCCTCTATAGATCTGCGTCTTGTGCTCGTCCTTCGCGATATACTTTTCACGCGCCTCCAGAAGAAGTTCTTTGAGGATCCATGGGTCGCGACCAAAGCACGAGATGGAGATTTCCTCTTTCTCGCTTACGAGCATGAACGAGTTTTGTTCGCGATTGGCGGTACGTCGGAACAGGAGCAGACGCCCGCGATACCAGAAATAATGACTTCCGAAGCTAGGCGTGTATGAGAGAGCCTTCTTCTTCCTCTTCTCCGAAGATTGGTTATCTCCGGTCTCATACTCGTCCTCGTCCTCGTCATCATCCCAGCGCCAGAGGAACCAACTCCGCGAAGACAGACTAGTGTTCACGACAAATCTGCGAGCACCCTGAGAGAACCGCTGGGTAGCCACCCAGGCCATCAAGATGTTGTAAATTTCATCATCGGTCCTAATATCGACGACAGACATGAAATACGTTTCCACCTGCTCCCAAAGATACTGGCTAGCATAGTTCCAGCACACTATCAGCACGCCAACCAACAGGAGCATGGGAATATAGAGATTTAGGTCGATATGCAAGTATCTCTGAACGATGCCAGCAAACATCGAAAACCCCGGGAAGAACCAGTCTAGAAGGGCCAGCTGAGGCGGCGGTGTTGTAAAATTGGCATCCATTTGATGACTAGGCTCGGTCTCAGTCGAGCGGAAAGCGGATAGCAAAGGATCTGCCATTGTGAAGGATAAAGTGAAGTGTCTGGGTATTAGAAAAGGGGGAAGCAGATTGGGGGAAGTTAACAGGCAGGCAGTCCTGCACTCGTCCCGAATAGAAACAAGTTGGTAGCTGTTGTCAGACACACAATTCGAGGTTTGCGAACTGGAGCGAGCCGACCTTTTTGTAATCTCGAGACGGCAGCAAACGTTGACTCAAAAGAAGAGAGCTCTTGATAGGTCGCGGCAAGGGGCTCGTAGTAGGCACCCGGTGTGATGCAAGGCAGTCCAGGCATCTTAGGCATCTCCGTTGAGGTATCCGGCCTCCTCATACCATTTTGTAAGTGATAGATGTCATTAGTGAATGGTGAATAGCGTTAAGGCTGTGTGGCAGGGGGCCATGATTGGCCTCTGTTGGATCACTAGCCAACGAAGGTAATGCATGTCATCCGCCAGCAACGTTGGTCTCCCTCTCGTGGGCTGATGCACCAATGCTTACCATTGGCTGTCGACCGGTACCACGGCAATATGACAAAGACGGCAGAGGCCTCTAACTAGCACAAGCTAACAAAGAGGCAGTGAATCCATATTTGTGGGGTGTCGATGTCTACACGGTGGACCTACAGTTTTCCGTGTAAACAGGCAGACAGGCACCAACTCTGATAATCTCCATTGCTGAATGAATTAATTAAGTAACCAAAAAGGCCTGCAGATACCTAGTCTAGCTGTCTGCAGCAAGTCACGCAGAGGCCGCCTCATCGGGGATACCCGTAAATATGTAGGTATGTCAGATTGAATGCAGTAAAGCTGTGTTATCTGAAGAAACCAGTTTATTGGCGAAACAGGAGAGTTCGTTGTCTTCGCATCTTCGCATGTAGGACGTTGTGATTCTTGGCGATTCTCACCTCGATACTCCAGGCCGTAGCCAATAAGAGGCATTGGTTGCTAATAGAAAAGGAATCTGTTGTTTGTTCGCTGACATAAGCTCAGTAATGCCAATACCGAGTATTGCAGCCAGGAGATCTGCCAAAAGACCTTGCTTCCATGACCCTTCTTTTTCCGAGTGACCAATCTCGACGTCTTATTTCTAACCTAGGGTTACGTTTCATACGTATCTTGTTTATCAAAAAGCTCTGTGCGGTGGGATTGCTGACTCTCATCGCCACTTCTCTTGCCTTACCAAGAACCGGGGTTGGTCGACAGGGGGCGTCTTTGTGCCTGTCGAGCTGTTAGTCAGTTACCGGTTGCATGCTGTGCTGTGCTACAGGTCGTGTAAAGTACGCTGTGTACCCCGCAGTCAAGCCGCAGCACAGCATATGGTACGGTAGTATATAGCAGCGGCCAAAATGGCTGTGACTCATTCGCTAGTTTGTTCTTGTGGATCCCTCACAGCTCTGACGACCATGGCTCTGTTTGGGTTGTTTGGGTCCTTCACAGAACACGACATGACGCCCCTCACAGTAAGTACATAGGCACATGCATGCATGCATGCATTGCAGTTGGTGAGGGAGACTGGTTTCAGGCCTCAAATACCTAACCTAATCCCCTTCTTCGATTGCCAAATTATTATCGTGGTGCAAATCTACACGACGAGTCCTAGACCGCCGTTCTGTTCTTATCGTGACATGTCTTGGCAATTGAGCATGAGACAGAAACGAACCGCTCAGTTCTAACGGAGCATAGGTATATTGATTGATTGATTGAATGACTGTACTGGTAAAGTACTGTATTGGTTTGGACGCAAAACACTAATGCGGCTCCCACGTGATGATCCTGTGGACTCAGCTCGGAGTGAGAGGAAAGACTTTGTAAATGTTTGGGTATCAGGAATGATCGACTGTTTCCCCCCGTCTTTCATGTAGGGGCTGATCAAATGAGTTTCGAAACACAATGTAACAACGTTTGTATGAGAAGAAGGAAAACTGCTTGCTCGAAACCAGAGCAAGGGAGATAAATACCGGATGAAGCACCAGGATACCCCTCGGCCGTCCGTCCTGTTAGTCTCATTTTGCTAAAACACCCAAGCGCCCATGGAAATAATTACATTATCATAAAGACAGCTGGAACATGGTGACTTAGAGATAATGAGAGTTTTAGTCCCATACTTCCTGTTCTTCGTCATACGCTTCGTTGTTCCAGGGATCATGGTGGGCGGATGGCCCGCCGCCGCCACCACCACCACCACCACCACCTATCTGAATGAAGCCGGCCTCGAAGCCGGGCTGTGCTGGTGCAGTCATTGGTGGTGGCGGCGGTGGAGGTGGTCTCATGCCCATTGGCGAGCCGTGTGAGAAGTTATCATATTGCTGATCGTAGTACTGAGCTGGTTGGTGATGTGGAGGAGGAGGAGGTGGTGGAGGGGGTCCCGGATATGCGTTGGGCGGCGGAGGGGGCATTGGTGATGGACCTCTCGAGAAGTCCCTTTGCCGCCGGCCGGAGGACGAGTGTCCGGAGCTGGAGCTGTAGTTGGATCGCGTGTCCGAGTCCCGACGGTGACTGTGACGACTGCTGCTGTGCTTTTTGGACTTATGGCCTGCGAAAGGACCGCGGAGAAAGTGGGCAGCGACACGTACACGGCGGTCGTCCCGCTTGTCGTCCTGGCGGGTAACGGCTCCCCGGATGCCTTCGTAGCCCCACCAAGCCCAGTCGTCGTCGTCCGTATAGACGAAGGAAACCGAGTCCGATGTGGACCAGATTGATCCTGTTGAGCTATAGGATGCTGCGTCTGAGGCGGCCCGACGGGGATCCATCATGGGATTCATTGTGTATTATAAGTCAAGCCGACGGCAGGGACGGCAAGTACGTAGCGTTTGATATCACAATGCAACCAGCCGAGAGATCTGGGCGGTTAGCTTGGCGATACAGAGATTGCTGATGTTCACGATCGGCAATCCTGTGATACTGTTGATCCGCCTCACAAGGTGCGAGGGGTGGGTATCTCGGGTATGTCTTGTGAAGGGCCTCACAGACCGAAGAGGTAGAATGCCAGATGATGTAAATATCACAGTCACTAGAGCACAGAATGAGGCAAAGTGGAAGGGATGATGGTTGTTTGAAAAGGCAATTGGGGCAGAAGACGAGTTACGGATGCCTTATATGTGAAAGGGGAGACGCAATGATTTGGGAACAGGTATATAGTCTCGCGGCGCGCTTGGTGCGGGAAAACTGCTTGCTCAATTAACAACATTGCTATCCCTATTTTTCATGTACTTTCCTTCCCCTGTACCTACATCATCGTTATGCACGCAGGGCTTTCTCACATCCAAGCGTGCAACCATCAATAATATGGGTCGTGGAATAGGTATACACTCTGATGATCACTGAAATCACATCGTCCAAAATCAGACAATCGGGTCTCATCCCCGGTACGCCAATTGACCTAGCCAGATACTTAGTCGTGTGCATGGGCCGGGTTTTCCTGCATATGTTCGTGCGCATTGGCGAGGGAATGGGAGGTGAACCAGTGGATGACGGCAGCTCGAACCAGGGCCGGGCGAACAGCCTCAGTGCAGCTCAGTGGAGGGTTTGGGATCTTCTGGCGTCTCTGCGTCGGTAAGTAAGCCCAGCAGCAGCCCAGCAGCCCAGTGCAGTAGTAGCCCAGCCAGCGGTTGGCTGCTGCTAGCCCCGTTTCTTTCCATGCATTGGCACAGCTTCCGTGATGGCTCGCCAACCAATCGCCACCATCCAACCCGACGTTACGTTCTAGAGAGCCTTTCGCCCCGTTTGTTCCTCACCTTGCAAATCGGGCGAGGCGTTCCCAGGCGGCCACATGCAACCGCAGCTTAGAGCGCACGACAGGCCCTGAAACCTCCGCACTATACCTATCCACCACACCGAGGCTGACGATCTCTTACCCGGAGCCGCATCCGCCCGGGGAAAGTGAGGTAAGACGAGCACTCGGGACGATGATAGGCAAGATAGGCACTGCAAAGCACGAGCACTGAGCTAGCGGGATGTTGAGGTCATTGCTGGGCGCGGGGTGCACAGGCTTGTGACCGCATCGAATGCAGGGTTGCGGGAGACCTTAAGCAGTCATCATCCGAGAGAAAGGGAGAGATATAGACATTTTTATTACCCAGTACATAGGGTTGGGTTGTGTTACTTGTTTGCCACCCGCGACGTCGCGACGTCAATGTCGATCGTTGCATTGGCGTTCGAGTTGCATCGCTGGTGAGCACGAGACAAGCTTCGGAAGCTCCCCCGCCTATTGAACGATGGCAATGCTACTCTCCCCCATGCATATTCGTATCAGGGTCTGTTGGAGAGCATTAAGTAACAGCCTCGTCTCTCGAAGAAAGTGAAGCTTTTAACCCTTGGTCTTGTTCCCCTCCCTTTCCCCTCTTTCTCCCACCGCCATACCACGCCAATCATCGTCAGGATCGTGTGCCAATTCCCCAAGCCCATTGGCTTGGCCAAGCATGTCATAAGTTTCTGTTAACCCAATCTCAACCGGAAAGTAGCGCGGAATGCGAAACATGCATTTGGAGTATTTTATCAGTGGTCTTTAAAAGACGCCCGGTTACCGGTATTCTGACCACGAGACAGATGCAACATCTGCGGCTGACTTCCAATCACCGCGTCGCGCTCGCGCACAAAGCTCAAGTAATACGCCCGCAGCCCATGCAAAGTCAGCTTTCTCGAGATAGATTTGGCCCGACAACCTGGTCCAGAAAGCCCCGCCATAGTGTCTGACTGCTATATACGAGTCGAATTCATTGACGCTCCTCTCCGTCATCCAATTGGCCACAGCATCGGCATCTCCACGAGAAATCCCGCTACCTTGTCGGGTAACGGCTTCCTCGCCATCTTGATCAATTTCAAGAGGGAGTCTTACGTTGGTAAAGCAACAGTCTTGTAGGGTACCGGTTGAGCTCTTGAGAACTTCCGTCCCCATAAGTGTTGCCATCAGCTCACCTCCCTGCTTTGCAAGTCCGGCACAATAGGCACGCACACGTTCCTCGCCGCCGCATATTTCTTTCCTAAACTTCAGGGCTTCTAACACACAGATGTAAGGTGAGGTGTCTATTGTCGAAACATATGAAAAGAGATGGTTGAAGTACTGAGTTGGCGAAAGATTTTTTCTATCCGCCTCAGGTAAATAGGGACCGTCGGTCGGGTATGACGTCTTGATCAAGTGATGGTTACGTCTAGGCACGTATAGAACCGCGCAACCGCGAGGGACCATGAGCCATCTGATATATAATTCAGCCGTTAGAGAAGCTCATACATAAACATATATAGTGAAGCGGGGAAACAGGCTCACTTGTAACAGTTAGTGATGACAAAATCCGGGCCGACTTGAGCGAGATGAGTCAAGTCAATATGCCCTATGCCATGAGCCGCGTCGATGCAAGTCATAATCCCTTGCCGCTTGAAGAGCTGCACAAGCGACTCCCAGGGCAATCGAGCCCCTGGAAATGTCAAGACGGTATCGAACACGGCGAGCACAACTCGCCTCCCCTGCTGTCGTATTGCAAGTAGTGCGGCGTTTACTTTGTGGAGGATGTCATCGTCCTCGATAGGATAGTCTAAGTCAATATCATAGCCTCGAACAGGGGTCGTCTCCTCTAGTGAGCGTATCGTCTTAAGACAACCGCCGTAAATGGTATTGAAATGTAAAATGACATCGCCTTCTACGTATACTAGGTTTCTCAAAACTGTATTGATACCAGTGAGAGCATTAGGCACGAAAACCACTTCTTCCGTATCCGCTCCCAATAGTGGCGCTACAGCCGACCTTGCTTGAAGCCATAGCTCTATAAGATCCATATGTCAGAAACTACAGCTTGGTACAGAATTGACATTTTCTTGAGGGTCTCGGGAACGTGCAGGAGTGTGGACATTGCCAAAGCGGGGAACGAACAGCATGGGGATGCATACTGGGATAGGTGAACCGGATGTATGTGTCAGGACGGGCCTCAGTCTCGCTCTGCAAGCTTCGTTGATAGTCGCGTACGGTGTTTGGGAATGTCCCAAATGAACCATGATTTAATGGCACATATGAAGTTGCGAAGCTGAAATGGGCATCGCGCATCGCCTTGCCGAAGGACACCATGGCTGCTAGTGTGTAGGGACTACACCAAACCGTTGTAGCGATGAATGCTCGTGTGATAATGACGCCGTGCTTAATGCCGTCGTCTGATTACTAGCAGCCGGATAATCATTAGTGCCATTCTACAATAGGTATAGAGATACTTTAGATCAGGCAAGTGTAAACATTCGGCAATCTAAGCCGTGTACATACCATAACCGCCAGACTAGCTAGTCAAAGCCGTTCTCCCGAGCAACGGGGTAGATGATTGTCAAGTTCTTAGAATAGCAACACAAAGCTTAACAACAGACCTAGAGAGGGGTTGACAGATCATGAGGAGACGGAGAGACGGAGAGACGTGCGCGGGAAATGGCGTCATGCAAATCTACTGAACAGCTTCTTGCTTGGGACACGCTGATTACTAAATACACCGCATCACAGCGTGGAGCAATTAGATAGCACGATATAGTTACTTAGCTAAAATAGTTCCCACTGGTTTGGGTCTAGGCTAAGAATTCTAGAATATCTAAAAGCGATACAAGCTTTACTATGAAACAACCTTAAAGAATATAAAGAACTGTCTATACAATTACCTAGGTATAATATCATCCTTGGACGAAACAGGTCGAGTCTTGGTGACATCAGTTTCTGGCAGCCCCCGGGGGTACTTCGTTATTTCATCGGAAGCTGCAGTATTCCTGGAGCCGAAATATACTGTACCGAGCCGAGTTATCTGCGTCGACAATCGTCGACTGGTCACGGCTTTTGTTCAACAGCTGCCACTAAGTATGCTGTAGATGCCGGATAGCGCGGCATCGCGGTCGATGCCGATAAATGTCCCTTAGCTCGGTCCACACTGCAAAACGGACACTCCACTCCGGCAGCTAAATGAGAGAAGCCATATCAAACCGGCTGTAGTGGCTGTAGTGTGGCATACTCTATGCTTGCAATACTACACCTAGGTAATGCATCGTTACTATAGTGCAACATGACCGACGCCCTATTCATTGTTGGTCATCTTGCCCAGCCTCGAGACAGGTATTAGGTCAGTATTACACGACTCTTATCCAAGCCGCCACTAAGACATGTACCGGCCATGAACTCGTCGATGCAGCGAGAGATCAAAGGCATTGGGAAGCAAGATGCTTGTTCTACATTGGGTGCACTGCTTTATATTAAGTATCCAGGCACTATGTGTGTTAAAGTTCCACCCCATATCGAGAACTATATCGGGGAAACGTCTGCAACGGGGCCAGGAAAAGCCGGAGATTTTAGCCGGCCAGAATATTCATCAACATCAAAAATACTGCGAAATGATACTAGGTACTTACGTATACCTACCTCTTCATCGCCTATCCAACTCACGCCGCTCTAATGTTCTTCCGGGAACCACTCTCCAAAAATAAGTTGTAACGTAGTTGAGACACTTACCTTGATTGGTTTAATTGTCAACTGTTGAAATTTTGCTGCGTGGCTGTGCATGTTGGATTGGTGTTTTTTTTCTAGCAGGGTAAAACCGTCAAACCCTCTAAATACTCGAAATCAAAGAGACTGGCCAACATGAATAAAGGTTCGATCTCGTTGTAATGAGAGCGGTTGGTGTATGCTGGATTTCTAGGAAGCTGGCCGCTCGGTGGCCTGCGTCGAAAACATGTCTGCTCGCTTTAACTTTTGAACAAAATCCTGATTTCCATGTTCTGATCACTGGCCCACCTTCACTGGAACGCTACCAAAGTATTGTGTTCGGCTGTATGCCGTAGCGTACCGCGAAGGGGAATTTTAATGTTCACGGAACGAATTTATCCTCCCCTCTCCGATTTTTGGCGCCGCTCCAGGGCCGTCAACCGAGCCGAATTAGATTACCCTCTAGATCACGGCGGTGAGAGAAACAGATTGAGATATAGACATGTAAAAACAGTCTTCCACAGAGGCGACCTCTAACCCGAAACCCAATCCATCGGCCGCCGTGAGATACGAAAGCTTATGTATGGGCAAGTCCCGCGCAGAATGAGTAGACACGACAATATACACTCGGGATGGTGGTAGGTGTTCAAGGTCACAGTAGCAATATAGGGCCTGATTATGATGACTCCATGTCTAATGGACATGAACTCAATCAACTACCGTTCATATAGGTATACCTTAGTTCGCAGTGGTAATCATCCAGAGTTACCATCAAGGAAGGACATTGTGTTGTGCGTGTGTATACCAAGATGGTAGGTGGTAGTACTACGGGACAAAGATGTAGAGAAAGATAAGAGCTAAGGTATTCGACAGCGCTACACCAAACGTGCATCGCGGGAAAAGTGGGGAGCGGGTGAGATGCAGGCCAATCAGACTAGGGTAAGCCAGTAGTCAGGTCCCAACCCAGTAGGGTTCGACTAGATGCAGTACCAAGAGTACCCAGTTCCGAAACCCGCTTCTTCTGCCCGCTCCTCGTCTCCTCGTGTCGAACGAATCCCCTCAACCCCTTCGCTACTACCCCTTCGCGCGCCCCTGACTCCCAGTGATACGTCTAGTCCGCACCTGGCCTAGCCTTTGGGCCTGTCTCCGGTGATCCCAACCTGCAACCTGCAACCTTACAGTAGAGTGAGTAGAGTGGGTGGAGCAGGTATCTTCTCCTCCAATGTCTGCTACCGTCGTCCACCGTCCTACTAACAATCACCGGCTCTGACTCTGCCAAACCAACTCCTGTCTGGTGCATATCATTTGCGCTGTACAGCCACTCTCTGCCCTGCTAGCCGCTGTTGCTAGTCAGATCCTTACTGTGTGCTGCCAACCACTATCGAACAACAACACCAACACTACTGACTACTACCAACATCCCATCGACATTGGCACCGCGACGACGCCTTGCATCTCGATAGCACAGCCCCACGGGTCGCTCAATCATCGACATCACCGAGGAACGCGCTCCAAGCATCCGGCCATTGGCCCCCAGAGAACCGTTGCACAACGAAGAATCCTCCTCGATGGTTCCGGCGAGTTAACCTCCCCGTCTGGCAAGCCTGGTGCTGTGAAGCATCGACGCTCGTCCGATCGATCCGACCGGCCGGCCCATCCACTGCCTCGTCGCCTTCGTCGCCTTCGTCGCCCCCATCGCCTCCGTCCCGAATACCGCAGCGATGGGTGACCCCAGAACCAACGGGTCCGAATTGGACCGTCGCAGCTCACATAGAGCCTCCACGAGACTGTCAAATAATATGCTGGGCGACCATGAGGACGACGACTATGTATTGCAAGCAATGGCCATCTCAGACGGCTTCCGACCTGTCGACGTGGCACAAAACCACAATGTGTCTCACATCTCGCGGCCATCTGTATCATCCCTGGAGCCGCCGGTCGCACCCGCCATGTCACCACGTCCATCGAGTGTATCAAAGCCGCCGCCTGTGCACGAGTCTTTCTCCCTTCCGTACAGTCGGGTGGAACGGTCCCCCGCGAGATTGTCGGGCGCATCTACCGACTCTCCCATCATGGCTGCCGAGACGCCATACGAAGGACCGTCGGGCCCTTCACATCCGTATCAGATGTATCCGCAGGATGTTCGATTAGCTAGAACCGCCAGTTTAGCGACTACATCAACCGCACCCATCTCTGAGCGATCTTATAATGGGCCTGGTCGTCCGACACATCCTTATGGTATTTACCCACAAAATGTGGCTACTGGAATTGAAGAATCCGACACCCCCTCACCGCAGAGGGAGATCAATGTTGGTTTCCCGGGTACCTCCAGCGACTATCAAAGAAGACTAGGCCCGGATGGAGAGGAAGCGGCAGATATGATAGGTCCGGATGGACATACGGAACAATTACCACCTTACACAAGGTATCCGACGGAGGCTTATGCTCAGAAAGCTCTGGGTCTAAGCATAGCGCAACCAGCGCTACCCTCTTCTCCTGTTCCTGCGCAGCAGAATCTCGAAATTCCAGGTGCTGGTGGCATTGGTTTGGCTACTCGCGATCCCGAATTCTCATCGACAGAGGATTTAAATCAATTAAGTTCTCCCGAGTCTCGTCGATCCATCAGGAGTTTCACATCTGAGGCTAGCCATCACTCAATCAACACTGCCGCGCTTGCAGTCACAAACGAGAAGCGTGAGCCCAACTGGAAAGTAGCCGCAAGACGAAAGGTATGGGGCGTGGTCCCTTGCTGGGCTGTAGTATGTGGCGTAATTGTACTGGTCATGCTTGGTGTGGTTGTAGGAACAGTCATTGGCACGGTCTATGTGTCTCATCTGAACAACAAAAACGCAGATCGCAACAAGTAAAGCCCCCCCCCCCCCCGTCCTCAATCCCACTTAGGATTTATATTGACCTATTTTGTAGGGGACCTTATCCAGACACGAATTCTACCCCTGGTTTCGTGCTGTTACCTACCGTTCCGCCAGGCCTGCCACCTCTAGCTGAGGGGCCATACTCTCTTCCCCTCATGGGCCCTCGCTATTCAAACACATGCTTTCAAGACCCGAGCCAAGGCCGCGCATGGAATTGCGATGCCATCATGTCTCAGCTCACCATGTCTATCCACCAGAGACCAAATGCAGATGAACTTACAGCATACCGTTTGGACTTTACGTACAACCATTCGTATACGATTGACTCTAATGTATATACGTACGGTGTACAGCCACCGTGGATAATTGACCAACAACTCAAATTGGTCAACGATACATTCGAACGTTCTCGAGGTGCAGCTTGGGCCTTCGCACTTCCTTACAACAAAACTGTTATTCTGCCTGAGGAATATTTAACTCCGAACTCATCCTCGGAAGAGGTACAACGGCGCATGATGTTTGGCTTCGACTTCAGACGAAAAGGTCTAGCGCAAACTGGCGAAAAGCCGTGGATTTGCACGTGGCCAGGCACACTTCTTGAGGTCTTTATCTACGCCGGCCAAAATAGTAGTTACAAGTTCCCCTCACCCTCCAGTGACAGTACGAGCGCATCGAATAGCCCGCTGCCCACGGATTCGTCAACCGGACACCAGGGGTCCACTAGACATCATAAAGAGGAGAGAGGGATACCATATGACGGTCATGACTTCCCACAAACTCCCCCTCCATCGCCCTCAAGTTCATCCCCGCCATCAGCATCGTCAACAACACCCCAGACATCGTCGACAGACCCACCAGACTATTTCAAATATCCTCCCATGCCACCACCTCAATTCCCACCTTATCCGAGGGTAATCAAGGTCGAGGAGCGGCGTGATTTCCAAATTGACGGAACCACGCCAGTATGCCGGCAAGTAGAAATCATTGACAAAGGAGTACCAGCTATACCTGTTCGAAATAAAAAGGGAGAACCGGTCGAAATCCAAATCGCCGAAGTATCAGCAGACGACGAGAAGAAGGAGAGCAGTTATTATTTAAGACGCTCTCTAGGCCAACAGCTATGGCATCGAGACGATGGGTCATCGGAAGGCAACGAATTAAGTGATTGCGGATGTATATGGTGGGTAACCTGAACTCTGGGTTGCGCTTTTGTTGTTTTTCTTGGCCACGAATCCCTCTTGAACATATTTTGATTTTAAGTCCGGCAAATACATATGCCCGGAGGACTTGTACATAGCGTGGGACGGAGACAAAGCACGGGCATCAGATACCGGCGTTTGGATGATTTTTTTTGTCTCTGCGGGAAATGGTCGTTAGGTGGCCATAATGATATCTTATTGGGTCCTGCAAGGGGGTTTTTTTTTGTTTCTGTTTTATTTGTACTAGACAAAAATTTGTGTCATCATGAGCCTTGTTCATCGTCTCGAGGTTCTCAGGGTCGGCTGCTTGCTCTGCTTGGATATACCTCGGCTTTTCACCTACCTACTACATACCTTGATTATGGTTGCGTCTGTCCCTATCTACTACCATTATATAGCCACTCATCTTAGGTGTATCTAACTGACAATTGTCTATATCTTGCTCGAATGTGTTTCTTGTGATAATTCATCCCGAAAATGTGTTTCCTTAGTTGTTGTAGGTCGCCAGATCTTGTACCCGCCTCTTTTTGCCTCATCCCCTAAACCCCATCTGAGAGCCAAACCTATCTTTTATGCTGAGTATCACACGCTGCCCTAATGAATAGACACTAGTTAGGTGTCATGAGTATGTATGTAACTACAAGGATGAAGGTAGGCGAGAACGAAAGATGTGTAATCTCTATATTTATGGGGCCGGAGATATAACAAACAGACTTCTTTTCATCATCGTAGTTTAGGAATGTTTATCATATTTGGGGGTATCTCTGAATTCCACGTCTGCTCCCGGCTCCTATTCGCTTCCAAGTAGAGTCAAGACGCATCTAATAGCTAGCATCAAGGTGTGTATGTGTTGTTCTCATCAAGAATCGGCTTCAGCCGATACATACAGGCTTCGATTCCTCTCCATCCTTTCCCTCGTCCCCCTTATTCCTCGCCCCCTTTCCCAGCCTGACCAGCAGTGATCCCCATCTCGCCCGCAAGCCCATCGAGGAAGTTCTCAGCCATCTTCTCGGCGCGGCGCTTCCCAATCTTCTTCCTCCTCTCCTCGATCTCCTTTCGTCTTCTCTCTTTCTCCTCTTCCCGCCCGCTCCTCACACGCTCCGTATTCTCCCTCTCGGCCTTGAGATTCTCCATCTCCTTGGCGCGCGCCCCCTCGTCCCGCGAGAACTGGTAGAACCCCGTCCCCTTTGTACGGATCTCCGCGCTCCCGTCAAAGTGCGTGTCCGGAGGCGGCGTGGGCTCGCGGTCCCGCTTGGCCGCCAGCGCAGCCATGGCGTCCAGCGTCGCGTCCTCGGGCGCAAACGCACCCGTCTGTATCGCGTCGCCGAAGATCAGGTTCCGCGGCCGTGCTGTTGGCACGGCTGCCATGTCTTCCAGCTCGGCAGCGCCTAGTGCGGCGCGCGCGGCTCGTCGTTCCTGTCGCTGTACCTCTGCCCGTGTTCCCGTCCGCGTACGCCCGAATTCGTCTTGGTACTCTATCATCTCCTGCCCGTCGTCGTTGTCGGAAGACTCGTTGTCGCTGCCTGAGCTCGAGTAGCGCTCGTTATTGTCGTCTTCGGGATGCCGCTCGGCCCACTTCCGGTCGAAGTCCACGAGGGGCGATGCCTCGTTCTCTTTCGCAACGTAGTCGCCGCGCTTCATGGCTGCGTATAATCGCGCCTTCTCTTCCATCTTGCGCCGGGCGCGGGCGAAGTCCTTTTTCTCTTCTTCTGTGTTGTGTACATGTTTGAGTCTGATCTTGTTGCCGCTGCCATCGTCGTCGTCGTCGGCCTTCGTCGTCGCCCCCGACTTCCGCTTCGCTTTTACGGAGAATATGTCGTCTTTTGTCTTGGAAGGGCGCGGACGTCCTGATGAGAAGGAGGAGAATGAAGCACCCCCACTGATCGACGTGGAACTGGTTGTAGGCGCTGTTATAAGCGAACTGAGTTGCGATGTGAAAGCTAGCGAGCTCGAAAGCGGTATCTCTCTCTTTTGCTTCTTGGCCGGCCTTTGCCCGTATAGGTTTGGGTCTTGGGGCATTTTGGATTTGCGATGCTATTTCTATTTGCAATTCGCGTAATTCTTATATATCACTAATACGAGGGAGAAGGAGGACTTGTTGCGTACTGATTCAGGTCAATTTGAAGTGAAGCTTGGAGTAGCTGACATGCAATGCCTCGATACCTTGAGGTACGGACCTGCACTAAGACCCCCCACTAGTGCGGGCTTGGACTAACACGAATCGGAACCGCATACCGGCTGAACCGTAAAACACCAACCGGACATCTTTGCACTGCATTTTTAGCATCCACTGGGAGGGCTGCTAATATGTATTCTTACTCTGGGGCATACGGTCGCCGATAAATATCATATGAGCGGCAGATTGCATATTCGGCCACCCGTTGCTTTAATTTAAGTCTTTGTTCAATCGAGAGAACAGGAAATACCGAGCTGAACGGGCGAGGCTAAGCGAGTGGAAAGCGAAGCGTTCGTATTTTTAAATCTAGATCGCCGCTAGGATCGAAAGAGACGACTAGATAGACCTCTTCGACACCCTAGCAGATAATTGCAATATCGAATATCCTTCCAAGTCCTAGATTACTTCCCTGACATTCTCCCCGTGGGCGCTAAAAATGCAGTGAAGACAGAGCCGCAGACCGCCTCCAATGACTTTGACCCAACCCCAGGAACATAGGTATTTATCCTATCAGCATCATATTTTCACTTACGCTTCTGAAGGGACCGTCTTATATGTACTATTTTTAGGAATGCTGTCTTTTCTGCATCCCCCCCCCGTGAGGGGGAGTGAGGGCTAAAAATGCAGTGAAAATCGGTCTATCTCGCATACAGAACTGCAGAAAGCCTCATCTTACAATTAATAAGATTAGATAGATGAATGTTAGCAATCCTTATCTCATGGGCAGTCGATAGCTCTCGATCAGCACCTCTTGGATCCTTGCCATACGCTCTGGTCTACTATTACATGCGGCCAGAGCTTCCAGAATCGGTACGGGCCAGAGAAACCTACCGGCTCTGCTCCTGGCTGGTTCTGCTACGATATTCTGGCCATGAACTAGCGAGATCCTTCTGTTGGGCTTTCACAGCAAGACCAAGGCGGCCAGAGCTTCATGGAGTAAGTCTAGCGCCGATATTACTCTCCGTACCTATATCGTCGTTATGATGATAGAAGATGCATTTGTCGTATGGCTGCTTTGGTATACTAGAAAGTCCGCTGTGAGCCAGCTCCCTGATCTTCTCGCTCACACGAATCATCACGCCGTCGTTATCGTATCCAATATTTTTCCACTATTGGAATGCGACATTCGCGACGGTGACACGGCTATTTTCCGTATAAAGGCCAAGTAAGCCGGCGGCGACCTC
This sequence comes from Xylaria scruposa, assembly GCA_022385635.1. Taxonomy (NCBI): domain Eukaryota; kingdom Fungi; phylum Ascomycota; class Sordariomycetes; order Xylariales; family Xylariaceae; genus Xylaria; species Xylaria scruposa. The sequence continues at coordinate 623,820 of MU280190.1, read as the reverse complement.
GTTAAACAAAGGACCTACTGGCGATAATGTGATCCTCAAAACAGCTACAAACCACTATCTAAAGAACGTATCGTAATTAAAACAGCTGCCCCTACCAGACGGGGTGCAGTAGCAACAAGCACAAACTGTGATACACATAGTCACGCTTAAAAAAAGATAGCTAGTAAGTTGTAACCCCTACGAAAAGATATCCCCAGGAGGAACCATTTCCACAAACGCTCCCAATCTTTATTTAGGACTTTATTTTTAGCATCAGATAGAGATTAAAAGCGAATATCGTCACCGAATATCTTGGGTGCATCAAGACCTCCGGTCACCTGTATATTGCTCGCTGCCTGAGCTTCTGGCTGCTCCTCGAAGGCTTTGGAATCTACGCGCTCGAGTTTGTTCGATATGTGACCTACCGCCTGTCATGATTGACGATTACGGAAGGGCAAGTGATTAGCTGATGGTAACTGTGACGACTCGGCCATCGCCCCATTATTTGGACACGGCTTCTTTGACGTCGGGGCACCGTTTCGTGTTATTCAGCATGGGGAGGTCAGCCACCAACGTGTGTCTTCCTGGCCCTAGCAGACACCAAAGAGCGCCCATTGGCCACACTCGATGGAGAATATTCTAACTCGCTTGGCTGGAAACGAGTTAGCACCTGGTATCTATGGTGGTGACATGGAAACTCTTGACACTTCTCTATGAGATAAAGATTGAGTAACAGAAAGGTCAGCTCCCGCCAGGTGACCCTTGACGAGTCAGATCCGACAAACGGTCAATGAGTACTCGATAATGTAGGATGAGAGAGCAAGATGCTGAGGTGCTCTACATAGACATAAAGGTTGCTGGGGCGAGAGGAGTGGAGGTTGAGACCAGTGTAGCACGCTGGTCGACACAAACTCAACACCCAATCGGATTCTCCATAATCCATCGTGAGCGGACAGTAGGTGAATAGCCAAATTAAAGGAATACAGCTCATCATGATTATTTGGATACGCCGTAACGAGATCTACAGACTATGCAGAGAAAATGCGGTTATATAGTGATAGGCCTGAAGCAGGATATACTGATGAGATTTAGACTATCAATATAACTTCGGGTCTTGGTTTACGCCATGAGTTGCTATTGTGTAGGGTGACCATACACGCAGTACCTACGTCAAGAATTGATTCCAGAAAAACGCAAACCTCGTAGATATCATCCTAGCGCTTGAGGAATCGGCGATTTGTAAGGGGGAATGTAAGGCCTCCTTGACGCCTTAGTAGATTATTGCACATTTCAAGTCCTAGATTGATACTTACCTGGCCTTTGTTGCAGCATCCTCCCCGTGAGGGCTAAGATGCAGTGAAAGCCGCGCCACGCACATGCTGCATTAGTGCCCGAATGCTGGATCACCAAGCGACACCGCGGAAAGCCTCGTCTTACTAATTTCATTACCAGTCAAGGCAATGGCGAGAAAGATAGGATTAGCCGGAATGGGTGCTGTTTATATATGATGCAAGAACGTTGACCTGCTTTCATTCCCGAATTTCTTTTTAAAGAAAAGAATCTAGTAAATTCTCCATGCTGTAATTTTCGGTTAATATCTAGAAGAAGACCTTTAACGTAGCTACCACCCACCCTATTTCACTTAACAGGCTACTTACTATATGTCCAGTCAATCTTATATACCTACTTAGACTTAGAGGAAACCTAGGTTGCTACCACCAGTTCTCCTCGGAGGGAGTCTCTAGCGCCCCTTCACTCACTCGTTTCTTACCTAAAAAAAAAAAAAAAAAAAAAAAAAAAGAATTCCGGTTGACCCACCCGCGGCTTTTCGGTGTCTTGATTAAGCGGCTTCTGAGATTTACGGGGTTTGAGGGAAGTATTTGTTTGTTGAAGCAGCTACTTTATACAACATATACCTAGTAAAAGTAGTTGTGGGTGGGACAGGTCAACTTTGTATACCTTGTATACTGGGAATTCTTTCCGAAGGTAAAGGATTCATTATACGGCAGCGCTCATGGTTATAGACGGGCTTCAGAGGTAACACAGACCCAGTGCGCGACTGGGTTAGATTAGATATAGCCTGTCCAGCTGCGCAAAGTGAAGGGACTACAGCCTCTTGGGGCATGCGCAAGTCAGAGACTTAGATAATGTTACTTGAAGGTAGAGGAAAGGAAATGGTTCGTGCAAAATAATTGCAAGTAAAGTCAATACAGGTATTAAGAAAATCTGAAATAATATGTGAACTCTTTGTGCTTCTCACTTTAGAACCGTACAGATAGTTTTATAAGGCATAGAGTAAAAATTACTTAGAACCTTTTCGGGCTCATTATAGAGGGTGTTGGATAATTTAGGAGACTAGATAAAAGTCAATTATATGCAACCTCTTCAGGTGTTTGCAGGCATCTCAAAGATCTTAAGTAGCTTGAAGTTACAGTTCAAATCCCGAGGCAAAGTCCTGTGCAGCATGTAAGACATTTATTTCTGTGGGTCCCGGGTACTTACACACGCCATCGAAGTAATAGTTTTGAAACCACCCCGCGATCGGCTCAAGTATATTAACCTACCTACCCCACGTTGTCATGATATTCGCGTGAAGTATCCTCATCATCACGATAAAACATGGCGACTACGACTAACCAGGTGTTCATTGCTGTCATTGGTAAGCATATGCATTGTGATTAGGAGCATTGGTGTAGTTAACACACACAATAGGTGCAGGAGGGGTGGGCAAATGCTTCTTGTCCCAGCTCTCGGCGCTGGCGATACGAAGGCCGACGCCCAAGCTCAACCTTTGCTACATATCTTCAAGCAAGAAAGCTGTCTTCAACTCTGATTACTCGATTGGAATCGAAAATGTGCTCCAGGAGCTCGCCTCATCCTCCAAGCCGCCCATGGCGCTACCACAAATTGCTGATTACCTCGCCGCGGCACCTTCCAAAGCTATACTAGTAGACAACACAAGCTCTCAGGATATAGCCGATGCCTACCCACTCTTCCTGAGTCGCGGCATCAGCATCGTCACCCCCAATAAGAAAGCTTTCTCAGGCTCTTACAAGTTGTGGCAGGACATCTTCACTGCTGCCAGTACCTCTGGGGCCAAGCTTTACCACGAATCCTCTTGTGGAGCTGGCCTTCCCATCATCTCAACAATAAAAGACCTAGTGGATACGGGAGATGAGGTGACCAAGATTGAAGGCGTGTTCAGCGGAACCATGTCTTTCCTGTTCAACTCGTTCGCGCCGGTCGAAGGCGCCGGCGGGCAATGGTCTGCCGAAGTCAAAAAGGCAAAAGAGCTAGGCTACACGGAACCCGATCCTCGAGATGACCTGAACGGTCTCGATGTAGCTCGAAAATTGACCATCCTAGCCCGATATTCGGGTCTTCCAGTCGAGTCCCCTACATCATTCCCAGTCCAGAGCCTCATTCCGAAAGAGCTTGAGACCGTCTCCAGCGGCGATGAATTCTTGGAGAAGTTACCCCAGTTCGATTCTCAGATGGAGGAGATCAAGTCGGCGGCAGAGAAGCAAGGGAAAGTGGTAAGGTTCGTTGGAAGCATCGACGTGGCTTCCAAGAGCGTCAAGGTTGGCCTAGAATCATTTGACAAATCCCACCCAATCGCGGCGCTCAAGGGCAGCGATAACATCATCAGTTTCTACACCAAACGATACGGAAGCAACCCGCTCATCATCCAGGGAGCGGGCGCTGGTGGTGATGTGACGGCCATGGGTGTAACGGCCGATTTGATAAAAGTGATATCGCAGATCGCATAGGGCTAGAGATATTTCGACAAATCTAGTATTATCGGCCTTAAAAGCAGAGTCTTGTAAAATTACGTTTTCTTCGAATGGGCCTGTGCCCACAGTGCGATTTATCAATCACCTGTTGCCGTTCCATATGCAGCTCGTTTCTTGGTGGCTTGCGACTTTGTCTCAAGTCCGATGACGGTGGTGGAGGCGCCGGTCGAACTAGGGGAAGGCTGTTGCACGTAGTCTCTAGGTACTCGGCTCGAACGGGGAGAATCGGCGGGCAATGATGGACGATACAATCTCCAAAGCCATAGGCAGAAGTCAAAAATAATCAGTCCGATGATGGGGACGACGAATGCAAGGCTGACTAGTTTCTGCAGAGGCAGAGAAAGTTAGGTAGAGCATAGCTTGTATTTCGCGCTGCGCTTAGACTCACGAAGAAAAAAGTGACCCAACGCACGATGTTCCACAAGCTTGAAGGAAGACCTTCAGAAAGCCAGGCAACAACGCGCGCCATCGCTATCTTGCTGATGACGGTGGTGTGGATTTGATAAGTGAGGTTCTCGAGGTTGTCGAAGAGCGTAAAAGATGGTGATGCTACCAGTTCAGCATTCTAGTGGGTACGGTTGTAGAAGACCGATATTTTAACCATACTGTATAATTTGATCGATTCTGTATTGCTTCGCTTGTTGTAGTTATCTATTCGCCAGATGGGAAGCGAATGCAGGTACAAGATGCAGGAACAGGCGCCCAACGGAAGTACTTGAGGCGGTTGACAGAATAATACATGTAAGGTATGATGAGTGAGGTTGCGATTGTCCATGTCTCAGATTCGTCCAAGTACTTCCTCTAAGGCCGGACCGATGATGTGGGCGAACCCTGTTGCAGCATCTGGCAGCCGCGTCATTGCGATCTTGGGCAGCCACCGTTAGCTTATGATCAGTACCTGGATTAAGTGCTCTAATCAGTAATGGGGCGACACTTTGGAGGGGTTGGTGACGGGCGATCGGGTCGTCTAGGTATAGTACTTTCTTCCCCCCAAATTCCTACCAATGGCAAGAATTAAATTGAATGGCAAAGTGAGTAAGCAATATCTTAGCGATTCTGAAGGCAGAGAAGTAATCCTGTGAATGGATTTTTGGAATTTCGGGTTGATACATTATAACCTACTATCCCGTACGAGAAAGCGAACACGAAGACGAGAGGCAACAGGTAGGTATTTACAATAGGTACCGCGACAATCTAAACTGCCACTGTAAATAAAATGACGTCCCCCTCCCCCTCCAATCTGGGGTAACTGTATGTACAACCCATAGCTTTATCTCGCCCTGTTTGACCGCCTTAATTTCATATTAGCCAGCTCAGTGATCTGATACTATACCACCGTCCTCACCAGTTACCTCTAAATTCTCCAATTGATTGTTTCTGGACTTTCCTGTATTATTTACAGCCGCTGGAAGAAGCGAGCTGCTTCGGTTGCAATGTCGTCTCCTCCGTGGGCTGGAGCTTCGAACGACGATCTCTACTTCGTTCTTCTAACAGGAGCCAACAGGTATGTGCTACTCTTCTTTCAGGAAAGACATTTTATATTCTAGGGACGCTCTATATACCAGGCTAGTCGACTAACAACCGTCCTCAGCGGTGTTGGTGTGGGCATCGGCCAACGAATTATAGACGAGTTCCTCAGCTCGCGACCTTCCTCTTCCCACTTAATCTTGATCCCAACGACACGTTCAAAGACCAAGTCTCGCGATACCGTGCTAGCTCTGCGAAAGCACGTTCATACGTCGAAACAGCTCGAGGCTCGCTTAGGGCCCAACTATGATCCCCAGACAGCCATTGCGAGGGTTCATGTCTTAAGTGTCCAGGTCGATCTATGTGATCTTCGGTCGATACACGCTGCCGGTGACCAGTTGATCAATGGCAAGGTGTCCGATCCGACGGGCGTCATTGAAGACGTGAGGATACCTCGCATCGACGCAGCGCTCTTCAATGCGGGCCTTGGAGGTTGGGAAGGACTCGACTGGCTCGAGTTCGCTCGGCAGTTTTTCACTCTTGGACTTATCCAGTCTACCACGTTTCCGTCTTTCAAAAAGGCCTTACCGGCAGCGATATTAGACTCGCAGAAGCTCCTCGGAGGTGACACCCCAAAATCAGGTTCACCGCCCGAGCTTGCTGAGGTCTTCTGCGCTAACGTCTTCGGGCATTATGTTCTCGCCCACGACTTGATCCCTCTTCTCAGCCGTGCAAATCCAAGCGAGGCACCAGGTCGTGTGGTATGGACAAGCAGCATAGACGCAGGCTATGAGCATCTTGATTTCGAGGACTTTCAGGCCAGCCGATACATGGCCCCTTACGAGAGCAGCAAGCGCATTACGGATCTCCTCGCTCTGACCGCCGATCTACCCAGCGTGCAGAAAGTCTCAGCCTCCTATTTCACATCACAGGGGGCGGCCGATAAGCCCGTGAAGCCGCGCTTCTATCTCTCACACCCGGGGATCGTCTGCACGCCCATGTTCCCGCTCAATTGGTTCCTCTTCTTCTGGTACTGGGTTACGATGCACTTGTCACGCCTGTGCGGTTCTCCCTGGCATACTGTCGATATATACAGGGCTGCATGTGCTACGGCCTGGCTCGCTCTAGCCGACCAGTCAACACTCGATGCCGTAAACGCACAGCATGTTAAATGGGGGTCGAGCGTCACGCGCACTGGTTATGCAGCACCGAAGAAGACCGAGGTCGAGGGATGGGGATGGGAAGGCCGTATCGACGACGCCGAGGTACTCAAAAGAGAGGACGCTAATGGTGTCTTGCGCAAGGCTGTAGGCCGAAAGTGGGATGCCACCACTTTGACCAAAGAGAAAAGAGACGAATTCGAGGCGGACGGGCGTAGGTGCTGGGCAGAGCTCGAGAGGCTCAGGGTTGCATGGGAGGCTGCCCTTGGCCGGAAAAAGACATGACAGGCTCCGCGAATGAAATATATAGAAAAGAAGCGGGGGATGCACCCGTATGCGAAACGAATTTAAGAAACGGGTTTCGCCTCTAACAACATATACGAATTACCTTAATTAACTGCCAACACATAGCATCTACAACTGCTCGGAGTCTTGTTCATCGTAAACTTTGTATTTCTATCATGCCTCATAAATCACAAGCCCAACTATGTTTGTCCCTTGTTTCATGACATTATTCCCTTGCCCCTACATGTAATGCAGAAAACGAGGCTGGCAAAAGCGGCAAAATGTAACGCTTGTATAAACCAAAAAAAGCATAAATTTCTCTCTTGCAACACATCATACACAAGGACGAACCCGTCGCCATCATTACTAACTGTTCCGGCTCCCATCATCGCTCCGCAGACGTCTCAGCGCAAGCTTGTCCCGACGACCGAAGAGGCCTAGGGAGAGCGGCAGCGGGACGACGACGAGGGCCACCACGGCAGTGAAGATGAGAGCGTTGTTGAGATTCGCAGGCGGGTCAGCGGTGGGGCCGGCTTTCAAAGCGTCAGAGATTACGATGAACACGCCGCCGAGCAGCTGGCCGCCGCCCCAGGCGATGGTGGACGTAACCTCGGGGCTCATGGGATGGCCGAGCTCGCATAGGAACTCGAGGGCGACGGGGACAAGGGAGAAGGAGGCGGCGCCCAAGATGGCGAGGACGACGTACGGCCCCGCGAGCTGGTGCGTGGGCGGGACGAAGACGAAGACGAGGTACGATAGTCCGATGATCGGCACGGCGACCTTGATTGCCAGCAGGAAGGCCTTTGTGCGGTCGAGGATGGGCGATGTTATCGCGCTCGTAACGAGTCCTACCACAATCAAGACTGCCCCTGCGATCCCTGCGTCGTCGGAGCTGAAGCCGTATGGTAGGAGGATCTGGTTCAGGAGCGATGATATGCTGTTAAAGAACCCCACATACACGGCGTACGGGATTAGGATAAGCCAGAGCTCCACAGATTTCAGGAGATGCAGAGATGAGCGGAGAGAGGCCTTAGGCGTTGTGCTGGATGGCCCTGCGGGCGTGGGTGGACTGGCTGGGATAAAGAAAGCTGGGAGAGAGACGACCACGGACTGGGGAATAAATTAGCAGGAGTGTTGTCCAGTATAGATCTCCTCGTGAGGTGGAGAGCGCAATAGGGGGAGTACATACGATGATGGTCACATAGAGGACAGCGCTCGACACCTCGGCCGGCTTGGTGGCCAGAAAGGGGACGATGAGCTGGCCGAGAGCGGCGCCGAAGGGGTTAGCGAGACTCGGGAGGGCGGTGGCAGCGACGCGGCCGCGGTTCGTGAACCACAAGTCCGAGTAGCGCGTGGGCGCGCTCAACACGAAGGGCTGTGCCAGCCCAATGAGGATCTGTCCGAACATGACGACGCCGTAAATTCCGCCATCGCGCGAGTGCGAGCCGGCCACGCGCACGATGTTGCCCAGGATCATGAACACGGCCGCCGTCACCATCGACGGCTTCGGCCCCCAGTGCAGCATGTAGATGGTCAGTGGCGAGATGGCCACGAAGGCGAACAGAAATGCCGTCGAGAACCAGTTGATGTCTGACTCTGATCGCCCGTAGTACGCGGCCGCGTACTGGGAGACGGGCGAGAATGTGAGCCACTATAGGTGGTCAGCATGCTGCTACAGGCGCGTGATGTGTCTTGGGGCATTGTCTGCAAACAGGCATTGCGACAAATCAGACTTATGTAAAAAAGAAAAAGCTACGAGACTTACATCCCAGCTCACGACAATGTTAATGAGCGTCAGCTGCGCCAGTCCAAACCACCGTCTCTTGTAAACCTGGTAGACGGTCCCGGACCCGTCATCGCTGCCGCCGTTCCCCGCCGCGTCCCCAGCATTCTCGATGGCCTCCGCGCTGACCACGGAGTCGGCGCGGTCCCCGAAGTTGTCGTCGACCTGCGACGGCAGACGTTGGAGGCCGTCCTTCCGCGCCCCCCTGTTAAAAGGGGAGACGTCCCTCTTACCGTCACCCCGCATCTCCACGTCCCGGTCGTACGCCTCGCGGACCTTATCGTCGAAGTCTACGTCGGAATTGTGGTTTGAGTTTGAATTTGCGTTGCCAGTGGTGCGCAATTCTATCATTCCCCCGGGCTCATTGGTATTTGCGGATGGAGCCATCGCTGCTAGGTCTGCCACCTAGACATGTAATGAAGTTGAGGTTGCGGAGATTTAGAGACAGAACGTTGGACTCTGCGACTAGGTACTTCCTTCGTCCCGATGCCAAGAAATGTATCTTGTTCTGCTCGTTGGGGTATAACAGTTAATGTCGACTGCGCCTCTTAGAGTTTGAAACTGGAGAGTATGCGACAACCTAATAGTCGCTCCTCAACATCGACATTGCGAAATGAGAGACAAATTGCAGAGAAACCTCACAAAAAGTCTCAACGTATGTTTTCGGACAATAGGAGACGTAGATTGAAAATGAAAGTCAAGTTGCGTCGCAGCGTCACATCCATCTATGCCGTGTAGCGTAGCTGTCTTCCCACCCTTCTTCGGATCCAGCCACTTAGGGCGATCGTCAATCAAATAGAAGAACGGATGGTAGCATTGTTGTGTCTCACCGGCTAAGTAACAATATCCAACGTACATGATACAGGTTAGGCGGTAGCATTTCAGGGGTTGCCTCACCCACTTCCAAGACGTCGCCTGACTGTTATTGGGGTGGTAGCCGTCTCTAGCGTTGAGATGCTGTGATACGGGCCCTGTCGTGTACTGTACCTACATAACCAACACGACGCTAAGTACCTAGATTCCCGATTGCTGCGGGGAATCGATGGCACTAACAACGGGAACTATATACTTCTAAAGCTGTATTTTCAACGGCCATAAATATCATCTACATAGATATTTTTATGTAAAAGCTCACACGTCAAGGTACTTAGTCATTTCTCACAAGACTTGTGTTCATGAGAACAATCCCATTAACTGCACGGACCCGGTTCTCCTCGTAATGTCTTAGAGACAAAACCAGGATATCACATGTAAAAGCGGCACAATCCCAAACAGCAACTGACATCCATTTTGAAGCGCCCGACAAACCGGGGTTAGCCCAGGCGGTTCGCCGCTTTTGAGGAACTACATTTATGCATTATTTATGCAGAGAAAACGGTCAGATTCTAACGGTCACCTGGGAATGCGCAGCTCGAGGTTTGTCGTGCCGTACCATCATGATCCGTTTTATATTTTATGCTCTTTAAACTGCATGAGAATACTCTTCCCGAATGTCCGATTGCTATAGCAGTGTTAAAGACTGTCATTTCTAGTGCTGCATGTACGAAGGGCTGATTTTCTTGCCGGTTGAACGATAAGAAGCATTACATGTTTGGTAGTAATGTCATAGACTGGCTTCTCGATGGTGTCGAGGAAGGCCGCAAGTCGGGAACGCATCACACAACATATGGACCAAGAAGAAGCGCGGAATGCCTCCGATTTGTTGCCTGTCACTGTTCATGTCTTCTGCTATGGATATCGTGATGACGCCTCGGTAGAATATTACGAGCCAATCTTAGGGGGTGTTTCGAAAATGACAGTCTGCACTGCCGTCTACGACCTTGACACAAGACCGCACATAACCTTTAAAATCTCCTTGTTACATGCAGCCTCTAAAGAGTGAAAAGATAACGAACCAATAGATGCTAAGCTTGTAGCTACGCTCCGAAATGCACAAACTGCGCCCATTCTAGCGGCATCTCCATGTCTACTTTCCGCGCCGCCATCACTGCTTCATGTACCGCCCATGCCACTTCGCGCCCACTCCAGCCTGTCGACTTTTGCTGAAATAATGACCTGTAGAATCCGCTCGCTACCTCCACGCAAACTCTGTCGTTCGACGTCCATAGACTCCCTACCACATGCGGAAAGCCAGCTACTTGGAATCCGCTTACTACGTGGATCGCCTCGTCTGATAGCCGTGCCGCCTTGTTCTCTGCTGTTGAGCAAGCCGACAAATATGCTATTTGAGCATGGGCCAAGCTTAGTTCTGAGACCCTTTGTACGGTTAGAAAATCTTGGGCTTCCTCCTGGCCTTCCCCTCTCTTCTGCAAGATTAGTCTGCTGTTGGACGGGTCTTTATGATCTGTCGAACCGTGGCAGGCAAAATGCGCCATGGAGCATCCCGGCAGCTTATCGACTACTTGATCGACACTTGGCAGATCTAAGAATTCTAGCGGTATGCGCCCTGCAGCCAAGTTCGAGATTTTCTCTCGCTCCTCCACAACACCGGGGAGATCCGTATAAGAGTACGGCTGCGAGGCCTCCTTTGGTGTTGTCGGCATGGTTACAATTAGAAGCGAGCCCCGTGCCCCTTCCATAATTCGGGCTCGATATTGAGCATAACCGAGCGCCTTGATGGAGGGGGTGTACGACGAGATAACTCTGCTGAATGCGTTCTTCGTTGAACCTGAAGTGTGCACCCCAGCAGCGTGGAATGGCATCGAGCTGGCTAGCCCGGTTCCAACCCACCATATCCGTGGCATATCGTCCGCCGCACTGCTCGTGATACATACTTCATCAAGAATAATCTTGACACAAACGTCCCACAGCCAAGTCAAATACTCAAGGTACTTCTTGTTCTTTTTCGGCTTTTCTGACCTGCGTACTTCGGGCCCCCTCCATTTCTCGTCTAGCCAGGCATTAGCGTCTGATGCGAGCAGCATTGGCAAGCTTAGAGTCTTGATAGCTGTTGGGGAGATCAGAATTGCGTCGCTCCGAAATTTGGTCATGTTAACGACGACAATGACGCCCCCGACAGCACACTGTTGCATCTCGGCCGCGGCTTGACCGAGTAGGAAGCGCTCATAACCTGCAACACCTCTAATCTCCTGGATACATTCGTCGAGCTTGGCTAAGGCTTGTCGACGTCGGTCCGCTATTTGTGCCTGTCCTATACCCTGCCCAAGTTCATCAATCTGTGTATTGACTTCACTTTGAATATCTTTGTATCGATGAGCTAAGTCAGGATGGGTATCTCCTAAGGGAATAACGCCATGTCGATCATCGACAAGCTGGCCGATGATAACGGCCCGCCCCTTCTCAAGATGCTCAAGGGCGTCGATAGGTTGATGAAACTCGAGAAAAAGGGCACAAACATCGGCAGCAACACCAGCAAAGGTCGATATGACAAACTGCTGGTCGCCACGATTAAGTAGTTTGGTATTGACAGCCGGGAGGAGGTCAATAACGGCTTTTCCTATTTTTATACCTGCAGCAACTTTGGATTGTATAGCAAGCAAGGGGAGTAATCGAGCAGCAGCTTTAATCCGAGTGAAAGGAATAGCGTTTTGGCAATCCCAAGCGTCGCAAAGGCGTGAGGAAGCATCTTCTAGATCGGTTGTATCGCCTGTCCGTTGATATCGATTTTCAAGCATAACTCCAAGCGTGTTTAACCTGCCTCCGCGGTCGGGATGGTTGTCTGGCGTTAATTCGACTGCTTGTTTCGCAACGTCGATAGCTTTCTCTAAGTCGGCCATATTGCCTACGGACCAATACCGAGTATATAACAAGGCCCCAAGATTGTTCAACCAGCTTACCCGGTCGGGGTGGTTATCTGGAGTTAATTCGATTGCTTGTTGAATAACATCATAAGCTTTCTCTAAGTCGGCCATATTATTTGTCCGGTAATACCAGCTTTCAATCAAAAGTCCCAGGTTGTTTAACCTGCTTGCTCGCTTAGGATGGTCGTCTGGTGTTAACTCAACTGCTTGTTTAGCAATACTAATAGCATTTTCTAGGTCAGCTATATTGCGTGTCCGGTCATACAGGCTCCGAAACTTATTCCCGAGGTTGTTTAACTTGCTTGCTCGGTGAGGATCGTTGTTTGGCGTTAGTTCAACTGCTTGTTTAGAAACGCTAATAGCTTTCTCTAAGTCGGTTATGTTGCTTGTCCGGTCATACAAGTTCCTAAACATAATCCCAAGGTTGTCTAAAGCGGTTGCCCGGTGGGAATGGTTGTCTGGCGCTAACTCGACTGCTTGTTTAACGACGCCAATAGCTTCTTCTAGGTAGGATGTATTGCCTGTCCGGTTATACCAACAGTCGAGAATAATACCAAGAGTGTTTAAATGGGTTTCCCGGCTGATAGATTCGTCCGGCGTTAACTTGACCGCTTGCTTTTGGACGTTGAGAGCTTCCTCTAGGTCAACTATGTTGCCTGTTTGGGCGTACGAACTCTGAAGTGCATTTGCGAGGGTATTTAAATAGGTTGCTTGGTCGGGATGGTTGTTGTCTGGTATTAACTCGACTGCCTGTTTGATAGTGCGAATAGCTTCCTTTAGGTCGGCCATGTTGCCTATCCGTGTATACTGGGTCAAAAGCATAGTCCCGAGGTTGTACAAGCATGATGAATCGTCACCAAGCCCCAGTTGAGTGCTTCCTCTAGCAAGTTCTACCGCCATCTGAATATCATCCATATCCTGTGATCTTTCGTAGTTTTCGTACGCTTGGATTGCCCAGTTGGCAAGCATCTTCGGAAACTGAATCTCTGCCTTCTGAATTAATGAGTCGCGTGTTGCAGCTTCAACTGAAAACGATTTGAACCGCATGTTTGCCATGGTCTCGAGATGCTGACCAGAAAAAGTTGCGGCACGTTGTGGCCCCACCACCGCAAGATACGGTAATTTTCCTTGATCATCGTCTCGGGTGCTGGTGTTTGAAGTCATGATTCCAGCTTTGCGATCTCTGTGTTAATTCGCGAGTGAGAGTATCGCGATCTGCTACTACTGCTTTATATGGCAGCAGGTGAGCTGCCAGCGGCAACGATAGCATGTATTCTTGATTGGAAGAGGCCTCCCTGTCCTCTGCGGTTTCTATGTAACCGTCCTCCAGATCATTGACCAATTGAAGAGGCATATGCAAGCTTTGGCTGGGCCATCTCACTGGCCGAAGCACTTGATTGCTGCCTGCTCCTGCCTTTCATGGCCGTGGCTGAGCCAGTTGACCAATTGAAGAGGAATGTCTAGCGCTTACCTGGGAGCCTTATGACAATGAGGCAGCTATGCGCATGCACTCTGCTTTATTAGTCTGACAGAGAAAAAGCAGGTATAGCCATCGGTAGCCTGATCAGAAATATAAACATATCATAGCACTATGTGTAGTCAGTTCGTATAAACATTCACGTTTAAATGCCAGGCGAAGCATGAGGGTGAGCATTGTTCCAGAGCAGACTTTTCTGCCACTCAACTCTGTGAAACTCGGCCGCTTCATCACCAATTTTGAGCACCCACACCAGAATTACCATGATCCTTCAGTTACCCAACCCAGTATTCTACTTTCGAACCGAACCATGTTTACCGGCGAGAACCTTGTAGCTAGCGATTACGGTTTCAAATCAACTCTTACGTCGCTACTATCTGCTCGTTTTTCAAAGCGAGAGAAGTCCAAGCTTTATGTTACCACAGAAGATTTCAAGACGTATACTCTCGACAATTCTGATAGCTGGTTTGACGAAGCAGTACGTTTACCGGCCACTCAATCCTGGGCTGAGCGAGCGATCGACCGAGGTTATGAAATCTACTTAATCGTCGGTTATCATACCACCACGAATGCTAGACTCAGCCAAGAATCGGCCGCTGAGAAAGGTGTCGGCGGTCATATTGAGTTGCCGGTCAGCTTGGCTCTTAATTCAGCTGGGGTAGTTGCACCACTTGGAGACACGATTGACCCCAGCGCAACTTTTGATCATCAGGGTGTGGGTAGAGCGCAGTCACGGTTCGTAGCCCCCGGCGAACAGGTTTGCGCTGTGGAGTACCGCAAAGTCTCTCATGCATGGCTCTCGAGCAAGCATATCGACAAGGCCAGATTGTCAAACGTGCGTCAGTGGCCATCGAGAGAGAGAGCGAGGGATGAGGAGGATGGAGAAGACGACATTATCGAGGTTGAATTGACTGAAGTGCAATGTTCCGGTAGCGACTGGGATACGAAAGTCGTGGGCGACGATATTCTGTTCATATGTTCATCCAACGAAGAGTAGCATTCATGGAGGACTAGTTTTGACTTAGTGCAATTTCATCAAAAGAAACTATGCGAAATGTCTGCCCGTATAGGACTATTTCCCTTGTTGGCACAGGAATATCAACACTTTGAGTAGACCCCCTTTGCAACAAATCATCAAAATTTCCAGTCTTTATATAGTCAGAGAGTTTTCTGCATCATGAAGTAGCAAAGCAGAACATCTAACGTTAACGTTGGATATATATTCGAGGAGTCTGTAGGGGTAAGGTTAACTTTAGATCTGCTATTGTCTTACTTCGCAAGTAGAAGATCTCCGGCCAAGGGCATTTCGCTGGCCGAGGTATAGCGTTGTCGGTCTGGCTTTCGAGGATAACTGGTTGACATTTTTAACTTCAGCTTGCTTCGTTTGTGGAGCGACTTCCTGGGAAGCCGCTCCAGTTGTTCGGTCCCGTGTTATACTGAAAACCGTTTTGGAACAAAATTCCAGTGCATTTACAATTACGTTTTTTGGAACTTGGAAGTTATGCAAGCTTGTTCATTTCGGTTTATGTAAAAGCGCAGGCTCAGGCTAAAAGCAGCATGGCTCATGTGAAATTCGCTTTGTAGCTCAGAGGTGATTGGACGACCCGTTCGGGGCACGAGACCGAATCAGGACCCTCGCTTCGAGACCTGTGACGATATGCATGGAAGCTCCAACCTCTGGACGGAAGTGTTCTAATAATTTGTTGCCATGAGTTATTAACAAAACCTTGGTATGGCGGTGGCATAGATAAGGAGGGAACCCTACCACGAATAAGAAACGCTGATTACGTATCTTAAAGAAAAAAAAAATATTGTTGCGTTTGATGTCTTGTGTTTTATGCATGCTTACCTACATGTTCTTCAACTTAGAGCTGAATGGAACGCTGACCTAATTTGTAGTACCTAGATGTGAGGTGTTTTGTGTTATGTGTTACGTGTGCTATCATGAGCCCGCTGTTATTAATTATGCAGTAATAATTTCAACATATCCAGTGTTTGCAACATTTCTCTAACTAACCTTGTTTCATGCCTTGTTCCTGGGTCCAATCTAGATCAATATTGCTATATAATAAGACTTGCCTTCTCTGTCTTTCAAGGAAGATTCTTGTAAAACCTTACGCTTAACGACAGATTGAAGGTGTTGCCTAGCCGGCGAGCTTATACACAGACCTGACACTCAAACTGACATCGAGATTGTATCACTACAATTGAATTATACTATATAACGTAGGTGAATTGCACATGTACTTTGTGTCATAGTCGCAAATGCTCGAATCCATGTAATAACATGCCTGGACACCCACGTGGAAAGAACAGAGATCTATTTGGCAGGGGTGAATGTAGTTGCTATGTTACAAGAGAGGCAAGCTGGCGCCGGAAAATAAAAGCACCCCAAGAACGCTGTGCTTGTTCATCCGCCCAAATCCGGCCGCCACAGATCGTGTTACACAACCATCATCCGCTAAGTCGTTGGCGAAGGTTTCTAAGGCTTTATAGGGGCCTGCCTGTCACATTCCAATCCGGCCATTATTTCTCTAAAAAGGGTTCTATACATAGGTGGTGGAGGATTGCCAAATGTCGCCAATGATCGAGGATTGTTGCACGTTCGATATACCAGCTTATTTGAGGACGGACCAGAGCTTGGGTGCGGCGCATTGGGTGGCGCAGTGAGCGAGGTGAAAGACTGTAGCAGACAAAAGCGTGTTAGCTTCTCCAGTGCTGCGGAACAAAATTTCAAGGGGTGTGTGTGGCGGATGCTGCGGAACACATTTTCCATCTACACCGGAGCAAAATACTCACATTCCTCGACACAGTCCTCATTCTCGCCGTCATCATCCGAAGCGTTTGTGACACGCTCAACGCACTCGTCGAAATGGTGCTTGGCAGGGGCGCACTGCTTAGAGTTCTTGCACTCTGTTCCCGTCGTCAGTAGATGTTCCATTGCTCATTGTGCCCATATTTTCCCGAGCCGTAGTCCGAAATATCATGAGGAGTGATGGTAAGACGTAGATAATATCGTGTGTGCGTGTCGTTGGCGTTGGTGCCCAACTCGTACTGACCTTCCTCGAATTTCTCCTTGGGGTCTTCTAGCTCCTCCTCCTCCTCTTCCTCTTCAGGCTCTTCTTCTCCATCTTCCTCGGACTTGGAGTCCTCGTCTTTTGACTTGGTGTCTTGGCTCTCG
The DNA here is from genome assembly GCA_022385635.1 of Xylaria scruposa. NCBI lineage: Eukaryota > Fungi > Ascomycota > Sordariomycetes > Xylariales > Xylariaceae > Xylaria > Xylaria scruposa. The sequence goes on along the minus strand of MU280190.1, from coordinate 606,933 downwards.
GTGGTTTCCTACGTCCAATTAGCCATCCTTTTCCAGCCGATTGTGCGCATGTCTCCACGAATCATCCGAGGCAGTGAAAGGCGAAATGAACGGGCCTATGGGAACATGAAGTTGGGTTCTCCGTGCTGAAGAAGCTCGTTTGATGCTTCACTGTGTCGTACCTTGTCCTCAGCGGGAGCCTGAGGAGCCTCGGCCTCGGCCGTGCTCCATGGCGTGGCGGCCTCGACGAGGTCGGTGATGACGTCCCAGACACCCATGGTGATCAGTTGGCACTGCGCGGGTCCAATGGCTTGCGGTAGTGGGTAGAGCGTTGAGTGGTGGACGAAGAGTTAACCCCCCAATTTGGCTGAAGCTGGCTAACTATGAGAAAAATACGAGCATCAGTATCAGCAATTGAGCTAATTCCATTGGTTGTTCGTACCCAGGTAGCTGGCCATCACGTGATATTCCGGCCGATGCATGGGGCCCACACCTCCGTCCATCCGTCCACCAACGAAGGCCCTGTTCTATTACTGCATGAACAACTTATGCGTTCATATTTGCAACCCCCTTTTGAACTATTGAAGCGCCTTGGTCTACTATTAACTGGCCTGACCGTCTATCTTGTCATATACGTAGGTGTGACACGTTTTATCGTTTTCTAGTGCGGATATTCCATGCTAACTACCTACCTTACTTTCGAGCTAACCATGGTCCTAACAATTGTGGCTGACTTTATGGCCTGACTGGCAAGGCTGTCTGCATGTCGATGCTTCCCTATAAATGCAATTACCGTACCATCGCTCCTCTGCCTTTACAAGAATTTCGCCATTTCTGTATGTAACTGGTTCCTTGCAGCCCCTCATTTAAGACCCCGGTCCTGGAAATACATCATGAAAGTGTCAGGTTCTGTCAAGTACGCAAAGTTATCTTGCCCTCATGTGATGACCGGTGTGTGTGGATGCCAAGCTTTCTGATGTGAGATCGCTATCGTTCCTGGCCAAATCTGCCGCGTGGCCACCAGAGGTGCATGCCATGCGACAGCGGAGAGTCAGCGCAGAGTTACTGTCGTTCTGCCTCCTCTCGTAGACGTTCGTCGAAACGCATGCTGACCGCCTGGGCCTGGGCTTCATCGTAATCAGGGGGTGGCTCATCCGGCATCCCTTGACTTATCTCGGCTTGTCGAGTGGCTTCGTTTGGATGTTCGGCGACCTGATCGGCAGATCGGGTGTGATCGGAAGATCCTGGACCCTGCGACGCTGTGTATTCTGGAAGCTGCTCATCATGAACATTGAGAGCCCAGTTACGCTGGCCTGATTCTTCTGCAATCTGCGCTGCATGATGAAGACGTGCCTTAATTTCGACGAATTTGGTCTCAAACTCGCTGAAGCCGCCGTCTTTGAAAGTTAACTTTAGGGTCACTCTGGGAAAATCTGGAGGTATGTTGCCATCTGGCACAGGCCGAACGCTGGCTTCCCAATACCAGGGCCCAACCCATGATGATCGCATTCGACCATCCTGGCACCCGAGGATCTTTGTTGAGAACGATTTGAGTTGCTCCGTCGGGTTGGCTGGTAGGTATATCAACTAGTACTTCATCGTTAGTGTAAGACGCCGAGGATTTTTGGGTGCTGCTCACCCTCTGGTTTGTGATGTAGGCAGTCCCACTCTCGCTTTTGATAGAGAGCGGAGTGACACCGACAGGCTGGTTTGGTGATGTTATGCTGAGGGCCACACGGCCTCTAGTCTTAAACAGTATGCTCTCGTGTGGCAGGGGTTCTATTTCCCCGGATCGAGACAGCATAACCCAGCTAGCGTCCAAATTAGTCTCCTCTTCGTCTCGGCTGCTCTGGCTCAAGATTGAGGCATGTTGTTCATGAAGCCCGTAATCCATACTAAAGGCCAAGACCAGGCAATGGTCTGATTTTTCAACACAGGGTGTACAGAAGGCCGAGGCCGTTGCTCACAAGAGAGAGAGAAGATCGAGTGTCGAAAACCACTACATCTGTCTTTCCAAGAGAAGAATAGGACTCTAAACATGGGAGGACCAGGAGTGAGGAAGAAAAGAAACGGATCATACTTGATTGACATTTTTGGGATTACCTAGCTGGACTGTGGTAATAAGTCAGCTTGGACTTTTGGTGGATGCCGCTGCAGAAGGGGTAGCGCAGGGCGCGTCAACCGGGCTCCTGGGATTCGTTCGGCAAGACAGCAGCAGGCAGGGTTCTAGTGGACAATGCTTAGTCGATAGCAAGAGAGCCGGGACGGCACGACTTGCATTTCGCGCCGGTTTACCCTTCACAGAATCGATGGACAGCAATGTATGTTGGTGGTACTACTAGGCAGGCAGTACGAATGTGGGCCACACTAAAGGGCTGTAATCTGGTGAACGTTTGGTTGCTAGAGCCAAAAACGGAATGGCAAACGACGACCAAGCTGCAGTACGGCTCGGTGTGGGTGTGCTCGACGCTGGAGTACTGGAGTACTAGAGTGCTGGAGGGCTGGAGGGCTGGAGTGCTGGGTAAGGTTGGCCAAAGTATAACTACGGAGGTTGTCCTGCCTGAAGCGCCACTGAGTATGTACCCCGAAGGTGTAGGATGATATTGGAGTGGACAACCCGACAGGCTATACCGGCAGCCTGTTGTACCGAAAGAATTACGTACGCGGTAGCAGCGATGGGCAGTGTTAGCAGTGACGTTAGTAGTAGGTAATAGCAGCAGCAGGAATAGCAGCAGTATGGTAGTATGGTAGTATAGCAAGTAGTCTGGTAGTAGCGGTAGTGTAGCAGACGGAGAGGTTTGATGAAGGCTGGCAATGCGATGGTTGGCTAGTCGAAGGGCGACGACGGGACGATTCTCGGCTAACCCCACTTGTCTGGATGTTTAGATGTGCATAGACTACCTACGGTGAACATGCGCAGCGCATTTGTTTGAAGCCCAGGGTTCAGAGATACTAGCAGAACAAACGACAGCGGTTAGAGGTGATTCCTCACTCGTCTTGTCGTCGCACGTCGCTATTGGCCTGGGGAGCGCCGGATCACATGAGGGGATTGAGGCTCGCCGTGTCACTTTAGGAGCTAACGCAGCGAGCAGTCCGAACCGTGCAAGGAACCAGGCAGTAAGTTGTGACCTCAACTTGCGCATTTGCGGTGTTTCTGGTGGGGACGAGTAGTTGTGTCTAGGTTGTCCGACGATGGCCCATCATGGATTGCTTTGCTCTTTTGGGGCACAGCAGAAGGTGGGACTCAATGGTCCCATCGTCGTAAGTATACTATGTACAGTACAGTTTGAATAGACGCCTAGCTTTTGTCTACACACAGTATCACAGCATAGTAGCTACATATTCGTACGAGTAACAAGTTCCAAGGTTGTTTGTTAACAATGCTATTTTAGGTACTACAAAGCCATGTTCGCCTTTCTAGTTATTTTGGTAGTACTTCGACAACATCATCAAGCATTCGTAGCATCTGAGCTACATACAGTTCGTCCAATATCTGCGTTCCCGCTCTGCTGCAGATAAAATAAAATAGAAGTCCACATATCTGGTAGTTGTAGGCAGGTACAACTAACGATGAACAGTGCTTATATGGATACCCCTCACGGTGGCTGCAACGTCAATTACTCCATTACTTCTACAACATCAAATATCCACCTAGAGCTGTTACAGTAGCTGGTTATCCCACGAAGTGACATATGCAGCATTCACACATGGCGCATCCACTCAACCGATGGAAACGATTATCCCGTAAACCAGGACGTCATAATGCCCGGCAGAGCACATGCCTGTTGATTTGGCACCAATGAGTTCTCTGAAGTCTATCCACAGGTTTGTCACCCTGTCAATCCCTGACGGGCCTATCCACATCAACCTAGTATAGAGGCTGAACGACATGGCACGACCCCTGGTCTCTGCCCTGTCTCTGCCCTGGTACCCAGATGCCGTTTTAAGCAGTCTGTTAACAACTTGCCTAATAGGTTAACCGACTTACCGATGTGTTCTATGCCCATGTAACCCGCTGCATGAAGAGACTAACAATGGGCCAGGTATGAGGGCGAGGGTGTATGCCAAGTATCAGAACCCTAACATGGCGAACACTCAGCAGCCAATTTTTTTTAATTATTTGTTTTTTTTAGAAAATGATATTCTTGTTGCACGCGAGCAACAGGCTCGCTACCAGAATTCTCCTCGTGTTCCACTATCACCGGAACCCGGCTTGGGCCAGTTTGGTACCGCAAGATGGCTATCTACGGATCGCAGTTAATTCTGATACTGCCAGCCTATGAGAACCATGTAGCACGTGCGCAGTTGCTTGTTGCCATGATGTGGTGCTTACCAACAGGGGATGCTCGGGGTTCCTCAATCTGAACATCTCATTGCCTGCCGCCTGCTTTCGTTTCTGGCTCGCAGCCGGCGGTTCAAATAGAAACTCCAAGAATGCCAAGCCCATTCCTAGTATCGTCTTAGTGCCTGGGAATCAGAGAGTTGCTCACAACGCTCCGGCGAAGGTAGGCTGCATGTAGGACTGCGCCGCAGATAGTCATGTGGTTTTTGGCGTCACCCCGTAATTCCGGCAGGACAGGTCATGATCCGAGGCTCGTCAGACATGGTCGATGAAAGGGATTCCAAGGGGCAGGCAGAGGACAGACGAGGAGAAGTTGGGAAACCATGCGAAACGATATTGTCTTTCACACCGACCCCACAGAATCATGCGCGGTCCATCCTCTCTCAAAGGGAAGTGATGGACTCTGTAAAGACATCACGCGGGATTCTGACAGGGGACACTTGAAGACTGAAGCTCAATTTCATGATTCACATCCATTATTAAACATTTGCAATATCGAAGGAGTATCCTATGAAAGTCTGGCTACCCATTTTATAGAATTTGAATGGTCTGAATCAAGGTAAAGGTGAACTAACCCCTCTTAGCAAATTTTTATGATCAGTCATTTTTCTTATCTCGATAGAGAATGCGCAAAGCCGAAAAGAGGAGCCGATATCCAGGTTACCGGGGCATATATTCCTTCTAGTGCCCGAGACAGACTGGCCTGGCCACTTTGTGGCAGTTGCCAAGCATCCAGAATAAAACACAAGTTGGTAACTGGGCGCCCCCATCCTGTCTAAAGGGTTCTATCCCACGGACCGAGAATAGCCGCGCCATCTACGCCAATCCTGGGATTATACTCAAATCTCCAACGCGTATTATGCTCACGAAGGAGTCACGCAACATCATCACATGAGCAAAGGCTGCCTATAAGCAAGACAGCTGAGATATGCACGGACACTGGGAAGCATATTGTCGAATAAGAGCTGAACTACCGACATATCGCATCCGTGCGTTGCGAATTACGCAAAGAAGCACTCGACGGGGTTCAAGCCAAGAAAAGTCAAGAGACGGAAGAGTGTCGTTGAATTCATTATGCCATGTCATTTATCGTTTCATAATATCCCAGTGTACCACATACTCTACCCATGTGCCTACCACCCCAATGTCATATCGCAGATCGTGCGGAATACCTATCTCAGCCTCGACTATCAATTCCCAAGGAGAGTAAGAGGTGCTGAGCAACATCTCAAAGGGAGAGATCAGGAAACGAAACGGAAAACTCCCCGGCATCATTATCATGTAAATACAAGTTCCCAGACCAATACGCCCCAGCCAATGAACGCAATACTCCGACAAAATACCAAATGACAAAAGAGAAATCAAAATAGTAAAGGATCATCCTGATTCATCACTTGATTCTGAGCCATGACGTCGAGCGAAAAGGTAGACACTGGGCTATGACATTGAGTACTCTTTGGTCGATGAACTGAACTGGAGCCAGCATCTGATGAGAGACGTCGTCGTAAGCCCCAACGGCCATGCCTACGGACAGCTCAACGCTCGAGGAACATGACTGATCTTCGAGATCGTACTCTTTTTAGCGCCTTGGTTCTCTTTTGTATGACGCCTTTATGTCATATGTAGCTCATTTCGATAGCTCGGTTCTCTTTTCCGGCCTGTGGCCGGCATCGCAAGCGCACTTCTCGCTAAGAGAGCCAGTTCTCGCTAGACTTCATCACGATCGGACTCGTAGCGCCGTTGAGGTCATCGAAACCAAAGCTAATATTCGGCATCTCGATCCTAGGTGCCGGTTGGTCGTCCTTCTTGGGCTTGTTCTTCGTGGGACTCTTGGGCTCGGGTGGCGGGCCGTAGCGTACGTTCCGCACGTCCCAGCCATCTTCGGCGGCTGCCGCAACCCAGGTGCGTAGCGCGTCGTGAACGCCAGGGTAGAATTTCTCTTTGCAGAGCCGTAGGTTCCCACCCATGCAGCGCTCCCACCCCGATATCTGGAAGAGGTTGCGTAGTGTGTTTCGTTCCTCGGCTGTGGGTGTACAGGCGAGAATTGCATTCAGTAGGTCGAGATGTGAAGCCAAATAGTTGGTGGCGTCCCACTCTACACCCCCGACGTAAGGGGCGGCTGGCACTGGTGGCCGCTCCTGAGGGAAGTGAGTCCGCATATATGCCATGCTATCCATGCCTGAGGATCTGCGGTCCCCCCTGGTTTCCTTCTCCCGTGGTAGATGAACGATGTTGAGATGATGCAAGAAAATCCAGAAGACCTCCTTAGTCACACTGGTGGCTTCCTTGCACCACACACGGTATGGACGTTCTCGCCGCATCTCGAGCACAAACCCCAGAGGACGGTCTTGTTCTTTGGGCTCCGGATCTCGGAGGTGGTTCAAAACAGTCCTGGCTCGGATGGGTCGGTCCTGTGGCGAGGCTGACTTGATGTATGTCAATAGCACCGAGGTGATAATGCCGCGAGTTGTGAACTCGCTAGGCCCCTTTTTCTCCGGATCGAACAGCATATGTAAAAGGGCGGGGAAGAGTGTTGCCTGTATCGAGTGGAGATATTGAATGGCAAGAGCTGTGGTGCAGAGAGCCTTGAGACATAGAAGGTTCTCATGAAG